>JAFBJW010000052.1:3535025-4088074 GCA_016785235.1 Pseudorhombus dupliciocellatus
GGGGGGGGGGGGGGGGGGGGGGGGGGGGGGGGGGGGGGGGGGGGGGGGGGGGGCTGTAGGCTCAGAGCTCGCAGCAGCAAATAGAAGCACGTCGTTCCAAATCCCTCCTCTCCAAGTCAAACAGGGCCCCAAGGCTTAACGGCAGAGTCGCACTTGCCACAGCATTCGAGGCTCTTTATAGCTTACATATGCACACAGACCTCATCTGACTTCTCTTTGGACACTCAGGCGCTGATGGTTCCAGTCAATGTGAAAATATGACCGTCGCGCAGGGAAATGACCCATGAACGTCCTAAAAGGAAACAGCTTTCTCACTGTTGTGACGCTCACGAGGCGGCTGTAGCTTCGGCGGCTGACCACAGATCAGTCTGGGGCAGCAGTTGCAGGACTTGACCTCACACTGATGAAGGCTTGCTGCCAAAAGCAGGCTGAGGCCGCTGTAGCATCTCCCACTCCTCAAATCACTCCAGGATGAACTGTAGGAAACCAAATTGCAGCGGTTTGTCTAGACAGGGGACCAGAGGATCGGGTTTCAGTCAGGTTAAATCATATTTCCAGAATATCTCAGGGAGCGAGGTTAGAGAGGAAACAGTCACATGAAAATACTCTCAGTGAGGCGGACCTGTCAGCGAGGTGGTGACTCAGCCTGGCTGCTATCACAAACTGATTAATCAGAGAGGACTCTAACATGATACTGAAGTAAAAGTACAAAATAAACTTGAGAACGTTTCATTTGTTTAATTTAAATTGAATGAATTGCAGTTTTATTTCTGCCAGGAAATCCATTTGTATTAACATCGAGGGGGTCCTGTCTATGGTCTGGTATGGACTGGACAAACCTAAACTTCTTTTGAGTTTTTATGAGTCTGAATGCACCTTGGTACATCCCACCACTGGTGGTACCGAACCAAAGTCAGTTCACAGTCTGACCCACTTTAGAGACTAACTCCTCTGTTCCAGCAGATCCCAGCTCAGCCTGTTTTAACCACTGAGATATTCTTTACATAGCGTCCCAGCAGAAAACGTTCAGGTCATTTCGCTCTGAGACGTTCTGAGTTGGTGGAGTTAACATGACTCCACAATTAAAACCATACACATAGTGGGTGTTTTATAGTTTGGTTCCACTTCTGTCAGACCCAATATATATATATAAATTTAAACACTCAGCAGCCCAGATTTTGGATTCATGAGCTTTATGAAACCCCTGCTGTGACCTCAGGGTGGTGGTTGTACTGCTGGGAGGGTTCAAGTGTTGACAGTTGTTCAGCTCACAATACGTCCATATAGTCTTGTAAAATATTTTCATTTTTAAAGCAATTCCACTACAAGAAAACAACTCTGATTCATTGTAAAATGTTTAATTAAACAAGTCTCTCAATGGTCTATTGAATGATATGATGTATGGGTTCTATGCAGTATCATAACAACATACAGTCCATTTTACTGGTCGTTTACATGAATCTTCACATGAACCCTAGAGCAATAATAAGCTTTAATAGCAGAGCGAAATTGGATGAAGTGGATTTTAAAATGTATAATTTCAGTTTTCTCACATTCATGTCTTTGTTTGAATGTTTGAATTATTTAATACTTAATATTTTACTTGTTCTGTTCAACTGTGATTTGACCCACTGAAATAAAACGGATTCATCCTACAGCCGAGCCCGTACAAAGAATCTCTCAGTAACTTATGATACGTTTGTATTTCCTTGCCAGATGATGTTTGGTAGATTGTACATCGCATGTTTACACACCACTGTACATCTCAGAGACTCAGCGGTGCATGCATGTGATCATTCTGTACATGTGTGCAAGAGAGCAATTTCATTCAGCCTAACAAGTCATGACAAGAGTGTTTGGTGTGGCACTGGGAATACGCCCACTCCATGCATCCTGCTTTGTTGCCTGCAGTGTGTGTGTGTGTGCAGGTTGAGACACGGGCATCTAAACACAGCCTATTTACCCACAGCTGTGTGTTGAGCAACAGCCCAGAAAAGTGTGCGTGTGCATAAATGAGCGTGTTGCAGGGAGTATCCTCCCTAAGTCCCGGGGCCAGACAGCACGGCTGAAAGCACGAACCCCCTGTCTGTGGGTGTCACTGACGACAAGACTGATTCACAAGCCTGCCATCAACACGAGCCTTTCAGCGCCAATACATGTTCTGATTCCAAAGGTTTCTGTGAAAGATGCGAGCTGATTCTTTGTGGAATTATTATTATCAAGGCTTCAAGTGTTTGTTGTTTTGGATCTTTGAGCTGAAAATGCTACGGTGAAAAATGTGAAGAGTTTGTTTTCCTTTCATGTCGTTACTTGGCAGCACTTCTCCAGACACCCCCTGTCCAACACGCAACTGTGATGCAGGGACTGAAAACTGTCCCCCTCCTTCTGCGCTCGTCCACCAACTGGTACAGAGGACATGTGCCGCAAACACACAGACATCTCCTAATACGTTCACCAACCTCACATGACACGGGAGGAGGAGGAGGAGGAGGAAGGAAGCGTCACTCAGTGGAGAGAGGTGCACATGCAGGAGTTCAAAGGTCAGCACTTCACCGAAGAGGTTCAGGCTGAAGATGGAAAAAAAACAAGTGCAGTGATAGAGGCAGACAGAGAGAACGTGAAATACTGAGCAACTTAATGAGTGAAACTGGGATGAAGAAATAATCTTGTACATGAAGAACTCAACCTGGAAAAAAAAGGAATAAGAATTGTGAGCTAGGAGGTCAGCAACACAGGCCTCCCCCCCAGCTAACCCTCTTTAAATGTTATCCCCACCAAAACAACAACAACCAGACTCCACACTATGAGAATAGATCCTGCACTGCTCTATGCACTTGTTTGATTTCGAGCTAAAGGAGGTTTCATTGTGTCTCATCATGTACCCTGAGTATTTGTGTCTTGTCCTCCTGTCTAAGTTTGGATCGGCTACAGCCACAAGAAATTCCACCCAAGCCCGTTGATATGGCGATAAAGTATGAAGCCCGACGCTGCAGCTGTTGTTCGTGTTTGTTTTTACATACACCTATGGTGGTGGAGCGTTCACTGTGCTCCCAGCTGCTTCCTGCTCTTCTCTCAGCAAAATATCAGCTTCCTTCTCCAGCTCCGTGTTTGCACAGACAGACGGATTCGGTGTGGAGGAGACTCTTGTTGTCTTGCCTCTGAACTCATTTGGGTTTAATTTATTGACACTAACATGCTGCACACAGCATGATCAACAAAACTGTCATAAATTGTGTTATATGAATCATAAAACTCAGTGGTTATATTTAAGTTTGACCAAAAAAGTTATTGACTTTCAAGGGGAGGGAGCCCTGGGAATAATTTACTGCCCTCGTCATATGGGTGATATATTGTGTTTGTTGCCTTTTTGGCAGGACCAAAAGCGAGCCGCCCTCCCCACACAATAGGCTTCCTGAACGTCTCACCCAGGATGCTCAACAAGTTGGAAACACATGTAAGGAGGCGACGCAGCAGAAAGAAACACATGGAGAGCAGTTTGTGTCCCTGGAGAGCGCCAAGTCAGGATGTGGTTCGTCACCAGACTGTCCTGCGCAGCAGATCCTCTGACCTCTGGAGAGCAGACTGCTCGTGAAAAACCCTCCTGCTGAATTCTCTAAAGCCTCCTGTCCACATAAAAATACTGTGACTTGTGTCTATAGCTCAGTCTCCATATACGAGAGGACAGAGAGAGGCACTGAGAGTCATCAGCCAACAGAGTTTTCAACAATAACTGTGAAAAATTGTCATATTATTATTTCATTTGTATCCCCACTGTTCATCCTCTGAATATATGATTGCCTTTTATTATCTTATATTTTTGATGAAGTTACAAAATTGTAAAAATAATAAATGAAGACTAAAAGAACCACCATCAAAAGAAGAGAAAGACACTCTGTTTATCGCATATAAATCAATCATTGTAGATATGAGAAAAGTAATATGTATTAAAAGACACCAAAGATCTGATCCCAGTGGGTAAACTGTTTGGGGATCTAACTGCAAAACATCATCACTGAGATCTGGGAATAACCTAAAAATCATCTATAACAATTATTAGCTGTAAATCCTGAAACACATCACAGTTTAATTAGTTTAATTTTAGAGAAACACTTGAGGCATTGAAAATAAAACAAGTTGTCTGGAGCTTCAAACAAATCAAAAACAAAAAAATCCCTTAAAACCATTTAAAAAATAGCTTTAGGCCAGTGGATGAATACCACAGCACTTTTATTGATGAGTTCATTTGGATAAAATGAAGAGTAAAACACAGTAAAGACCTTATAGGTGATTGATTTCCAACATCACTGACACACAGAATGACACGTCAGGAGGATTGTTCCCCTCCCACCAACGGCAAAAAAGCCCAAGCTCCATAAGAGAGAGGTGAAAGACATTCACTATGATTGAAAGCTCAAGAATGAACCTTTGTCTCTAATAATTATTCATTTCATGCTCGTAAATGATAAATGGGTTATGAAAAAGAAAGATTACACTTATAATCAACATGAATTATCATGTCATATTCACATCAACTTTCAATTAGTCTGTTTTGGGCAGTGAAAGAGAAAACTATTAATTAAGTTATTACAGTGGAATCACATTAAGTATTTTTAAATAAAAATCCATTATAATGGCTTAAGCACAAGCATGCAAACATAAACTAAGCTTACAGTTTTACACACACACACACACACGCACTAAAGCTTGGGGGAATTCCTTCAATAACACTCAGGCCAAAGCAGACATGGGTGGTCCATGCTTGTCATTATATCCCTGCAGGCTAGAAGGCAAACACAGAGCACCATGGGAAACATAACCTTCCCTGATGGCAGAGCACTAGTGGTGCTGTCAATCTGGCTGGAGACATGCTCTAAACCCTGAGCACAGAGATGCAGGTTTGGGGAATCAACCAGCCAGAGGCAGCTAGGTAGCGAGAAAAAGAACATACCGCGGGGAATAAAAACCTCTGGCGCTGCAGAGGAAGTCACAGCTTGTTTGTTCCTCCCGCAACCTGGACTCAATCGCTTTGGTCTCATCGCAGGTTAATAAATATTATGTTACTGCGGCGAGCTGCTGCGGCGTCTTCATCATTCTCAGATTGCAGCGTTTAATTCGGCGTCTTGAGCTACCTACGCACGGCTCAGCGTCAGCCCCAAACCACAGGCCTGAGTAAACACGCTGAGCAAACAGGCAGGGCTGTTTTCAGGGCCCGAGAGTGGAGGTTGTTTATGCTTCCAAAGCACAGAGGGTAGGGCAAAGGGCAGGGCCTTTTCTCTCTAAGTGTGGAGACCAGCGCGTCTGAATGGAGATGAATGGGACAAGAAACATAAACAGCTCTTATCTGTCCGTCCTCTGCCCCTGCACCGACCTGTTCTCGTCTTCTTCAGCTCGCTCACACGCCTGTGTTTGCTCCCCTGCCGAGCCTGGCTCTCCCTGTGACCACCATGCACCTTGTTCCGTCAATACATAACACAAAGAATGGACACAAAGCACAGATTGTATGTCTGTCCACATTTCATTTTTCTCGAGGTGGACACTGTTGACACTCCTGCTTCCTGGTGTTTGCCAGAAACATCTGCATCTCATGTGCAGCAGAACGGAAAAAAAAAAAGGAAAAAAAAGGAAACCAGCGGCTTATTGACCGTCCACACAAACAGTCGATTCTTTCAGTCGAATGTCACATGTCAAATGATCTTTAACGCTTCCCCTCGCTGGATATCGATCCACGTGCCCTGATTCTGCATCACTGAGCCGGGAACTACAGTCAGGCACAAATCTGACTGTTACACATTAAACAAAAGCCATTCTCGTGTTTACCTACTGACTGTTCACACAAAGCTGTGAGGAAGCGAAAATGTCAGAGGAAGCGGCGCGCAGGTGAATCACTGATTACAGCCGAGGCGGGATGAGCTGCTAGCATGCGAGGCCAGCAGCTGCAGAGCCTGAGGGAACCTGAGGAGGTCACAGAGTGTGTGGAACGGGCCGCAGAGAGGAACGCCACCGATCTGCCGACGATGATTGGTGTCTGCTGAAATTGTAGAGAACATGTGAACAACAGCTTCCCACAAGATGCTGGAGCTTATTTATATGCAGCCAATAAAAATACCTGATGGAAGATGTAAACTGGTACAGGTTAAACTGGAACACGGACACAGCTTTTTGCAAATGGTAAACACTTTCTCCATGAGCGTGAAGATTTATGGAGTGGATGGTTTAAAGGGTTTCGTTTTATTGTTTAGCACTTGTGCTAGTTGTATTCAAACACTTGTGAACAGGATGTCAATGGTCATAGCACCTTTTTCAAATAAAAAACGTATTACCTTCTCTCCAAAAATAAAGATGTGGAAAACCACAATATAAAAATAAAATAGTTGTTCTTATCAGTTAGTTGGTAATATTGTTCATAACATTTAAAATATTTTTACATCAAACAGCCACATAAAAAAAACACATTTGAGAAATTTGTTTGATGCGTTTGGTCTATGTCAACATTCATTAACATGGAGGAGGCAGGTTAATCAGCCAGCCACCTGTTTTTATACCACATAAAAACTGCTCTTTAATTTGATCTGTTTCTCTGAACTGAGCAGAAAGTCTGGGCCCATTTCTCCAGAGTTCTTCCACAGGTCAGTTCTGAGAACGTCTTCAGTTTAGGCGTTAGCATGCTGACATCTAATTAGCTGGAAACACGAAGCTAAGGTCCGAGTGAAATTTATATTGCGGACGTTTTGGTCAAATAGAGACAATTCTTCTGGTTAGTTCGCTGGTGTTGCCAAATACTTTCCTAACATGTGGTCCTTTGTAACTTGAACTTTTTCCTTTGACTTTTCCCGTTCGTATGTGCCAGAGAATACTTCCTGGTTTCCTGATTGTTCACCAGGTGGACATATTTGAAACGGAATGCTGCAGATCACTTCTCCAAACTTTTACACGCCACTTAGAGCGACTTCAGGCTCCGTCCTAAGTGAGGAGGTAAAAATGAAAAGAGATCCGTTAACCCACTGAGCCTCTCCGAGTCTGCTCATGGGACCAGTGGCAGCGTTGGACCGTCTATCTCTGCATGGAGAGAAAGAGAGAGAGAGAGAGATTAGAGAGGAATGGGGGAGAAGACACTTGGTGGTGATAGAGAGGGAGCTGCAGGGTGAGAACTGTCTTCTTTATCCTGGCAGGGCTCCCTACACATTAAAACCAGATGCACCCAGGCTCCAGAGAAGAGAGGTGGGTTATGGATTGAACTCTGAGGTCTGGATGGCATATTTAGAATGTGCCAGGCTCATCCATCAACCAGTCAAGCATGTTCATGACTCCTTTTCCAGCAGGCCAAAGAGAACAGAGCAGAGGTGTGTGGGTCATGTGAGTCCATGGAACAAGTGGCCAGTGTTTATGTCAAGAGCAAACGGGAGAATAGGCACCTATCTGCGAGGGGGAGAAGATTCGTGACTGCGAGTGTGAGGAAGAGCGCTGTGTGTGTGAAACCACAGTGACGTGCCTGTCAGCTTAAAACAACCTCCCTGCCTTCCCCGGCCTCTCTGTGGTTTGTTTACACTGAGCACTCTTCCAGACTACACGTGCACGGGAACATGCACGACCGGAGAATATGTGTGTACCCCAAAGTGCAGAGGCAAACTTGAAAAATTAGTCAAGATTAGTCTCTTTGTGTCTGTCTGTCTGTCCGTTTGTCTCTCTCTCAGCCTGTCTGCCTATTTGTCTTTCTGCCTGCTGCTCTTTGGGCAAACACACACACACACACACCTGTATTAGCCCCCATATTTTCCAGAACCAGTTCACACAGCTGGCTTGGCAACATTATGTGAATGTGGTGAGACTGAGCCAAAGAGTTGTGCAGATCAGGAATGTGTGTGTGTGTGTGTGAGTGAGTGAATTTTTGCATCTGTGCATACAAACATGTTTATGACTGTGTGTGTGTTGCAGGATGTGAGTGATTGCCCTGTGAGGGGGAAGGATGATGGAGCACAAAAAAATGAATCATCAGCGGACAGCTTGGCTGTCCTCTCCCTCGGTGTCTGTCTCAAGGCCTCCTGGGATCTCAGAGCTCTCAGGAGGCCTGATTGCAGAACTCCTCAATCAACTCCCACATAAAGGGGGCGGTGCCTTGGCCGAGTGGTAAAGGTGTCTACTGCACATGTCCGAGATAGAACCATCCGTCAGGGTGGGTCTGCAGAGCGAAAGAACAGGGATGCTGAATAATTAATGGTCATTGCTTTTCGCAAGAATAATTCATCAAGTGGATGGATGGAGCACATGGAGAATGCATTGACAGTATTTCTCTTTTTCAATTGTTTGAAAGTGCATTATTAGATCACACCAGACATGAGAACAATACAGCTAAAGGAGATGGATGCATCCATTGTAAATCAAAGAAAAAACAAGTATAGGTTTGATTGTGTAAAACATCAGAGGAACAGTTCAGCTTGATCGCTGTGGTCATTTCCATCACCGGTTGAGCAACTCTTTCAGTGGGTGAGCTCACATCCACTGACACACTCATCATCTGTGCCCCAGTATCTTGTGGCTAATCTGAACCAGATCTCCACTCTAATCCCTTAAATGCCTGAGGATCAACATGATGGGCTCTCTAAGACGAACACGATGACACAAAAACACACCTGACGCGGAGAACGCCAGTAAAACTCCCAGCGCTGCTCCGCAGATTCCTGCTGCGGCTTCCAAACAATAACACAGGGGAGGGAAAAACAGTTCTCAACAAACAAGATTACAGCTGCACAAGCTTAACAGGCATTCCATTAAGTACATCCTCCAGACAACAAAGGCAAACAGAGTTATCTTAGTTTTTATGAGAACTAAAAAAAAAAAAATACTGAAAAAACATCTCCCATAATTTCCTGGCAATCTGTGGCAATCACCATGGAGAACTGGTGGACCATCAAAGATACAATCAACCAGTAAAGACACGCACTCCGCTGTGTGCAGCTCAGCACTGGCTCGTATGTATGCACTGATTTATTTTTTGGCAGAGCTGATGTCGGGGAGAGTAACTGTATGAACGGAGAGAACCATCAACAACGATTCACTTCTTTCTGCTCAGCCTGCTGTCTGCTCATGTCGACTATCTGCTCCCTCCGTGTGTGTGTGTGTGCAGCATACACTCATTTAGTAACTGGTGGATGCACAGCGTTCCCACCCGTCTCCACTGTCTCCACCCTGTCCTGAAATACACTGGGCAGGATGGCCAGACACACACATACACAAACACACACACTCAGGCCTCGTGAAGAATAACTGGAGTGATGCTTTAATAATCCTTTCAGGGGCTGTTTCCTCAAGTCAAACAAACAGTTCCACAGGGGCAGCTGACTGACGACTACTAGAATCAAACAAAGCCTGAGCGAGGGGGCGTTCACACTCGTCACGATTAATGACAATCTGTTAATTAGACACTTATTGGTTTATGTGGTTATGTTTATCCTGCTCATTTGTAATGATTTAGTGACATGGGATGTTAACATGATAATTTTGGTGTTAATGAACATGAAGAACTTTCATTCATTGCAATGCAAATGATCTTGTTTTTGAAGCTTTTCCCTCAGACACGCTTCATGAACTCTGCAACGTTTTTGCCGTCTCAGCTCAAGCCTGTGTCGAATTTAGACAAAACTAAACATATTTATAAAAGCCAGGAGGGAGTCCACGTCGCAGACTCAGGGGAAGACAGGTTGATATTTAATATGAGGACTGTCTTTTTTTAGGCGACATGTTGAAAACCTTTTGGAGGACCAAGTTAAGTCAAGTTTATTTTAAACTTTTCTTTCCTTGAAACAGGGTTCCAGTCACCCTTTCACCATGTCATCATTAAGGTGATTCATTTTATAATCACAAACACATCTCTGCAAGTGACTTGCAGTTTGTGTCGTTTACCTTCAGCCTCAGCTGATTTTAATCTGTGCTACTGTTGCTTCAAAAACTAAAACTTAAAACTAACCCCTGATGATTAATAACCATGAGGTTTCGAAATATTCTCCATTTGTTAACTGTATTTTGACTATGACACTAATATAGAGGTTTGCTGATATAAACAGTGAGACTTCTATTTAAATACCGGCTGCAGATGAGTTATTATCATCACAGACATCCTTTAAAGTGGAGCTTGAATCAGCGGCGGCTGTGGATAAGTTACTGAAGGACATTTGAACGGAGCTTCTGACCATAAACACCCTGAGTAAAACTGTGCTGAGCAGCAGGCGCAGGAGGAGGACGTGTTCTCCCCTGGCGGTTGTGCATGGAAAGTGATCCAGATCATGGGGGCTGGCCTGGATCCAGGTGCAGAAAAAAAGAGCCCTGGCAGGAGCAGTCAGAGGGAGCACTGCGCTGAGAGCACACACACACACTCACTCATGCACAGTGCGCACACTCTCACTCACACACGGTCCGAGCAGAGCAGAGGAGCTCTCATCCAGATCCGTGCCAGACGCATGGTCGACTTTTGGGTTTTGCGCGGCTTCTAACACTTTTTAGTTTCATTTTTGCACTAGGATTAGTTCATACTTGACTTTGTGTCAACTTTGAGGTGTTTTTGAACTCGCTCTTTCATGCCTGTTGGATATCTCCTTTGGAATTAGAGTTGGACACTCCACGGCGCACAGGTACAGTAAAGTTTGAGCAGAAGTGACGGCTGAGTTGATGTCACTCTGAGGGCCTTGGTCTACACTCGGTCTCTGAAATAACTCTTTCCTGATGTTATTCTCTCTCTCCTCTGCTTTTGTAGTCATCTTCGGTCAAACCGGATTGTTTCTTTCCGACGCAGCTGCTCGGGGCTCTCCAAGGAACAGATTCTATCCGTGCGTCTTTGGCTGGGCTGTTGCTTTTTAATCGAGCCGTCCCAGAAATGGTGGGGCACCTACACCTACAAGCGATGGATGATAGCCTGAAAGGAAAGAACCGAGAGGGGCTGCTCGACAGCCCGGATTCGGGACTGCCCCCCAGCCCCAGTCCGCCCTTCTGCTCCCTGTCCCCGGGTCTGATCGAGTCGCGCTCCAGCAGCTGCACGACGCCCGTGGAGAGCCACCATGGATGTTACAGGAAGGAGGGCAGAGAGGGCAAACTGGTGAGAAGCACATCACTCATTTGTTTCATGACTGAAGGTGTGGGGTTCAGACTGCCGCGGCTCTGGTGTGTATCCAGAATGATTTTACTGACAGGACAGGGGCTGCACTGACACACTCACACTGACAATCTGAGAGTGTTGTAGTGTTTGGACAGAACCAGATTTCACCCACCATCTGGAAGCGCTCTCTCTCTCTCTCTCTCTCTCATGCTGAAGATGCCACTGGCCCCTCAACAGTCCAATAAAACGTTTATTTCTCACTCTGCTGCATCAGCTGGACCCTCTAAATACGTGGTGTCATCAGGGTCAGTGAGTTGATCAGGCCCAGCTGCAGTTCTCCAAACATGGGGTCCAGGGACTCCCAGGGGTCCCTGACTGAATTCCAGGGGTTCAAAATGACAAAGAGAAATTCTTATATCTGCCAGTAACGTGAATGTGAGTGGAGATGTGTAAGACTGGGATCAGGTTTCTTTCTCCTCACCTACAGGATGGAAACACGTGTTTAGCATTCTATCAGATGGATCCTGAGACAGTTTTATTGCTCTGATGAAGACGTGTAGATAAAGCTGCTTCTTCTTCCTGGTTATTATCAGTGGGAAACGTTTGGATGATAAATCTGGCTCTTATCTAAATGAACCTTGGAGTAGACCAGCATGAGCAGGTCTGTGTGTGTTGTTGAAAGCGTCTTTATGCTTCTGAGCCAAAAAACAATAACTGTAAAGATAACCAAGATTTGTCATAAAAGTCATAATCACCATCTTTTGTTGGAATCATATTAAAACTGCTGCATCCATTGAAAAATTAAAAGGCCCCAATTGAGGCTGAACTGAAATCAAATCTAAGATGCAAGAGTATTGGTTAAAAAAAAAAAAAGCTTAGAGCTAAAAATACATCAACATCTGGAGGCCAGTATCTGGCTTGATTTATTAAAGTTCAGTTCTCCATGTGCGGAAGAGGAAGCCTCGGTATTTATCAGTGATGAGGAAAAACATCTCATGTTAATGAAAATATTGTTCCAGTTTCTGCTCAGATCTCAGTGGAAACCAGCACGGCCAGTCAATGGTTTCACTTCTTGTTTTATTTCTGAAAAAGTTGAAATGCTTCTCTTCTTTACACATAATGCACCTTGCTGATGACATATTACATATAAGGTATATTTCCAACATGATGTGAAGCAATTTTAAATCATGTGATCTCCTCAAATAATCAGTTTACCCAAGGCCACGTTATATCATTATTGATTGTTTCCTTAAAGACACTCAGGAAAAACAATGACTCATCCTTTAGTGATTTAATTTCATTGAAAATCATTTCCAGGTCACTCCCAGTTTCACGCAGTCTTGTGAACATGTCTGCGCAGGTCAGGGTGGCTTTGAAAGTGTCTCAAGCAAGCCTCAGAAATGCGGCGCTCCATCCGGGGAGTTGCACGACATCGGTTTGCTGGAGCCTGAAACACCATGAAAAGAGGGAGAGAGCTCCTCTAATCCTCTGGAGGCTCAGATTAGTAGGACTCCTCTGCTTTGTGGTTTCCCTTTTTAAAGATCAGTCCTGATACAAGCTGCTCCTGCTGGTGTTTCTAATCCTGTCTGTCCTGGCTTGTGTGCATGGAAAAAAAAAAAAAAAAGCATCAGGAAAAAAAATATTTATTTATTTTTTTTTAAAGATGTCAGGAACAGGTCTGGCAGCAGGAGCCTGGGAAGTATAGGTGCTCAGGTTGTCCTCTTTCCAGATCTATTTCAGTCTTGTTTGCGTGTGCCACATAAGAACAATCCCCACGTCCTATTTTGAGGTGCAGGGGCTTGTTAGAGCGGCTGGCTGCTGTTGCATAAGTGTTTGATGACCTGTCAAATTAAAAGTGGATAAACACTGAGCTGGCCCGGATTTCAAACTTGGTTCAAAGTGAAGCAAACGCAGGGTAATCCATGTTGTACTTGCATCTCTCAGAGTGAATCAATTTCCGGACGCGATGCGTGAAAACTGTGAGAGTGTGAGCTTGAACCTTTCTGGATGAAGTCAAGTCCAAGGAGGTGGCTCAACTGTCAGTGGATTAACCAGGAGGACAGGAGACAGATCTCATGACTTTCTTCTAAATCTGCCTCACTGTGTGATACTGATGCTCCCCCATGAATACCCCTGCAAGCGTACGACACACGGTCCGGGGCTGGAGTGCTCCGAGCAGCCAGCGGTCGCAGTGTTTGCGTTGGCGTTTCTCTCGGCAACTCGGCATTGTGCATTGTACGTTGTGAGGGTTGCTGGGCTGCAGGCTGTTTTTCCTGGGCAGAAACGTGCCTCCAGGGGGGTTTGTCCAGCGCCTGAAGGTGACCTCCGCTCCCTTCACAAGTGTGTTGCTTTGCAGAGGTTTCCTCACTGGGGAGAAAGAGCCGGGATGCTCTCCATGCTGGAGCAGCAGAGGACAATCACACTCTCCTGCAGTGTTTTCAGGCCGTGAGGCACCAGGAAGAGTAAACGAGCTATTTGTATATTACATTTTCTTCCACCTCATGTGGCGAAACTGGTAGCCGTGTCAGGCAGTCAGAGTGCGTGGGGATGATTGTAGGCCGTAGGTAAGACGAGCTTCACGCAGCGCTCGGCCGTGCCCTTGGCCTGTTGTTGCTCGTCCCCTGTAGTGGCATGTGCTCTTAACAGCGGCCAAATCACAGCATGTGACACTGTGTCGAGTGTAACGTGAGAGTTGTGGTCAGGGTATAGCTTCAGATGGACAGTGATTGAGAAAGACAACATCCCGTCACATCATGGACTCACAACGAGGGACAGGATCCGTGTCTCTGATTGGTGCAGCTCTGCAGGGGACGGTCTGAGAGGTCAAGGGTCAAATCGTGTTTCATACACTTCGTACAGTGAACAGCGTGTGTAAACACAGGCCTCGGTGAAGGTTTTGGTTGTCCACAGTAAATGGAAGTCATTGCAGTAGAATGGCTCTGATGGCATCACATGAAACCTCATAGAAATCATAATTCTAAGGAACCAAGGAGAAATATGTGTAAGTCAGCAGATGCGATCGAGGCTGTTTTCCTTTGGTTCAAGTCTCCATAAGACCCCACATGACTTCATGATTTCCAGACAGCGTTGTCTCTGCCAGCTTCCCTGCTCTTTAGGCCCCAACGTGTGTGAGCCTATTTTCAGTCCACACACACACACACGTCTGTAGTCAGCCTGAACTGCAGTGAAAACTTGTGAGAAAGTGACTTACCACCTCCACTTCATCTGGCTGGACCCACACTGTGTAATTATCTGAATTAAAATGTAGCTGTGGTGGTGTGACGGACGAGGTGACTTCTCATGCTGGCTGCAGCATCGAGGAGTGTTTTTAATTTGGCGTGCTGGCTCTGCTCGAACCCCCGACCAGGCTGCGATTTTCGCTTTACTGGAATTCCTAGAACGGGCACGTTGGCAGGCGGGTTGCTAACACTTCCTGGATGTTTGAGTGACATTGTGACGGTTGTGTCTCCTGCACAGCTGCCCTACCTGCTGCTGAACGCCACAGGACCAGACCCCAAGACTCGCATGTACCCCGTGTTCTTCGGGGAGAGCATCGAGGTCAACCCCAAACCACAGCAGGAAATCAAGTAAGAGGGCGCGCGGTGGCTGCAGTGCCGTGTTTAACATTGTCTCTTCAACACTGCCACCTAGTGGTCACTTTGAGTCGCATGTTTAAACTGTCGACTCTGTCTTCTCCAGGTGCATCTCTGAGGTCAAGTATGACTCCGACAAGCATTACAGGGACCGGGTTTACTGCGCCCCCGTTCCCACGGCAACATCCTTCAGCGAGACAGTGGTGGCGGTGCAGAACTGCACTTGGAGGAGCTACAAGTCCCAGGTGTACCTGGAGCCGCGGCAGAGGCCCATCAGCTACCAGAGCACCACCATCATCTACCCGAAACACGCCAAGAACACTTACCGCACCACGCTCAACTACAACGCCATGGGCTCCCGCCGCTGGTTTGTCTCCACGGTGCAGCTGGAGTCGAGCGAGGACACGAGTCCCTGTATTATCTACACAGAGGACCTGTAGGGCCCAGCCCGTACAGGGGGGGGGCGGCTACCTGGCAACCATCTTGTTTTTTCTCAGAGGATGGATGGAGGGAAATATTGTCTGGAATCCCGACGACGACGTTACGCTGGGAGCCTTCAGTGACATCTCACAGAGCGTATTTAGACTTTCTACTGATGCCGTCTTTAAAAAGGGACTTCTGGCAGCGCGACGCTGCACTTGAATGGTTAATGTCTTATTTAAAATAGCTGACAAATTGGTGGCTTTCTGGTCGTTACCGATCAGACTGCAGACGTCTGTGTGTGTAGAGAAAAGTCGAGATGACGCGAGTTGCGCAAACCCCAGTCACGCCAATGCAAAGCTTGCTAATGTGGCTTTATTGCACTTGTTTTCTATATTTCACTGTCCTCTCAGTGGACGGGGAGTCGCAGGGGGAGGGTTTCAGTTCTGCGTTTGAAATAATTGGACCAAAGACGCTTTGTCTCTGCAGTAGCGCCACACCAGAGAGACAGGTGCGCAGTTTTAACGACTCATCGAAACAACAGGTTCTTTGGTTTGATCACGCATCTGCTCACTGCAGGTGCTGGGATTATTCACACGAACCAGAGCGGTGTGTCCAATCCTGCAGCTCCATCACAGCACAGTGGAAATGAAGCCTGGAGGAATATTTATAGCCTCCAAAATCCGGTCTCACATCTCAGAGTTAATATTGAACTGTGTTGGATCACTGGACGTTTGGATTTAACTTAATTTGAATACTTCGGTTAAAGCAATGTTACAGTTTTTTTTACATTTTTTTTTAAGTAAATTGGTTCTTTTCTGGTCTCAAGGGAGGGCTGGAGAGCTGCGGAGCAACAATCAGTGGTAACATTTATGGGAAAATATATCCTCATGATAGCAGCTTTATTTATTAAGGGTTTAATGACAGAAACTCAACTGATCTGCATCATGAGTACAGGACCACATCAAACACAATCAGCGATGATACTGAACAAATATTTGAGGAAGGTGGCAATGAGCTCATGATCTTCTCTCTCAACGATCAGTATCATCAATATGTTGTGTTTTCACTCACACAGAATCAGGAAGTGAAACACTTCTCTGTCCAACTCTCGTTCCAGAACTAACAGGGCGCCCACCTGTTGACTTCTCCAATACCACAGCAATTGACAGTTTAACTAACTTCTCACTGAAATGTCAACATTGTTCTGGAGGCACCAGCTCTTCATAAATGTGTCACGTAGTTTGTGGATAAAGTAGCTGCTCATTAACTCGCTATGTTAGGTCGCTGTCGCAACCCGACTCAGCAAAATGTCAGACATTAAAGCATCAGGGGAGCAAACTTCTCTTAAGTCACTGCAGTTGGAACTGGTGCTGATGCACAATCCAATAATGCGAACGTTTATTAGCCTGACCCTTCTAGCGTCGTGTTTATTTTGAGTCGCGTCTTCACTTATGTAAGATTAAACTTAAAATCCACCTTATTGTTTTTTTGATGTGAAGAATGTGCCAAGCTAGCCTATCAGTCGGGCAGTCTCTTACACATACAATCAAATATTAGCCAGTTGAATCCCGCCCCTTTCAATCCAGGGAGTCTGAAATCACTCTACATGGTGCAGCATGTGGTCTTACTGAAGTTACGAGTGTAAAAGAAATAATTAACATTTTGATCCCCCCTAAGTGAACATAAATTTGTGAATTGCTGGTGCAGCCGATTGTTTCAGATACCAACAAATTTACATTGAAGTTTCTGTTCCTTGCAAAGGCTCAAAACTTCTCCAACATCAGTGATTGAATTTCCCTGTTGAAGATGTAAAATAGATGTATGACTTCTTTATGTGTCTGTTGGGTATATATAAATCTATGTATATATACAGTATATACTGTATATAGATGGCAAATATTGCGACTTCAGGCTTTACCTCAAATTTTCTAAGGTATCAGTTTTATGTCATTGCAAAGGTGTATTCCCAGTTTTTCAATGGAGGTCATGAGCTTGAGATCCTCTTTTATTGTCAGAGTTTGAAAAACCCTTGAGGTGTGTGTACAGTCGAAAGGACACGAAGGGCGTGAATCTGCGCTGGGTCATCACAGACTGGTTGAACTGAGGGAACAGTAAGTAGCAGAACAAAGAGCGAGGAGACGAGATGAGTCCGTTGCCCTGGAGACGACTGTGCGGAGCAGTAAAGGTCGTGGTTCGATGATGGGGAGCTGCGCTATGTGTTGATGGTCTGTGAAGTGAGACAGAGTTGGTGTGTGTCAAGTCAGACGCGATGGTGGTTTTGTGTGAGATGCGTTGTGTGTTTCCTAACACTTGATTTTGTTACTGTAAAATATTCTCCTATTGTATATGTGGCATTGAGGCACTTCATAATTCTCTTTATATTTTTGTACGTTGATAATTGTTCCTGCTCTGATCAAGGAAAATAATTTAAAAAGATGCATATCCTAAATGAATAAAAAAGAATTTCCCCAAACCCTAATTCAGTTGTCCTGGGTGCGTCTTACTCTGTCTCGATCTTGATCACATGACACTGTTTCTCTTGTCACGAGGGAATTTTGTCTTACACATTAAAGTTTTCATATAAAAATACACATATACACCAGACATGGAGTTCTCACGTCATTCAGTGTCCTGCTATTGTCCCAGTGCTCAATAAGACTGAGGTGAAACATGGAATTGGCCTGGACACAGTTGGTTTGAGGGTTACTGGTTCCTGATGAAATCCACTTCATGAATCAACAGGCTGGTGGATTGCTCATGACGCATCATGCTGAAAATGTAAAAGCTTCAACGTGATGTATCAGGGCACAGAGTTTTCTTTTAAAACCTCTCAGTGTGGAAAATTAAATTGCACCAGCGAATATTAACTCAGCGATTTCCTCAGCAGTAAATCAGGGATATAAACCTGTGCTCGGTGAAGGAAGCAGTAAGAATTAATGACAACACTTCCCTCCAGTACAGAAAAATGCCTCTGCTACATAAATTATGTTTCATCCGATGCCCTCAGAGAAAGATTACTTGCTTGAATGTGCTCTTCATCTGTCTGTGGTAGCGCCACAGCAGCTACACCGACACCATTCAAACGCCTGATCTGAAACTTAAAGGTGCCCTCAGGATTTATTAGTGACAGAGAGCAATGTTTTGTAATAGCAGATCCGAGTTTTGTTTATTGTTTTTGATGAGTTAGCAACACGATTCCACACTTAGAGTTACTAAACACGTGATAATAATAATAATACCAATAATAATACAGTGAGCACAAGACCATCAGAATAAATTGATATATAAACAACCAGCTTTGACACTGTTCACCACATATACTGTACATGTGACATGTTGGTTAAACTATCAAAGTAAAGAAGAACTTATACTGACTGCCCTCATAGTGAAGTTTACCTTTTCCACTTAAAGGTTTATCACTTTGTCTCTGACCGCCCTCCTATGGAATAGAGGTTCTATGTAATGAACAAACCTTTATGTTATTGTATTACAATGGTGGATTTATGGGAAGTACAAATAATACGCAAAAACATACACAAGCTAAAGTGAAAGTGCAGTAACTAAGTGAATGTGCTGTATGTTGTGCTCATCTAAAACAGGATATACTGTGATTATTTAAATACTTTATAAAAGTTTTTCTATTTTGAATGTGTGAACATACTTTGTGACGTAACTAACAACTAAAGCTTATAAATATATTAAGAGTTGAACTTGAAAGCATTCTTCATTTTGTAGCTGGCTCCTTAAGGAGGAAGATTCAATGAAGTCAAATTCAAGTCTTAACACATCTAAGAACTAAATTTAATAGCACAGTGACCTTGAGGGCTCATGGGAGTTACATAAGGAGATGCTCATGAAAGGGACGCAGCCTGAGTTTCTTCAGTGCAGCAGATCACAGCCACTGATCAGTGGCAGCTCAGCTTTTCATCATGATCACAGCATCTGCATCCTTAACATGGATCACCTCTGGCTTTTTATTTTTAACTCATTTTATTATTCATGCAGAATTCTGACAAAGAGTGAGCGCCTCTTCCAGAATTCTGCATCGAACACATTCAAATGTGTCAAATGTGCGTATACTGCCCCCTTGTGGTATTTTAATCACTTTAAGTTCAACAAACGTGAGAAGGAACACAAACAGCAAGTAACAGCACTCCGAGACCATGAATGGCAATAAGCTTTTTATTTAAACATTAAGGCAGTGTCTTTTTTGTTTTTCATTTTACACTGCTATCCACAAAGCTTGCTGGTGGGCATGTAGAATTTAACCATGTGATTTTTTTTTTCTTTTTTGTAATACCAACCTTGAAGCAAGCCACATAAATATTTACATCTCTTCAGTTTTATATACAATCCTTGCTATTATACAGTGGGTTATAATAAAAAAAAATCATTATGCACAAAAATTGTTGAACCATGTACTGTTAATGTTAATCCCCCCACCCACCCTCAGACAGTCCAGGGATCTCATCAGATGAACTTTGTTTTTCAACATTTGAATGATTTTTTTTTTCTTTTTGATTCATAATGACACAGATGTTAACTGAACACAAAAGCTGCAGAGAAAAAAATGGATGTATATCATCTCAGTATATATATTTTTAAAAACTCCTATTGGTCTCAGTTCAGGGGACAGCTGGATATGGCTTAGTCTGTTTATCGTCACAATCGTCGATTTCAACAGTGGATAATGATAAACACACACAGATCTATGTATATGAAGCCTGGCTGTACTTTTGCTTTGCCTGATGAAACAACACACCCTCCATCAGTCGGGGTAGAAAAACATAATATGAGCTGAAACAAGGCTGGGATGTGCTTTGTGCAGGGACATAGGATGAAGGGAGAAGAGGAGGTATTTCTATAACAGTCATCATGTTTGTGTTGTGACAAAAAGAAATATCTTCTGTCTCACTGTCGTTGTTACAGCGTGCGGTCAGGGGACGGGAATGTCCCCGGCAGCACAAAGTCACAAGTCCAGAAACTCATTTACAGAAAGTGGTGACTGAAAACTCAGAAAGTAAAAAGTAAAGACATGGTGACAACGATACAAAAAAACTACCAGAATGCTTTTGAAAGCTTCTCCCCTCAACTTCCTGGAACCCGTACAAACACAGGAGGATCAATGAAGTACACTTAAAGTATGTCAAAGGTGTCAAAGCAGAGGAAACATTTGATGTAGGCCCATGTCGGCTGTCCTGTGATACAGCATTGCTATGTTTAGATGATAAATCTAATGAAACAGTTAAAAGCTAAGGCTTTAATGGATTTGGAAGAAGAAAAAAAAAGCAACACACAAAAAAAACATGTTAAAAAAAAAAGGACGTTTCTTTTGCGTTTTGTTTTCAGATTTCCCTGCGTGGACCGTATAAACCCTGGCATGGGGGGCTAAAAGAAAAATTGTGCGTCACTTGGTAACTTCAGTACTGTATATGTAAAATAAATGGCACTTAACACTAGGAATATCTCACAACTGTACAAAATCTGCCTGGATGAGGAGTTGAGTCTCAGGTCCAATACCAGGCAGTGAAAGGTCAGAGGTCAGACTGTCACAACAGCTCAGAGACGGGATTCCAGCAGGTCGGCTGAAGCTGACGCCGCTGTGGACTGAGGGGTTATGGAAAGATGGCTTTTTTTTGTAACCTCTTTTTAATGCGAGCAAACTCCGTGTGATGCTGCAGGATTTGCTTTAAGCAGCTTTAATGTCGGTCTGCACCTGCTCCAAGCGGCTGATTCGTCCTTCACTAAAATGTGATTGTCGCTTTGAGTGTGAGAGCGCTAAATAATGTCTGTGCTGAGACCAAAAATAAACAGGTAGTCGGGATTACTAGGCTGTTCTCGAGTCCATTTTTTCACCTACCCCGGGAAACACAGATTCTTATAAATGCCATTGTGAACAGACTGACAGCTAAGTGCTTAATATCCAAAAACAGTTTCAACAAACACAGTCATGATTAATATAAAAACAGTGAGAACGTGTCACTGGTCTCAGTGCCATCCATCTGGCAAACACTCTCTCTGCCTGAAGTCAGCAGGCCTTCGGCTATTCTCCAGGCTCCTCCCAAATATATGACGACATCAGGGATGAACAGCACGTTTACCTTGTAAACCAATGATATGACCCTCTCACATAACAATCACAGTCCCCTGCCCCCCCTAAAAGATACACCATTGCAGATAAGAGACAACGAATGACGCCATTAAAATGTACTTAAGTTCTCAGCTCACATTCCAAAAACACAGGACTGGACTGAATTTAAAAAGGGGAGGGGGGGGGGAGAGGGGGGGGGGGGGGGGGAGAGCCAAAATAAGAAAAAACTGGATGTTGATTCTCCTCTCTTCTTCTTGCACATTTTCTTTTAGTGGTAGCAGTGCACAGGCTGCCTCGCACCCGTCGGCTGCTCTCTGGTCAGATCTGTGGTGAACACCTGTCACTAGAACAGCAGTCATCGGGCTCCTGACCAGACCAACAGCACGACCTCAGAGTCCCTTCCACACCAGTGTCAGCACATGAGAGCGGCTCACCCACGAGGTGCAGGTCAGTGTGTCTGTATCGATAAGGCCAGTTAGGAAATATAGTAAAGTTTGAAAAAAAAATTAAAGAAAGAAAAAAGAAAAACACGTGATTTGTCCTTTAGAGTCATCCTGGAGTGATGCAGGACACCTAAAGGCACAAACACACACACGGAGCAGCATTGTTCCAGCTCGTCTCTGCTTGGACTCTCAGGTGTGTGAGGAGAGGACTCCATCTTTTCTTGAGGACTGATGGAGGAAATGCAGAGTGGAATGGTGTGGGTAGATTAGCAGGCGCCTCAGCAGGTGTGTGTGTGTGTGGCTGCAGCAGCACAGAGGCGTTGACTGCTGGCGACGGCCTGTTGTACAGAGGCATTCTGGGTCACTCGCTGTCAGACAGGGTCTCATACTGAGACATGAGCAGAGGCTTGGGCTCCTCCTCCCAGGAGCGGCCCTGTCCAGGTCCTGACCCTGGGCCCTGGCCCCCCGGCTGGCCGGAGGAGGGGGAGGGAGCGGATACTGTCCCGCTGGGGAAACGCATGATCAACGGGTTGCAGGGGAATGGAGTTGGAGCGGAACCTGCAGGAAAGAGAGAGACTGTATTTGAGCTGCAGATGGGTAGAGGTAACAGAAACTCAACCAGACGTGAAAAGTAAGTTGTGTATACCTGTGGATGAAGGCCTGTCTTCCCACACACGGTTGGTGAGGGGGGTTCGTCTGTTGCAGTCGCCCTCAGAGTGGACTGAGGAGACAGAGGACGGCCTCTCCCCTCCTGACAGACCTGGTCCTGGGGATTTGGCTTTGCGTCCGTTAGTGCGCCCGCTGCCCTTTGACGACTTTCCTCCACCTGCAAACACAGGAGGCAAGAGTCAGGTTTAACCAACTGACACACTCCTGTTAGACCTACCCAGATCACTGGAGCTCTGAGAATAAGTGGGAACCTACTCTGCCTCTGAGTCAAAAGCTCAACTGCCAATGATGCAATGCAATAATTAACTTTGAGAGGAGATGTCTGTCTGGCGTCTGTCCATAGCTAACTTTATTTTAACATCATGATGGACAGCAGGGCGGAAACATCCTGGGAACTGAAAACATGTAAACAAGATGAAACACAGATGCGTGTGAGGATTCCACACCTTGTGAGAAACAGTCCTCAGCACGTCCATCGGCAGAGATGTTTGAGCCCATTGCATTAGCAGCGTTGGTCCGTTCCTCAGACTGGTCATCGTAATTGCCCATCAAGGCCTTTCTAATAATGGCCTCCAGGCCTATGGAGTTACCAGGGGTCTCTGGAGTTGAGTGGTTGCGGACACTCACAGGACCTGTTAAAGGATAAAAGGGTTAGACGTTTTCAATTTAAAGAGAGATAGGAAATACAATCACAAGAAGCAACAGAAACAGTAAAGAGAAAGTGTGTGTGGGGGGGGGGGTTAAGCTCTGCAGTGGGTAGGGTTAAGTGGGGGATGCTTTTCTCTCTGGGCCTCTGTGTCTTCTTATTTAATATGACATCTTATTGCAGACATGCCCCAGCAATTACACAGTCTTTCTCATGAACACAGGTCACCTTCATTTCCTGTGTAAACCTCAGCTTGGGACCTCGTCCCTGAAAAACAGACAAGTCGAGAGAGGCTGATACGTGTGCTCTACGCCAGGCCAAAGTCTGCTTAGCTTTGAGCAACGACGTGCCAAGATATAACTGAAGCTGCTCCAAAGTCTCAAGGTGATAATAATAATTAGAATATAATTAGACTTCAACCTGCGCTATGGAAGAGGAGGAGTAGATTACCTGCGGTGGTAGATGCAGGCATATTGAAGATCTCTGTTCCAGGCTGACCAGCATCTGAGAACACGGGCAAGGTTTGTTTTTAAAAGCACATTCTCTTTATTAAAAATCCCATTTGAGGTTTTCTTCTGAACAAAAGGTCAGACTCACTGAAATCGCTGTCGTTCCCCACCACTGTCATCTTCTTAATCATCTCCTGTTTCTTTGTCCAGACGATGGATGAGGTGCTCTCTGTCAGCTTGCTGAAGAAGGCTGGAGGCTGGGACGCATTGGGAGGTGAGCGGGAGCCCATTCTGTAGGAGGGGCAGATTAACACTGATATTCACATTCCCTCAAACCTGACTGTCACACACATACACAAACACAAAAAAATAAGACTTCTCAAAGCACATCCTTAACACTTGCCTCTCACCTCACTTTACAAATTAAATGTATTATGTTTTGAAATGTGTCTGTTTGGATTCAAAATGAATAATAACTGAAATTATTTGCAGGTCAACACCCACCCAAACAAATTAGACAGTTTGAGCTGTGGGCAGTGACAGCTTCACAGCTGGGAATAGGAACGGGATCAATAAGATGATCAAGAGGCTGGATCTGTTATTGGCCTGACTCCATGTTCTCTGGAGGGCATCACAGATGACAGAACCAGCGGGAAGATTATCTGACATGAGACGACCATCCCTCGTGCAGCACCCTCATGCAGAGGAGCAGAAGCAGCAGCAGCCAGCGGCTTCTGTTGCCAAAATGCTCCACTGAAAGACCCAGGGTGCCTTTTGTTCACATAGCAATTAGACTCTTTAATGAGCAACGTGGATGCAATTGTCTTTCCATTCACTGTATGCTGCATGTTACTCATGCTTCTTGTCAGCAAACTGTTTATACTTGCACATTTGCACCATTGGTCTTTATGATTTGCTTTCACTGATCTTATTGCAACAAACTGTTCTTCTTTTAATGACTCTGCCTCCAGTCAACGATGTTGGGTACATGTCTTTGTCAACAGATTGTGCGTGTCTGTCTGTGGTTGTAAACCTGCCTCCCCTCTGGGGACAAACAAAGTTTCTTTCATCCTGATTTAAGGATGGCTGATAAAGGAAATTAAATTAAGGGAAACAGAAATTTGAAAATTGAGGACTAACTGAAAGAACACTTTGAAATATTGCTTCAAGGTGGATTTTTGTAGAACTCGACTTGAATTAGTTGAACTGAGAAACTAAAGAACATCCTGCACAGGCATTAGAGTTTATTGGCTTAAAGGTTCAGTGAGTAAGATTTAGGTGAAAGGAATTTCCCAAATTAATATTAACGGAAACAAAACACACACTTTGCAGTTGCAGTGTATGATGACTTAATGCTAATCTACAAGCTGATTAAATGAACAAATGATCCCAAGTAGTCCGAGTATATTTTCTGTCTTGAACTGACTTCCTTGTGACTGCAATCTCAACCTCACTGAAACACATTTGTTTGTGTAGTTCTACAATATGTGAGCTTTTACCCTTGATCTCCCTGCTCGTTTGGGTAGGAGGCCCCTCCCTGAACGTCAGGCTCAGAGCTGGCTCCAGCAGGAGACACTGGTTCAATGCCATCATTTGAAACACTGATGGGTGACGTCTTGGGTTGAGGAGGAGACCTGCATAGAATTCAAACAGAATGCAATTCAATGACTCCTTGTTTAAAGACTGGTTGAAGGCACAGAAAGGAGGCGATGCCCACTCAATGCAATAAGTAATCTCATTTGATAGGAAGTCTTACCGGTCTCTGTTGCGTTCGCCACCAAGGACTTCTGGGTAGCGTGCACCTTGGGCGTCAGCCTGTGACGTGGGAGGGAGTTGGGAGGCACTGGGTGGACGGGTCAAGTCCAAGACAGGGGAGCCATGGTAACTTTGCTGTTGCTGGCTCTGCCTGGTGTAGTCTTTAGTTATCACCTCCTGTTTTACACCAAATCATAGTCATGATTTCATAGGCATGTCATGGGAATACTGGCTGGTATATTCCATTCAGCCGTGTACAGTCATTCAGAAAACAACACACTTAATGAGACTGTTTATTAGGGTACTGCGTTGTTTATGACAGTTGTAATAAGGACGTTTAGCAGTCTTACACTGATGTGCTGTGCCAGGGTGACCACCCTCTGGCTGCCTTTAACACAGGGGGACGGGGGCTGTTGGCCTGGAGACAGTCTCTCCTCAGACGGAGGACGGTACAGACTGTGTGGCTCCATCTTTTGTTGAGCTGAGAGTCCAATCCAAAAAACACACGCACACACACACGCGCGCAAAGATCACATCCACACACACAGATAAAAGTTAGTTTTGTTTTCTGATTGCATCATGACACAGTTCAAGTTCACATGTTAAAGAGCACATGCACAATTCAGAAAGGTCTGCAGTAATAATGGATGTGCAATTAAAACAATTCATGTTGCGGCTACGCAGGAAAGCTGAAAGGGCAAGCTTTTCAACAAAAACACTATCTGACAGTGTGTGTGTGTGTGTGTGACGCGCTACCACAAGACTCCTGATTATTTATAGCACACTCATCACATACAGACCCAGCAGAGCTTGGCCCTGACCATTAGTGGTGCGAAAACAGACTGGTTTTCATCAGTGACTCATAAATGAAGAAGTCATAAAGTGATTTTTTAAATGAAGACTCTTTACATCACTGACAGACAGTGCTGCATGAGAGCCAAAGACAATACTAATGTCTATACTGTAAGCTATGAATACAGGGTTACGAATACTGATCGTATAAACGTTTAGCCATGACAGAGCAATTCACTGCTGATCATAAATTTATGAAATTTCTGTTTAACCACTGTGGGATCGAAACTCTCACTCTGCATACTCTAGAGAGCACCACGAGCCTGTTTCAGGACTGTTTTTCCTCTGTGTGCCATGACTCACTATGTGTTTTCTTACACAACTCTTGCTCTATCACAGTATTTATCTCTGGAGAGGATGATGTAAGTCGTGGAAGGAGTTAGGGGCCGGGATTGACTGCGCGCACTCCCAGAGAGGCCAAGTCCCCCAGAGGGACAGGATGCTGTGGTGTTTTGTTTGGTAACAGAAGTCACTGGGTTCGTTTCGACAGCAGCTTACAGCCTGCGTTTGTCTCTGCAGTCCTGTCGGAAAGGTGATGATGTCCTATTAGTGAGTCTGTCCATCTAGCTGACAAGCACGGTTCCTGCAGAGCGCTGTGTGTTCAGGATTGTTTTGACATACATTTGAACGCAGCATGCAGGTGTCACTTGCCCCGCAGTCCTATATAAATACAGATGTGACACATTCTTCTACAAGCAGAAAAAAAACAACACAAAGTCACATTCCAAATGATGGACAAACTCCGAGAGGCTTGATTGAGAGAGATGTGTTGAGTGTTGGGTGTGTTCGGGGAAAAAAATTAAATGAAAACTAAAAAATAAATAAATTGGCATAAATTGCAGTGGGGCATAAATAGGAACATGCAGAGATTTGGAGACCAGACCCTGTAGTACCCCCCTCCCCTCCCCTCCCACTGGATGGCTGAGTCTCCCCAGTCTTTGTCCACATGCCCTCCTTTCAGCAGCCTCTTTCTGTGAAGCACTGGTTCAGGGGTGCAGGGACCTCAAGGGGAACGGTTTGGTTGTTGGTACGGTTTTCAATGACAATTAATAAAAGGAAGTCTCCCACTAATTATCTGACCCTCCTTTGTGACATGTGTTATATGTGGCCATTGTCCAAAGGTTCAGATGTGTTAGGAGCTACATGAGGTAGTGCCTCATCAGTAGTGAAGTAGAGCCACTGCGTGTGTAGGGCCAAAAAGCTTGAATTACAAGCATCTTGTTTAACACGGGATATAAAAGCCTCCTGCAGTGCCATGTCTTTTCAAGTGCCGACATGGTGGTGAAATATCCTGTTCAAACTATCCAGCCGAAGAGCAGGGAAGAGGGGTGCCACATTATCTATGGAAAGAAAATTAAAAATAAGCAGCAAAGGATGTTCTACCTTGATAACCCATCAGTTTTGGCTACCTTAAATTATATCTTAAAGGACACCTAGGATCTTCTTCATGGAAAAGTCAAATGTTTCAAGTGTTTATTATTATTTCATCAATGTAATATCAATCATATAAATTTCCTCTTTATATTTACTTGTGTCTAATTTGGACAGGTAAGAGGTTTGGTTTTCCAGAGGGCACCCTTGGTGGTCTTTAAGTCTGTGAAGAATAACTAATAATAAGACAAAAGGAAATTATAGCACTGAAAGAAAATAATGTAAATGAATTGGGCTGATTTGATAAATGCCAACCACCACAGCGTGCAATAGGCCACAGACTGACGGGGAAGGGTCTAGGTGATGAGGGGGACCCTGGGATCCAGAGCATCTTACCATCAGTGGCGCTGCTGGCAACAAGCGACCCCGTCTCTGGCATCCCCGTTTCACAAGAAATTTGACGCATTATAACCGCGTTTATGAAGTTGGCCGCAGTCATGGTGGTCTTACCGAGTACTCGGAGCTCTTGTTCCTGAATGGACATCGGTTTGTTTTGAGTCTTTTCCCTACTAGGCGTACCGCTTTCTCCACGGCCAGGGGGGTTATCCGACTGGGGGGGCAGCAGGTGCTGGGGCCGGCTTGAAGCCGAGGGATAGGAACCTGGGTATATTCCTCCTGGGCTGGGGCAGGACAGCTTGGGGTCCGATTTAATCGAGGGTCCGTGCTGGTCCTGCATGTGCTTGGATAGACCTCCCCTGATTTTGACTCCATCACGGCTCTGCTCTTTGGCTGCACTTGAGTCCATGACAACTGGGTAGGTCTCTGGGGGCACACCTGTCCTTTGGAGGTGGCCAGGATAACCTTGGTAGCGTGCTGGTCCTGAGGACATGGATCTGAGGAACCAAACAAAACATACTTAGGAACCACGAATAGAAAGGAACATTAATCTTGAATGTTTTGAGAAGATACTTTTAAAAAAGGTCCTTGTAAAAACAGAAGTAAAAAGCAGTTTACCGTAGCACAGATGAGCTGGAGTGTTCACTGACAGAAAGACTTTTGCCTCCAGTGTTGTGCAGGACACTTGGCCTCTGCTGCACATTCTCCTGGGTACGAGGTGACACTGGGGAGTGCTGGTGGCTATACGGCTGAGAAGCAGGCCTCACACTGCTGCTACTGCTCGCCAAGCTATGTTCGGTACCTGAGAACAACAATACAGTCTGATTTAATTTCACAAATGCACGTAAAGTATCAGGAACCTTCATTTGAGTTGCTAGTGCGTGATGTTAGGAGACAAAATTGATAACACTGTAATCACACTGCACCTGGTCGCCAGATGGGGGCGTGCTCTACATTTCCAAGAGACCCGCCCTTTTCTCTGTCTCGCTCTCTGTCTCTGTCTCGTTCTCGCTCTCGTTCTCGGTCTCGGTCTCTGTCCCGGTCTCGTTCCCTTTCCCGGTCTCTCTCGCGGTCTCTTTCGCGGTCTCTCTCCCGATCTCGTTCACGCTCCCTCTCTCTTTCCCGCTCTCTGTCCCTTTCCCGGTCTCTCTCTCTATCCCTCTCTCTGTCACGTTCACGCTCTGAAGATGAAGATGTGCCCTGCATCTTGTTTACATGTGAGGAGCCAACTGTAAAGGAAAAAAAACACACTCAATAAAACAGTAAGAGCAACTTGTTCATTTTTGATGAGTATTGTCGGTAGGAACTCAAATGAACCTGGAGAGATGGGGGATGTGGCATAAGGCCTGCCAGGGTAGGTGGTGCTTCCACCAGGGATGTAGGTGATGCGATCCATCGGAGAGCCTGCTGTCCCTGCAGAGGGAGGGACCAGGACAGGTAAATGTGGCACCTGAGAAAGATCGATGATTCCTAGGGGACACAAACAAGAGAAGGTTCAAGGAAAATCTATGAGCAGCAGCAAAGTCATGTACTTGTTTCTCTTACTACAACAGTAATGACAAGTGCCATATTTAATTTGTTCCCCTCTCACAGCTAGTAATCACCTTTATCAGCTGCTGGATGCAGAACACTGGCTGATTGTCCACAGTGTATGTGGGTCAGAAAAATGCAACTTGGCAGAGCCAAGAGACGACAGCAATAGCAACAGAATTAATGTTTCCAAACCTGTATCCTTTAAAGTTTACAAACTTTTACAAAATATGATAATCAGCCTTATTTGCAGCACTACAGTTTCACCCGACACACTGGCGCTGAATGAAATGCAGGCAACATGAACCCTGCAGCAACTGGAAAGCTCGGTCTGTATAGCACACTAATGTCTGTGGGGTGAAGTCAGTTAGCCTTACCACGAGGGGCAGAGTAGGGCAGAGAAAGGGCCTGGTCTCGTGGAGTCAGGCCCCTCAGCAGGTCTGATCGCTGGGCAGCCATAGCGGCGGCTGGGGGCCATTGGTGCATCTGCTGCGAGGTGATGTAGTCGTTGAGCAACGTCTGACGATTTTCCAGGGCAGCAGTGTCAGGAAAGCCCCGGATGAGGTAGGGGTAAGGATGAGGGTATGCTGGGTTGGGGGCGAGGTGGCGAGGCAAGTAATAGGCCGCTGTGGATGAAGATAAGGAAATGTCAATTCACATGGACAATTCATATTAAGATAAATTTAAGGCAATAGACCTGTTTTTACGTATTTGATTTGTTGATTTGTTACGCAGCCCTGTGTAGGTGTGTAAAGGATATGGTAATGTACTCGCAGCCAAGATCAACAGCCAGACACAAAGGCATTACAGGTCGATTTTTAAGTATTTGATTGGTAACTGCAGAGCTTTGCTGAATGCCACTTTTTCTTTATCAAAATTTTAAAATAAAAAGATCTGGGCTTTGCATGGCTGGAACATGGCTTTTGTTGACTTGTGTAACTCTCATGCTAAGTTATGCTTCAAAGAAAAGAGGTCCTTCAAGACCTTTACATTTCAGAACATAAAGTTTTATTTATTTATTTTGTGGGGTTGCCTGTGGCTGTACCTGGGTCGATTGGGATGCCTCTGGGTAGCGCTGCAGGATCAAAAGCTAATGGAATCTGACGATACATATCTGCTCCAAGACCCTGCAGCAGACGCTCATAGGCCTGCTGATCAGGAACACCAGGGAGCGGCGATTTAGTGGCACTCATCTCCCTGGGGGTTGGTGTTGATTTACGCTCCTGAGATGGATTCTTACTGGAGGCTGGAAGAACAAGAAAAACAAGAACATGTTTAGTTTTTGGCATAAAGTATCGTATTATCAGATATATCAGTGGCTGATAGAGCAAGACCTTGTTTCAGGACTTAAAAAAAAGTATTGAGTGTGCAAGATATAGTCACCATCATGTTGCCTTTGGCTTGCCTCCCTGGAGAGAGGGGAGCCACGATGGGAGGGCCCAGGGTACGCGGTCCTTAAGTTGCCTTTGTCGTCGTAGCCCACTGGGCTATGATGAGCCTTGCCTCCCTGCTCTGGCCCCAGCGTGAGAGGAGAAGAACGGGCTATAGGACTCGCTGTACTGACCACCGCACTGGGGCGCCCTTTTGGTGCCTCTTCATAGCGGCCCCTCTCAGCACGCATCTCCAGATGGGGGGGTGTGTTGTGGTAGGAACGTGGAGAACTGGCTATTATGGAGCGGACATCATGGCGTTTCCCTGAACCACCTGATTCCTGTTTCATGGGTGTTCCCTAAAGAAAAATATGACAGGAATGAATCATTTAAATGCAGAGAGAACCAAACACTATGGGTTGGATAGCACCTGTGTTGTTAGTTTGTGTATACCCGTACCTGTATCATGCCGTCTTTTCCATCCCTAGGAATGAGGTGGATGGAACGCCCAGCCTCCTTCACAGTTGGAACCATAGCCTCTCTTCCCTTCAATGGGTCAGAAAGAGAACCAGGTCCACGAGGTGGGGAGACCTCTCTCTTCATCTGCTTAGGCTCCCTCCTGAGGTACCCATCCTGAGGGTCCAGGTGACGAGGAATACCTGATATATGGAAATTTAGTTTGCATAACTTAGCCAGTAGTGAGAAACAACAGACGGATTAGAAAAGCATCATTGCTGTCTCTGGGCAAAATGAGACAAGATGGTTATCTAACTTTTCTACTATCAGGCAGATAAACAAGAATAATGACATGAAAGTACGAATGCCAGTGGGTAAGATCTGGTAAACATGCACAATCTGTTACTTGAAAGAATAAAAACCGTGCTCACTCAGCAAAGCTGCACAGAAAGAGTGTGCAGCCTGCTGAGGTGAGAGCACGAAGAGAGTGCAGCTTCAGTAAAACTCAGAAAGCAAGCAGTGAAATATTAAACATCATCTTGCAAGCTGATTTATTTACACAAGCCCAACTATTCAACCTGCGGAAATAGCTTAATTCCTGTCATTTGATCTGTGTCATCCTACCTTGGGAGATGGAACCACGGATGTGATGAGCATCCTTGTAAGGTGTGTGGTGCGGACTGTCCCTATCATGAGGCATGGCTCGACCAATCAGACCTGAGGGAGAACAGAGGGAGTAACAGTGAGATTCACGCAAAATTTAGACATGAATGTGAACAAACAGGGGTCAGACAAAATAACATCCAGTAACCTTTAGTGAGATTGACTGCGTGAGTTAAATAGAGGTACCTTCACAGTTGGCAGCAGACAGGGAATCCCTCATAGGCAGCCCTCTGGAGATGCCACCCTCCATAGCATCATAAGGACGCTTCAGGCCTAGAATTTCTCCAGGCTGCCCGGGACCCCTGCTATCATCTTTAGGGGTCTGAGAGGTGGCACCTACAGATAACCACAATGTAATAACACAAAAAGCATCTCTTAGTTAAGGGATAACACTCAATAACACCCTAATATTTGTGTGTCTCAAGATGGGTTAACAAAGTTTCAAGATTAATTTAGATAATTTCTTGTGTTTTTTTTTTTTTTTTAATCGGCCACAAAGGTCACTGTGACCTAGCTAAAGCACTCACGGTCATATGTGAGGATGTGCCCGCTGATGCCCTCATACACCACGTGTCCTTTAGAAAGCGCGTCATCCCGCTCCCTCTCTGCTCGGCTTGCACTGTCCTCAGTGATCAGACGGGTAATGGTTCCCTTATACAGCACATCAGCCGGTGTCCCCTGTGGAGAGTCATGAGACGTGAGACTTGCACAAATCTGATTGTGACTTTTATAAGAAAGATTGTGGCAACGACCTACATAAGACGGCCTTGACTACCAGGCAGGCACTTTTTACGAGCCTGGATTTCATCAGATCTAACAGTTTTCACAACCACATTCACACGCCAGAGTCACATTAAAAAAGAAATAAAATCCAAGGCTCATGCTCAGAAAACCATCTTGAACTCATCTCATCTCATCAGGCAGCACTAGGATGTAATGCTCCCAACAGGATGCAGTTTTCTAACTAACTGCAAAGACAGCTGCAGAGGTAACACCAGCAGAAATACCCAAGATCAGGTCAGGATCTGGTTACAGACACTGCTGAATGTACGCTAAGAATTTTACTGGAATGTCACTGTGATGTGTGACTGGATCAACAGTTCTGTTGTGAGGCCTTTTTTCAGAAAAATTCACTATTGTGAAACTGGAAATTGGATTTGAGACTTTCCAAACAAATACATGCATCTGTGATAACTGCGTGTGTGTATACATATATAAAACATTTCCCATTAAAAATACAATATAAAACTGCTGACAAACAAAACTGAGTTACATACAGTAGATGTATAGGATTACAACAAATGCATTATACAGTTATCAGATAACAGAATAATTCTCTCTTAAGGTTCTAAATGAATAACAACAGTAAAAGAAAATATGGAGCTGAGTAAATATATAAATTCAAAAAACAAACACACCTTTGATGAACAGAATAGTACTCTCCAAAGATGCGTGGTTGTAACCATTTGACAATAGCAGATAATCGCCAGCTTTGTTTAAACCGCATCACATGACTCATACCCTGAGCATGAGTCACATTTCTTCATCGCTCGGTGAAGATACAAGAGCAGGGTGGACGGTTGAGGAGGAGACACAGTAGAGCCTGAGATCAAATTTCTAATCTGTCCATTAAAGCTTTTCCAAGAAGACCATGCTGAATGTTGAAGGCCAGACATTTTCCTGTGGTGGAGAGGGGTTTCTCTTTACAGGATCAGATGACACTGACCACTGCGGTCCTCATTTACTCCTTCAGAAAGTGCACTATAAGATGCGTATATCTGGTTGCTATCACACATCTATTCATCCATCTGTTGATCTGAACAACTGAGCCATCTGTCAATGAGAGAACCGATTAGATTTTATAGCTTTAACCTTTCCACGGTGGCTAACATCTTCCTCAACACTGTTGTCACCTGTATGCCAGAGGGATGTGATACTACAGTGGGCATATCAATGACTAGGTTTAGCCAGCACCTAGAATAAATAGATAAATGAGAGAGGGAACAGAGTACAATGTGTACCTGTTGCTAGGGTGACAGGGCCACTCGGAGCTGTGGTTATGTCACAGCAGCAGGGAAATCCAGCAGCTGCACGACTTGGCCCTGCCTCATGACCTCTCAACAGATTTTCTGCTTTTCTGTTTCATCATAAGTACACAAATCAAAGCCCAGTAACACAAGGGCTGTGATGACTGACGACAGCAGCTTTAAAGCGGTATGGGCAAGCGCGTAACCACAGCAATGCTATCTGAAAAACTAGTTTTAACCACCAGAAAAGGACAGATACGGACCTAGGATAGGCTGCAATGAACCTTGACACAGTTTAATACAACACCAGTTTCATTTCATCATTAACAATCATTGTACACATCCCGGAGACTGTGGCCAACACAGTCTGAACAGCAGACTGTACATAGGGAGATTCTGTTACGGTAGGGGATTACCTGTAGATAACAGCAGTTTTCCATTACCAACATGAAGAGCTCAGAGTAAGAGGAACAGAACTGTATGGCAGTGTTAAGAAGAATCAAGAACCTGAATTTACAGAACTTTGCCAGCGTGAGCTCACCTGAGTAATGGAGCCCCCTCGGCAGGAGATTGCGGAATCTGGATGCATTCTGGTCCCTGGGATGCCCTTTGTGATACTGCCCCCTTGAACAGCTGGAATAGAGCCTGTAAAGATAGGACAAAAGACATTTATGTCACTATGAGCCAATGTCTAAGGCAGTGTGGTACGGAATGTTATGTCAACAATCACTGGAAGTTAACTTTGCAAAAGGGGGCTGATAAGAGCCTGCGTGTTCAGCAGCAACCAAAATTAAGGTGACAGGATGTTATTTAATCACTGTGAAGTGACATCTATAATTAAAATTGCCAGTGTCTAATGTTGCAGTTTTACACATCCATCTCATAAAAGGACAACAGAGATGTTGAGGCACCACTGGCAGTAATGAGAGCTTTGACTCTTCTTGAGAATAGAGTGAGCACCAGCTTTGCACGCATGGATTTAAGCACTCATTCTTCACATCCTCTCCAGCTCTGTCAGATTAGATGAGCTTCAGTGAACCCCACTCCCCACTAACTCCCTATGAGACTTAAGTGTGGGACACTAATGTACACTCAGAGACTTGTCGTTAAAGTCACTCCATGTGGTCATCACTGTGTCCCTCAGGTCACCGTTCTGCTGAGGTAGTAAATCTGTTCAGTGTGACATTGCTCAGTAAAACATGTGGACTGTCTGAATTTTTTAAGGGCGTGTGTCATATGAAGTGATGACAAAAAATATAGTTACTTAAAAACCGTAAAACATGTCATTCTTTCCCTACTCCATTTTAATAAAGGATGAGAAAGGGGAGGACACGTACCTCGTCCTGTGGCACTGTCATGAGCTGTGCCCTGGGTCGACAGGTTGTCAGCTTGGGAGGATGAGCTGCGAGGGGACAACTGTTCTTGCTTCACCATGGGGAAGGAACCTGCTGCATAGTGAAGGACACAGAGATATTAATGATACAGATCTATGGTGATACTACAGATGATCAAGCTTAATTTGTTGGCAACTGACGCCTCATCTTTACTACCATGGATAATTTACATTCTGATATATGAAAAAAAAAAATCCATCCACAAGACCTTCATTTTGCAAATTTCTCAGATGAGAATACAAATACTACAATACTATATCAAACAAGAATGCAGACTCAATAGTCTGTATAAATCTTAATATCAGTTAAAAATGTTAAAAAAATGTGTGACTGGAAGAGAGGCTCAGGAAAAACGGGGACAGGGCATTAGAAAACAGAAAAATGTGATGTGCCCTCACCCATTTTCCTTTGATCCATCCAAGACAATCCCATCTGTGTGGGGGGCATCTTCCCGTGGTCTAACCCATGAGCTGGGCTGTGCAACTGCACTGGGGTGCCCTAAAAACAAGGTTGTGATGGTGGAGATTGTTAGATTCATTCACAGTATATTTCATGTAGCAAATTCTCAAAAGGCATCAGAATATATTAATAAAAGTAAATTCAATTTCTATGATTTTTTTATAAGGCCGGTGTCAAAGCCAGTACCTGTGTGATGGAGCCTCCTGGCTTGGTTGAGGAAATGAGGGGTGGTGGTTCTGGCATAGTGAGGGGTCTCACTGCTGCTAGCCTCCCACTGTCCTGTTGCAGACCAGGGAGGGAACCATGGCCCACTTGCTGGAACGCTGGAAAGCAGGAGGCATTATGAGCTTGAGATCTGAATGTCTGATTTTTGGCTTGAGTTGTTTTTTTAGGGCACTTCAGCATCAAGATAGAGGGGTTGTGTTCAGAGTTCCCATAATATTATTACAATATATTACAATAAAGCATTCTATTCTGTTCTAAATATTAAAATGTAGGCTCGTCAACAACATAAAAAAGGACAGAACAGAGGGAAGGACTCACAGTTGAAGTGGAGCAAATGCTGGTCATGGCTGATCTTGGCCATGTCTCGTGGGGACATGGGGTAGGGGGAGAGAACTGGGCGACCCAAGCTAGAAGTTCTTAGATCATCTGGGCCCAGTGCCTGCTTCTTGGCTTCGCTGTGCGGTGACAAGGCCCGGGATTTTTCTGAAACAAAGACGACACAAACAGTCAGGACCAAAACACAGCACTCAAGCAGACCTCAACTAATCCAAGAAACAGCCCTTTTTTGCCACTTCTACTTCACTGATGTCAACATCATTGACACTGTCATGGTCATGGTCACACAAAAACCCTTCACGCCACCTCCCCGCCAGGGTGACACACCACTGAATTAATTTGTTAACATACACAACAACCCACTGAAAATATTTAGTACACACAATAAAATCCAGCAGAGGAGCTGTTGCAGGCTAGTGTGCTAAAGGTGTATTTAGGAAGGAATAGGGGGAGAAGGCAAGGGGTGAACCTACTTAATCCCTGCAGGAGGGTCAGTAACCACCTCTCGTTGCCTTCCATGTCTGAAGGGACACAAACACACCACAGATCATCGCATCCTCACAGAATGTATATCTCTTTCCCACAAACATGCTCTAACCTCAACACTTACTGGTATTACCCTGTGACGTGAATGTAGAATTCACAAGCAGAGAAATGGTAATAAGTAGTAGCTGGAAGATATGTCTACACCTATCCTAAGTTTTATAGAAGCGCGGCTGCCTGATCAAAGTCTTCACAACTGACGTGCCCACTTGGTTATAAAGGACCCCTCGTTGTCTTGAATGTTGCTAAAAGTTGCTAAAAGTCTTAAACTTGCGTGCTCAGAAACTCACATTCCACAAGCTCGCAGCGAGGGCACTGAACTGGACTATATTCCCTTCTGGGTCAGTAGCAATACCACATCATTTATCAGTTCCCTCTCCACAAGTGTCCCAGAAACACTTGAATACCCTAAACACTAGAGAACACAGACTCAAGGTTAGAGCATGTAGAAAGGCCCAACTAAGAGAAACTAGACCAAATGCAGAATTTTCTTTCCTATCTTTTCCGTGCTCCTCATCTATTCTGTTAATCTGATTTCCATGAATCCATTTTTCCCACAGTTTAACATGGACAATTTCAGAAATGTGCCCCGGTACATGGGATGGAAGAGTACCTCGACAGGGAAACTAACGTGAAGCGAATGCTGGAAATTGTGAGAAGGGTTTCTACATGTGTAACTTAAGCAGCTGAGTTCATTGACAATAAAAGCAGTTTTCTGTCATGATGGAGGTTCGTACCATCCTTGTCGCTGGAGGGGCTGCGTGGACGAACACGAGGGCTGCTGCTGTGAAGAGCCTCCCTGTCTCTCTCTGTCTGTGAGCTGTACAGTTGCGGTTTGCCTGATTGGCCTAAAAGCTGCTGCTGCTGCTGTTGTTGCTGCTTGACGTCCTGGGAGGACTCCCCATGAGCCATGGTGATCTGCTGCTGGTATAGTGCCAGGGCGTGGGGTGGCAGCACTGCCTTGCCACTCCGCTGACTACCCTGCATGGAGGCCTCTGGCATCTTTACATTGAATGAGAAGGAGGAAAAAAGTAAGGTTACATGCACAACACAGCTTCTATCAGGCATTCGACATATGGTTCACCACATGCAGCATCTGATAACCAGAGCCGCTATAAAAACATCTCTTATTTCTTGGGAAGCTAAAGTGTCTAATATCTGGTATCTAATTTCTTCACCACAAAGCAGCCTAACCCATCATCCTCCATCTGGCGGCTTATCTTTTACAAATATGACTAGACAATTTCACGTGCAATCCTGTTATCTCTGTGAGCAGAGTGACAAGGATAGCAATGACACCACTGAAATTACAGTGTTCCACGTGCGTGCGTCCATGCGCGCGCAACAAATCAATTTTTGCTTACAAAACATTATCTGGGTCAAAGATGCCTTCCAGTTCTCCAAGTTGAGTTGCACTTCTCCTAACTGTACATGATGAGTGACAAAAATACAAAAAACAGACTCACAATCGGTGGTATAGCAGCAGCCCTCTGTTTGAGCTGCTTCAGGTCCAGAGGCTTCTGCAGTGGGGAGGATATGACCCCATCATGAGTATAGTTCAGCAGGCTCGGCCGTGGAGAAGTCATTCTGCAAAAAAAAAAAAAAGTTAATGTTATACAGAAACAGTTTTGAATTTTGTGTTTCTGCAAATGTGTTTCCCTATAACTATAACATGGCCACCAAGTTCTTTGTGTCAAATGACTTCCCCACTTGAATCCAAATCCAACAATACATGAGAGGTCCATACAAAGAGCAGAGGTTCTGACTGTTTCCCACCTACATACCTTCCTACTTATTCCCCACAGTGGACACAGGCACATTTACAAATCCTTGTGGGGGTATGTTAAAATATATGGCGCGTGGTGTGTGTGATGGGCATCGGATGTGTATTGACATTGTGCTGTGGAAAAGAATTAGTAAAATCCATAATCATGTCTCGCACATCTGTGGAAAGCACACAGCATTCTCCGTATCCCAGACGGACATGCGCTTTGATGCAACAGCGCAAAAGTGTGTAGCCCTGCACAGGCACACATACACGCTTACTCTCTTTGTTTGCTTTGGCAGAGAGTGAAGCGTTTCCCTCTGCTCTGCCAGTACATGCAGTCTGCTGTCATGGAAAAAATTGAACAAATATCGTGCAAACAAAACTAATCACTCCTCCCACGCACTCTGACACCCATTCCTTGTGGCCTCATTCACAGACATATACTTATATATTCTCAATATGCAATCTCATTCATACAAAATGAAAGTAAAATCTCAGGTTGATAGAAAAGAGCAACCTGTGGCGCACACAAAAGTGGCTTGCCAAATATGGCTTCAGTGCTGTACAGTGTAGCTAGGCAACTAATAACACTTCAAACCCTTGCTACTGTGTTAGACCGGAGAACTAGGACACCTAGAAATCCACTGCTCAAAAACCAGAGGCCCTCTGGCATTAATAATCTCCACCAGGCCTGATGATGTCATAGATAAAGGAGACAGGAAAGAGATTTTGTGACATGTTTGTTTAAATGAATGTGAAATAAATATCTAATTTTCACTTTGCCTCTTGCTGAGAGTTCTTACCTGGTCTTATCTGTGTTGTCTGTCTCCTCTATTTCATCAGCGCTGCAAGTGGCACTAGAGTCACTGTCGCCATGGGAGCCAGTTTTTGTCCCATGATCCTTCTTGGAGCTCCTTGTGGAGCTTTTGACATCCTCTGTGTCTGCAGCAGGAGGCTTTTTATCTGTAGCATCGCTGGGTGCTGCAGGCTGCAGCTGTTCTTTGTTGAACTCCCCTGTCTCAGTCTTTATCTCCTGCTTGATGGCTGAGTCTGCATCTTCCTTGACTGGATTTTTGTCATCCCCTGCCTGGCCCACGTCTGATCCGGTGGCCTCCTTGTCTCCAGAGTTGGTGCCGGCCTTTGACCTGCTTGAGCCCTCTTCTTTGACCTTGCTGTCCTCTGATGAGTGTGGTGAGGGCAAGCTTTCGGTGTCAGAGCTATTATTGGCTCCACCTAGCAGGGACAGAGGAAAAAGGGAAAGACCGATTAGGCATGGACACTGGGTTTACAATATAAATCATGTTATATCTCCTGTCCTTTTATTTATTTATTTATTAATCTTTTCCAGCTAAACCAGATTCTTTGCAGTGCCAGTCTTCCGCCTAATAAAATTCCAGTGTACAATAAGGAGGAACACAAAACCAGAGGGAGGACAAAATGAATCCACTGAGGCCTCTAAACTCTACTGTGGACATATAGTCTACAATCAATCACCAGACTCCACCAGGATTTTCAAGATTCTTAATGGATGTCACTTCAGATTATTATTCTTCAGCAGGAACTAGTTTTACCCTAGTTTTACTGTTACATGACATTTTATGCACTCAGTGACCACATATTCCTGTACAATGTAATGCAATCCAACATGACAGGTCGCTTATAAATTCTAAATTAACATAGCTAATTATGTTCCAGTATTGTCAATGTGTATAATTGAGGTTGTTGTTTTAAAGGGGTATCAATTTCAACTGAAATATTTAACAGTTCAATACAACTCTACTAACAATTACCTTAATAATAAATAGTCGCACACACCTGCCAAAAACTGCCCACCCCACAGCTTATTAAAAGCTATGAATAGTCAGAGAGGTTGCACTGAAATAGCATAAAATGCATAAGTCTACTTAATTATGATTTTAGTAAATCTAGCTATTAATTTGAAAACTTAATTTTGCTTTGATTCTGCAGGATTTACAAGTACAATCATACACCTAGGAAACCCTTTTCAAAAATTGTTAACTCCTGACGCACAAACAATTTACACAAACATACTGTAAAAATATAACCTCTTAAACCCTGCTTCCTTTTTTAAACTGTAAATGAGCCAGAAAACCCAAACAAAGCCATCAATCAACAGATGCAGGTACAATAAAACCTTTGGATTATTGTGTTTTGGTATTGCGTGTGTTTCTCTTGTGAGTGCTGTACCCTCGCCATCTTCAGGGGCCTCGTCTTCATTGCCACTGGCTCCTGAACCCTCCATCTCCTCCTCTTCTGCTGTATATGTGGCACTAGCCTCCTCATTTTGCAGGGCCTTGCCCCTTCTTCGGGCCTTTCGCTCCTTCTCCTGGAACAAACCAAGAGCACACTAAATAAAACAGCCCACTCAAACCCAGAACCAAAGTAATAGCTTGATTATGCGCAGCAACTACACCAGTTCAGCATATGGCAAAAAAAATAAAAAATACACCCCTTACCGATCTCATTTTATGCTGCTGAAGAATCTCATCCAGTTTCTGCCTCTTCTTGTAATTGAAGTAGAAGTTCTTGCACTGTGACACGGTCTTAGATCCCACCATCTTGGCGATGGCGGACCAATTCCTACCATACTGGAGAAGGCCTGCAAGTAACAGATGGATGGGCTGAAGGATTAAGATGGTACAGGAACAAAGACAGTCAGACAAAGACTACATGTGTCTGTTATATGATTACTTCTCCTCTGTGTCAAAATAATATTCTCTAGTTGAAAAACAGCAATGCAATCTTTGTGGCACACAAGGCTGTTATTTAGGTTTCTGTTCTAGAGAGAATATCTCCAACCACAATCTGTTTGAGTGCACAGTCTAGAAGATTATCCATGGTAAACCAACAGCCACACACATCTGACTCCATACAGCTGTCAAAACCATAGCACAGAAAAAGAGATGAAGAGAGTGAGAGCGAGGGGAGTCCGGGTGTGGTGACCGACCCATCATACCAATGACATCACTAACTCTTCCCACTGGGGTCACTCTGTGTCATAGTGTAGCTGACTTTTATGTGACCCAGTTCTAAGAAACCCTGGTCCTTTACTCAGTCAACCACATGATTGTGCCTTACACAAGAGTCTACAGGCACCCGCTGGGCCAGAGCTGTGATAGATCAACCTGTCACGCAGTGTGCGCAAACACAAGCATTCATACGCGCGCGCGTAAACTGATTAGTGTAGGTGTACTAAAAGACACGTAGAGAGAATTCAATGTGTAGATGAGTCAAAAAGACAGGTAGTGTAGAATGTACTTCCCTCCCAGAGTCTGCTGTTCGCTAAAGGCAGCTCATTAACAGTGTGTGCTGTAAGAGGCTTAAGCTTACACCACCCACTTGTTTCCTATGCCAGCCTGACAGGTCCTGGCAACAGGACAGCCGCTTGAAGGGGATGGGGGGAGGGGACGAGAGGTGTTATTAACAGGCACAGAGCCAACACCTCCTGGGATAACCTTGGACATAGGTCTCCGCATCTCATCACTTAATGGTGGCAGTAGGACAACTACAACTCCAAGCCAGAGGAGAGGAAAGGACAGCTGTTTACAGCCCCGCCATTTCAAGGGTCATATTAATCGGAAAGATTAACTGCAATACTGACGCTTTATTGCATTATGGAAGTAATAACTAACAGCAGCATTCAAATCTGGTGCCTTTGTTGTTTACGAGTTTATATTCGAGAATATCATTCATAGGACTTTATTTGTCACCCCAAATGTAATAGAATATCAAAAACTGTCTACATGATAACTCTACAGTTTCTATTTCTTACGATTACTTTCTCTCTATTTCTATTTCTCTCACATAAGATGTTTTTTAATCTAGAAACACTGTGCAGCATCCTGCAAATGTGGAAAAAGTACCATATTCACATTCAGTCTGAGGTGTATTAATGCTGTTATAAAAAGAATCACCATAACAAGCAAAGGTTATCTTCAAGTCTGAGTTGCTAGCGTCTAAAAGCTGCTGGACACCTACAACCTGTCAAGTGTTAAGAGTGGAAGAGCGTTTTCAGCTGAAATATTCATCACTTGCACTAAAGGCACAGCTAGGGCAGCTTCTCCAAGGAAGACAAGAGAACAGTTGGCCTGACTCATTGCAAGAGTGAGGGAGACACGTGATCGACACCTATCAGGCGCAGTTAGACGCCCTCCAATCGGCCAGAGAACCCCGCCACACGTGCACGGGCAAACAAAGACGCAAATAGCGTCGTCGTGTCACACATATTCTAACCACTTAATGAAACACTGGACTCAGTGAACTTAGAGCAGTAACAGTGCAATTCATTTACAGAAAGTCAAAGGTCACATTGGTATGACCTCTGGCTATATCCAGTTTACTCCACTGTAAGCACCTACTTAGAGCACAATCCGGAGAAGCAGCTCTGGTTGACTCAGGGCCTTAGTCGTTGAAGCAACACACATGGAACAAACATCCAATCGGTGGCAGCAATATTGAAGCAGGTGGTAGCCTCACTTCCAATCAGGTTACTGCAATCCCACTAGCTCCTCCCACAGAAAGTCCAATCTGCACCTGGTGCAGCCAGAAAGTGGTTCTTCCTGTCTGTCACATGCCTGTCACTCCAGTCGTCGCCTCATGGCCTCGCAGTGGAAAACCCTATCAGACAGTCTGATCTCTGGAGGGCCAGTCGGGAAACTCTTCGGGGCTGGGCCTTCCGATCCAGAGCAGAGGAGATGAAAACAGCTCAGTCTCTGCGCTCTTCCTGCCAGCTGGCTTGATACTTGAGCCGGTGTCGGGTTGACGTGTTCCAAAACAGCACATGCTCCTGGCCTCTCCCCTCCTTTTTCCTCTCACTTTGTCCTGCCTGCGCTTCGGTGAATATTGGTGTGTTCTCCTCTGCCGTGTCTCTCCCCAATGGCGGTCGTCTGGGAAGACTTCCACAGGAAAGTGGGACTGTGGGGCGGTGCTATGTACTCAGCCTTTCTCTCCCCTCATCTGATCTCTCCTCTATCTCTCTTTTTTCCCTCCCTCCCTCTCTTATTCGGTCTGTCCCTCCCCCTACCTCCCTTTGCCAGCAGGCACAGCGGCACGCACGCACACACACACACAAACGCATGAGTGAGTACACACTCACTTGAACTCTCTCTCTCTCTATCTCTCTCTCTCTCTCTGTGTCTGTCTCTGTCTCTCTTGCTAATACTAAAGCACACAGGCACAAACACACACTCAGGCCGTCCAAGAGTAAACAGAGAGCGAAAAGACAGAGGGAGAGAGAGAGAGGAAAGAGAAAGAGAGAGAGCAGAGCAGAGCCACTGAGCTAAAGAGACAATAGAGAAAGAGAGGATACAGGAGTGGAGACTAAGCAAAGAGAGGGGGGAGGAGGGGAGGAGAGGGAGTTGATGTTGATACCATGAGAAAGCATAAAGGCTTTCACATTTTTCCTGACTGACCTGCTTTTCATCTTGAATGTGACCTCTCACCAGTCTATAACAGCACAAAGTGATGGGAGAGAGAAAGTGCGGGAGGGAAAGGAGGCGCTTGCCAAATCTTCCACAGCCCTTGCCAATCTGGGCTTCCGCCATCTCCCATCCAAGAGAGACGGAGACAGAGCGGAAGGCAGAGATAGAGCAACAGTGAAGGAAAAAAAGAGGGGAAAAGATAATATGGTACACTCTCCTTGCTGCTCCTTTAAATGGGCTCTTCCAGCAAGCAGAGCAGGGGCTGTTATCCAGCTGCCTGCAAAGCCTGCCAGATTAGTGCACTTACATAAACGTCAGCCAAGAATGGTGCACATGCAAACACACACAGCTCGGACCAAGAGCACACAGACACAACCTTTGCTACACATACAGGCAGATGGAGGTGGTGAGTTTACGAGAGACTTTGCAAAGATTGTCCGTCCCTTCTTTGATGAACCACTCTTTATGAGCAGAGGAGACGAGGGTGATCTTTGCCACCCTCGAAGGTAGTGCAGACTGGTGCTGAGGCACTGTCCAGCCAGACACCATTAATGCCATTATTCAGATCTGTTTACTTCACGGGGATAAACACACTAGCATCAAGACACATAAGCCTCTTTCAAGCATAAAGATATGAAGCATTGGTAAGTGAGAGCACATTGACAGGCTGATCCAGCTCAATAAGGAAAAGCATAGCTGTGGCTAGGATCTTGGATGAGTTCAGTTCTTGGAAGGGGAATCCCTTTGAACAGGTATGGGGGTGCTTGTTAGCGCAGATGAGAAAGAGCACCTCCTCCTCTTTGGCCCTTGGTGCTGTAGCTGGGTTGTGTGGTTGTGGTTGCATAAGCGTTTCATGGAAGCCCTGCTCCCACCAAGCTGTCAGACTAATCCTCTGGGATGGGAGCCCCCCCCCCCACCCACTAATCCCACTGCAGGAGAATGAAACTATAGACATTAACCAGGATTACTACACAAGACCATGTTCGAGACAGGATAGTGCCAGTTATCAAAAAATAACCTATTAACAGACAAACACACCTACATACAAACTCCAAATTACAGGCGACACCACACACAGCGAAATAAACAATAGATAGATGTGACAGCGTCTCTAATCCAAAATGGCTTCAGTCTTGTATAGAAACTGCTGATCGCTGGTTATCTGCTGTTGATTACTGGGAGGGACAGGTTAAAGGAGCCAGAAGCAGAAGTGAGAGTCACACAAAGCATGATGACACATGATGTAGAAATGGCCACAAAGGAGCCGCACTTGAAGTGAAATTGCTGTTGAGTCATGTGCCAAGCAAGACCTGACATTAGAAGTACAGCACTAAGCCACCTACGGACCTAGAATAGAGTTTTGTTAAAGTGAGGAGGCCAAAGTAAATGTATTTAAAATATTAACTGTCTTCAGCAACCACCACATCTGTCATATTTCGTTTAAAGTACCCCAACAGATGAGAAGCAGACTGCCTGTCCTGTTACACTTCAGTGGGGAATCCCTATCAACAGAGTAGTACAAATTAGAAACCACAGAGGGTGAAGGAGCTCAATCAGTTGCCGCTGAGACTCACGCACTGCACGCAACAAACGCTGTCAGATGCAATCACGCGGAGAACTGGTGCAAGGAAAATGGGCAGAATGTCAGCGATCTCTGAGAATAGGCTTCTGGGTAATCTTCAGTCAGAGACAATAAACAAGCTGGGCTAATGACTGCCGCATTTGCTGGCTGATAAGGGGCAGACTTTACTGCCTCTCTGATAAAAAACGACAGGCTGCCTTGACCCAGAGAGACAGGGAAATGGCTCCAAAGAGCAAAAGATCTAGTCCAGGCAGACTGACGCACACACCATGCACACACACACACACACAACCGAGCAGCACGTGGCAGTTGCTGCCTCACAAACAGGAAGTCACAGGCGCATCACTTCACTTGTCTATGCCCTCAAAGAACAGCCGTTGATCTGCTGATGAGGTTTCTTTGATGGATTATTATGCAAGTAACTTCGATGAGGTTACATTGCACAGGCAGAAGAATTCCTTAGATATTATTACCTTTTTTGGCAGTTTCCATTTCTTCTTCAGTCCAGCGTGAGCTCTCATTCATTTCCAGATTGGCTGTAAAAAAAAAAATAGAGAACCACCAAGTTAGAGAAGGCGGGCAGAGGTGGGGGTGGGTGGGCAGTTGTCACAAAGTCAGTTAGGGAGTGACAGACAAGAGGAAGAGAAATACCGAGAGAAATAAGAGAAGAAAAAGGATAAGTAAGTGGGGGCAGGGTGGCTTTACTGCTCACTAAGGGGACGCTGCAGCACGGGTCGCGAGGGACTGTTTGTTTTAGGTGGAGGAAACAGGAAATCCAAGGAGAGAAGTCAGTTAATGATTATAGACATAACAACTGGCTTCTTTCCCTGCATAAACCACGAGCCAGGCCAACCCTGGCCATGTGCAGAACACAGTGGAGCAGGGGCTCATGCGTCCCAACAGTGACATGGAGGGGGCTTCTGCTGATGACAGCCTCTATAGCCAGAGTCACCTGGGGATTCTCAGAAAGTAGAACCTGTGCCACAAAAGCGACCACAGCCTATAAAAACTACACAACTGCTGAATAATCAAAAATCATTTATAGCCTGCAGCGACAGTGTTGGTGTGTATTTGGCTGACCTGCCACCAAGGAGGAAACAGAGCGAGGTGAAGGGGCACTGCTTGCACAGAGAGGATATGTACTCAAATAATACTGACAGGATTTAACTCATGTAGTCACTTCCTCACTGCCCTGATTTCTTAGTATGTTTCTAAAAGTCACTATAGCATAAAATGAGGCGGCAACTACTGAATGTGAAGTAAAAGAAGACAAAAGGAACAATAGTGCACTCTTGTGGTGTGGGACAGGAGTCCACAGCTGATCGTGCAAGGTGAAATAATGCACATATAAATCCTTTTATTTCAATGCTCCTAAAAGTTGCACATAATGATTTTAACTGTGCGTCTTATCTTTTAGGTTTTTTTTTTAAATACATTTTGAGCTCAGATTTAAGTTTGCTAATGATGAATAACAAAGTTGAATATAATTTACCAAAACTAAGGCTTTAAATGTATATCATGTTAATTGTATTTTTTACATTCAATCAGAAGAAAAACAGGCAGCAAAATCATTTGGTGTACTACAGACGGACCAAGCTCATTGTTGAGTGGGGGCGTGGTGGTCTCCTCTACTTCACTGGTCATAGAGCGGGTGATGCGGCCCTTACGGCGCCCCTGACTGTTGGCTGTGCGTCGACCCTTGAAAGCCACAGTTGGCTCTTTGTCCTCCGCATCCTCTCCAGAGGTGTCATCCCTGCATTGGAGAAATGTCAACAGAGTCAGCTACAGACACACACGCGCCATTTGAACGATGATGCTTTACTGATATTCAAGCCAAAAGCCTGAAAGCATCAACATGAAAAACTTTTGATTGTATTGTATTTGATAGCTATCAGTCCAACTAAGCATGTGTTCCACTGTTCCAAAGATTCAATCCAAACCTGTGTGACGCTGCCTTAGCCTTGGTGAAGCAACCCTGGCCAAGTGTTTGCACACTGTTCTTCTTTCTTCCCCAGATAATTTTTCAAGTGTATCAACACAGTCAGGAGACAGCCATTGAGTTTGAACCCACTGCTCCTCCACTCACCCTCCCTAGTCTACATTAATCTTGCTGAGAGGAGCTGGTGGGACACTAAAAATAGCTGTGCCAGCTGCGTCAGGGGTAATGGGCAGGTAGTAGGGGGTGCTGGGAGTCATGGAGCTGCCTGGCCTCACCTCAAGGATGCAGAAGGTGATGCTTTACCACAATCATCATCATCATTTCCTTTCATTCTAGCACAGTTGCTTAACAATTTTAATATCTATCAACTGCCATCCATTTAAAAAAAATGCAATTAAAAGGTCCAGTGTATAAGAATAAAGTGAAAAAGATCTAATGGCAGAAATAGATTATGAAATAATTGTAGTGATGTTTTCACTCTTGTGTTTCAGAGGTGGAAAGTGAAAGTACAAATACTTTGGTAGTGTACTTTACTTCAACTGCTCAGGTATTTAGTTGAGAATTAAATTTGATGATGACATTTTACTTTTTGAACAGATATCTGAACTTTCTACTTCTTTCATTCTCTGGATCTGGACGATGACTTGTTTTTACTGCTTTTTTGCATAGAGCGCATCTTGCTTCAGGAGATGCACAGGCACCAACAGCCTGAGAGACAGGCTGCGTGTACAAAGGGCAGGAACTGAACAAGGCCTGCACACTCGCAATCCATTTATGCAAAAGCGTGATGGTGGTGCTCGTGCAGGAACTGGGTTCAGTTCATTCTTCTGTTGACTGTGTCCAGGGATTTGAGTTATACATTTCAGATCCTGTATTTAATTTTACTTGAGTAGAGTTGAATCAATACTTCTACTTTTACTGAAGTAGTTTGTTTAGACAAGTTATGTGTACTTCATGACTACTCTGTTATGTTTCATCTAAACAACAAAAATATATATATATATATATATATTTTGCCGTTTAGATTTAAATAATTAAGAGTGGGTTCCTTCTACAAAGGCTGCCATGTTTTTACTGTTCCCTAAACTGGACAACACTCTGTGAGGTGTATTCAGCTGCAACAGACTACTTCACCCCTAGATGTGACTAAATTCTCTGCACTGAACCTTTAATTTCCACTACAGAAAGCAATGAGTTTAATGCTGTTGTTTTGCATCCTTTTCTGGCACTGTACCTGAAAACACCCCCTCCACCCGCTTGCCCACAGCTAAGCTAATCACTCTGCTCATTTTCCCCATCAAAAAAAAAAAAAAAACATCCAGACTAAAAACATAAGCACAGAATTTAAAAAAAGGACACTTGGCATCCTCTTTGGAAGGGGAGAAGCACAAACAGGAAAGCAGCTGTTTGAATAGGAGCAACGAATGTACTTTGACTTTGCTGTAGGTGGAAAGTCTTGCTGGAGGTGAGAGAGTGAGAGCTCAGGGGCTGCAGAATGATTGGATTTCCAGATCCGCTCCCCACAGCCAAAACTTACTCCTACACCATTTGCTGCAGCCTGACCTGAACCTGGAACAATTCTTTAAAAAATGTGCGTTGAAGAAATGAAGAGAGCTGGAAGATAGCTGCAGCTACAAAGGTTCAGGCTCATACAATGTGGTAGAAAGGATTTCGCGCAGCTTCAGCTCTTCAGACACGGAATTTAGATGTAAATTTTAAGTGTTTGATACACTCCAGCATGGAAATATTTAAACAGATACTCACTTCATTCCATCCTCCTTGTCTTCAGCTTCATTTTTTTCTTCATCCCTCTCTCCCTCCTTCTCCTTCTCTTCCTTGTCCTTGTCCTCCTGACTGCTGCGGTTCACTTGCTGCTGCTGTTGCTGCTGCTGCTGGCCATGCTGTGATGAGAGACAGAGGAAAACAAGGCGCTTTATTAATCCCAGGTAAATGTGAACACAAACTGCACAACCTCTCTTGTTGCCAATATACATTTGATATACACTCACTGTTTGGATATCCAAACAGTGGCAATACACTGTGGAAAACATAGAGGTGTGGGTATTATGCCAATAATTCTCTCTGATTAGAGATTCTCAGTGAATCTTGTGTACTTTCTGAGCGTTTGTGAGATGGCAGCACTGATAGCTATACTATATAATTTGAATACACCATAAATGCACTTGTGGGGCAAAACTACAGTCAACATGGTGTTTGGCTGGCTCCCTGGTGAGGTAACAATAAGTGCACTGTTCTGTTTGCAAAGATAAAGACATGTGTAGCATTAAAGAATTCCTCTTTCTCCCGTTCTCTTGAGATGCAGAATACTTGCTTACCTACAAACTACAAAATATGTTCGTATTCAGCAAAGGCAAAACAAAACAGGATGTGAAACTTCCAGAATTACAGCAGGGCTATTCTGCTGCACAACCTTTGTGCTTTAAACACCCTTAACCACTTCCTCATCAGCTTCCTGCCTGTCTGGGCTTTATGGGTTAGAGTTCAGATGAGTACAGATGCACAGAATTGACCAAAAAAACCTTTAAGGCTATAGTAGATATACTACCAGTGGAAACATGCTGCCTTGAAACGAATGCCTTCAGTCGAGCTTGTCGAAATTTTCCTGTTCCCTTTTTGTCAGATGTCTAATCAGTCAAATAATGTCTATCTACCCTGAATAAGTAGAAATGTTAGCACTGCTTGTAAACTTCCCCAAGGATGATCCTGGGCCATGCCTAGAGAATATTCAGTTAAAGGAGCCATTTCAGGGCCAACTCACTCAGTAACATTTGCATTAGTCAATAACTTACCCTCACCTTCACTATCCAAACATAATCTCTATAATGATTTGCAGCCATCCTGACATATAGCACTGCACTGTTCTTCCTCTGCTGCTACCTCCCTGTGTGTGTGTGTGTGTGTGTGTGTGAGAGAGAGAGACCCATTAGTGTGAGATGCTGCTGCTAGGTAATGAGCAGAGTGGTCTTCAGGAAAGATGAGGAGACACCATTCTCATACTCACAGGAAAAGGTCGGCAGTAAATTAATCTGCCATTTCATGAGCACCTGCCACCTCAATGTTAAACAGCTAGCATCTGATCTGAGGCTAAGTAATGACTGGGAGCTGATTAGCAATAGAAATGATCTGTTCAGGAAACAGTGTCAGTGTGGAAATAGTCCTGACATGAAAGGTTGAGTAATCTGTGGCTCTATATCAGCACTACTGAGCCACCTTTGGCATCTTATAGTTGGAACAAGCTAGCTGTTCAAAAAAGCAGTGTGTGAGGTCAAAGAGAAATTGATAGTTAAATATTTCAATTTGTAAAATATTTATGATAGATTCCTCCAGGAGCTCCCTATTTATCATGTTCTATATATTGGGATAGACATAGGGTGCAACGGTGAGCTTCTAAGATGTGAATACCTGGCTTCTTCCGCGGCGTCGGTAGTTCCTCCGCACTATGTTCTTATAGTTTTCGTTCTTTTTGGTCAGGTAGTAAAACAGCACACACTCAGCAACGGTCTGAAACATGGGAGAATTTTTTTTTAAGGACCATGTCTTATGAAGATGGGATAACAGCATGAACAGAAATGAGGATATGGGATATCGATACCTTCCTCTCCAGAAAAGATGCAATCAGAACAAAGTTTTTGGGGTGCTGAATGAACCTGTCGAAGCAGAACAAACATACTATTGAAACCTCATTTGACATTAGCTGAAGGACAAAGGATGATCACAGAATAACAAAGAGATAGACTGAGGCAGTGATGCTGAAAAAAGGTTTGAAATTACAGCATATCTTTCTTTTTAAATGATCTAATTGCATTAATACCATTGCATTGATCCTAAAAGGAAAAGATTAGGTACGTAATGAAGAGTTAAGCCTCTGCAATTCATCAATTAGAACTATTCCCCTCATTTTCTGAGCCAACAAAAGAGAGAATGTTAAAAAGATGTTTAGTCAAGATCCAATAATTACAATAACTGTAAGACAGACGTGGATTATTTAAAAGTATTTTAGGGATCCGTGGGGATTCTGCTTTAAAGTAAATGAGCTTGTGACATCTGCAGCTTCTCACGAAAGGGGAAGTTTCACTTCCCTACCAGCAACTTACAATCCTTTCATCAGTCACACAAAGCTCACTTCGTGTTATTGCTTAAAAAGAAGCTTTCTGGGATAAAATGCTAAAATCAATATATATTTTTTACATGTGTTTTGCTTACTTCTCTCTGAAAGTGTCCTTCTCCTGCTCGCTCCACATGTTCATAACCTGCCGGTCCTTGTACACCTTCATGGGGTCATCCATTAGGCCATTCATGTTGATGAACTTGATGCGTTGCTGCTCAGCATCAAACAGCATAGGAGGAATGACTGCCAGCTGTCGCATTTGCTTCTCTGTGTTCTGAAGAAGACAAATGCCACACAGAGAGGTCACTATCCTGGACTGAATGTGCCCATTTGGTGAAGGAAAATCCTTTCTGATGAACCTGCAGCGTGACGCTATGTGTTCACTGAGATATAAATGGAGGAAAAAGGCAAGGTAAGGCTGCATAAAAAGAGACAGTGAGTACAAACTGTCAGATAAAATCAAAGTTCTGAGAACATACTGCATCTATTGAAAGCAGCTGTGTTTGCTGCTGGACTTTGGTGGCCTTTAAACGCTGGTATTTAACTTTGGCCAGCCGGGCTAACTTGGTTACTTCAAATATTCTAATGGCGTACCAGTTAAGAATAAGCCCTCAGCCCTGTGATCAGAGAATGGAGCCACGCTGTTGATATATGTTGATATATATATAGTAAAGCCCTACGGGAAATGTGAGACTATCAAACTCAATAATCATATATTTAAAAAATATATAATGTTTTGTATTATGGAAGGCATTAATAGGAAATCTTACACAGGCCTGGAGTTTTTATATCTGATTTACCCTGTTCGTGAAAACAGCTCTTTAAGAAAATTGTCAAAAAAATCAACAGTGAGAAAACCAGAATTTGCATACAAATACTTCAAAAGAGCCCAACATACTTTTTTATGTTAAGTTGTAAAGTCACCAACACACACACGCTTTCATTGCTTGCAGCATTGCCAGCCTTAACAAGCTCTCGACTCAACTGATCCAAATTTCTCTGTATTCATTTGTAAGCTCCAGATCATAAGCTACAAAAGAGCAGGTGGTGAGGAAACAATTTTAATATAGCTAAACAGCAACACTAAAGCTTACCTCGTGCTCTGATATTCCATCAATGATTTCGGAGACCTCATGTTCGCTGCGAGCTGCAGATGAGCTCAGCCCACCTCCTCGCTGCCCAACACGGCTACAAAAAGGAAAATACAGACTTATTACCGTAACTGACATAAGAAACAAACCCACATTCAGTCTTTACAGTAATCACAGTGTCAAGGCTAGAAAATAAATGAACTGCCTCCTGGAAATAATCCTGTGGCCTCACCTGTGCATGCGTTCCTGCAGCTCTCTTTGCTTCCGGATCTCTGGGAACTGTTTCTCGTAGTACTCCCGCACCTTGCTCTCCTTGGCTCTGCGCCGTGGATTATTTTCGATGCGTTCTACCTTTTTCTCCCAGGCTTCCATCAGCTGATCATAGCGCTGGCAAAATTTCTGTTCCTGAAGAGAAATAGAAACAGCCAGGGGCTTAAACCTCAACAGCTCCAATATTGAAGCAATAATTGAAGCACTTTTAAAAGTGCAATGTGAAGGATTTACCACTATAAAGGCTGTGTGAAGCTGTAAATGGCTAGGGTATGGTTGAATAGAAATTAACATTCTGTATTTTGTAGTCACTTAAATAATGATGAGATACATGAGATACACAGATTGTTTGTAAATATCCTATATTTCTAGACAAGCCTTTTTTTAATGTCTAATTTCAAAAGAGTAATTTTCCTGTCATCCCATTTGGTTTGTCGGTTCTGGGCCACTGTGGAAAAATGTTGGTACAACACGTCTGTCTCTGTGGAAGAGGACAGGCTCCCAAGGAAGGTATAAACAGCTAATTCTAGGCAAACAAAACATGATTCACAGCTACAGGTTATAAGACACACACTTTCTGTATTCCTATTCTGTGGCTATAGATCCAAAATCCTACACACAGCAGGTGCTGCTCAAATAACACATCTGCCAGTCAATCAGTTCAATAATCTCAGTGGGTAAACTTCCTGAATCTCAGTCTCTCTGATGTCTCTGACCATGTTCCTTTACATGTCCAGAGGGGGTGAGGTGACAGGCCTTGAGCCACTGCCCTGACAGACGACAGCCCACGGTTTTCCCAGCTTCCTCACAAGCAGGCTGTAAAGCAGACCATTGACCCTGGTGCAGACATGACCCTGAGTAGGCTCATAAACAATAAGGTGATGTCTCCCCTCGCTCAGCCCAGGAGGAGCTACCTCCCTCACTCAGGCACAACATGAGACTGGACATTCATCCATGTCTCAAATGCTATTTCATTATGGTGCTGCAATTGAATCCTCTTCTTCCTCACTAACATAAACATTCAATACATAATGAATGCAGAGCTGTAGGACAAATGTTGATGGCAAGGCATCTAAGCTTGGAAACTCTTTTTGATGAAGCTATATTTTGCCATATTCATGGCCTGTGGAATCTACTGGATAAAACCGTGGGCTTGGTTTGCAATAATGATTTTCTGTCAGCCCTGTTGATTTTAAGATGTTCGTCTGGCTCCAGCATCTGAGATTGCCCCATTGATCTCTGCTTTATTTATAGTCATGCTCTTTGGCTCAGTCTCACTCAATCACTGGCAGGCAAGAGCGACTACTAACGCTGTACAATGCTCATTATAGTTCTTGGCTGAATTAGTATAAAATATCTTTAATTTTCTTTAATGGTGATTTCAGAGACTTTGAGGTTTTGATTTTTCATCAGTTTCTCCTAATAGCAGTAAATTACCGACAATTTATTAGGCCCAGAGCTCTATGTTTCTTTGGGCTGCCTCAAGTGGCTACTAACTTCATGAAGCAGCTAGCCCAATTCCTCTCTACTCATCGACCATTAGCGGAGTCCCAGCAGAGAGCCAGACATGTTGATTTCTCTACTTACCCACTGCTTACGAGCATGATTTCTCCTCTTGAAGTATAAGATGAGCTTCTTTCGCATCGCCTGATTTCTGAGAGGGATGACACAAGAGGCAGAGAGAAAGCAGAGGGAAAGAGAGACAGAGAAAAGAAAGATGAAGGCATTCAAGGAAAACCTAAATTCAAATAATACTTCCATTACATTTTTCAAATACATGACATGTTTTACAAACATGTTCTGCTTGCTGGACTTTCTGTCTAACATCTATATCCAATGTAGCAGCATGTGCACACAATGGCTGTCCTTGTATGCCACCTCAAAATAAAGTCAAACTTGCTTCTGGCTGGAAAGGACAGCGAGGGAAGCCAAACTTATAAAACTTGTCTGGGCTGGGAAGAGCCGGCCAGTGCTTCAAATAAAGGTCAGGGCCAGTAATCTCCTTAGGCAGCCGCTCAGTTTGTGTCTTTCTTTGCTGCAAGACAGAGTTTTATTCCTGACACTTAATCTGTCAGTTGTAAGGTCACGTTCCCCGCTGATTAATGTAATCGTATTGTACATTAGTCACTGCAGCTGTGCCATGAGGTCCCTTAGGTCACAGGCAAGGACACAGGATGACAAAGTGGGCAATTCATGGTGCGTAAGTTTAGGGAAAATTAGAAGATATCATTCAAACAGTTTGGATTCAGAGCAATAGAACATACAGGATGGCCCATGCTTCATTACCCAAACATGTTATCTGCAATAATAAACCTCATAAAAACTTTATGGCCTTAACCCCAAACCCACATTAACGCTTCCACATACACAAACATTCAAACAACATACTGAGCCAAGCCAGAGCAGCGGGAAAGATAAATGCTCCAGAATCCAACAAATACGGCATATAACGGGTGAGAACTAACAGGTCTAATGGATTATGCTCTTTTGAGACAGATATGGCATTGTCCTCAGAACACCAGATGGTAAAGCAGAAAATGAGCAGCCCTGAAGCCCAACGAAAGGTTTCCTTTGTCATGCGCTAGGCCTGTGCCATTTCTGAGATATCAAAGAACACAGTAATTTGGCAGAATACCTCCAAGCCATGATGGCTGAAAGATTCATTATGCACACATTTATGACAAATGTTACCCAATGGTACAACAACACTGAGCTTTTCAGACTTCAAAGTTGGATTTTGTCTTTATAGTAGGTTCATGTATAATCAGCTGACTGGAGTGTGCAGGAGATGAACTGGGAAGAAATCCTGAGCACTCTTCCACACAGATATTAGTACTCATCTATCCCAGCAGGGATGAGTGCCAAGGTCATCAAACCGGTTAGCAAAACAAAGAAGTCGATTGTGCTTGCTCAAAGCAACATCGCGGTATGTAATAACACACACACACACGCGCGCGCACAGTCACACACAGACAGAAAAAGAGGAGAGTTTTTAGTTAATTGCTTTGAGGCAATCATACTGATCAAACGATGAAGGGATCAAAAGGAGTGAAGACAGAGCTGTGTGGCTGCAAGGTCAGACACATCTTGTGGTATGCCACTGTGCACAAACCACCGTGCCAAGAGTTGAGCTGTGCCATTATAAACCTTGTAAAGTTCTTTGATGTGCCAATAGTGATTAATGGTACTTGAAAGACTACGATGAGCTATACTGATACAAATGCCCTCCATGCAGATATCCACAAACATGTTAAATTGACAAGATTTATCCATCATTCACCTAATGCAACCTCATAGGCTGAGAAAATCATCCTGCTTTAATATTTTATGTCATAATATCAGGGTCAAAAAAATTAAATGATTGGTAATTTGATCACCTCTGTCTCTATTTTCTAATGGTAGAAAGAAATGCAAAGATCATCTGATATGGTGCAAAGGAGTGTAAATACAACATTTTCTAGAATCATTTGGTGACAGGCTTACATTTTGATGTTCTCATGGTACTGCTTGGTGTCAGATGGCTGATTGTACAGAGGCTGGAAGAGGACAAGAAACAAAAGATCACAGAATCAGTTGTGTAAATTATTGCAAATGCAAATATACATGAAGGTCATATGACAGATTTTACTCAAATGTCCCCCCAATGTCCCTTTGACCACGAGTGAGCACTGACAGACAGAGGTTTATTAAGATAATCTAGCTCAAAATGAACCACTACAGGAACAGAACAGAATATGACAAATGGAGCATCTTGTAGCAGGTGAAGGTACTATGACAATAATATACATTTACTCAGTGAGTCTATATTTGTGTCTGAGCATATCACAGACAGATACAGTAAACATGAAAAAGCACATATTTTAAATATATAATCGTAGCCAAAGGCACATTTGCAATATAAGACAGAGCAAATGTTCTGAAAATGTAGTGGAAATACAACTGTTGTTGTTGTTTCTAGTTTTAATGGGTTGAAAAACATTATATTGTGATCTACAACATTAAATATGTGACATGTTTAATATTGCTCAACTGAGATAATACATAGATCAAATAGTTTAACTTTATTCTTTTACAGAGCACATCAGATGATTCAGACTCTCTCCTCGTCTCTCCCAAACATCCGTCATTGCTCGAACCTGACCCTCAACAAAATCACCACACATCAATCAAGCAAAGATGTGAGAGGGAGAAAAAGATGCAGAATAGAACGAGTCTCCACTCACCAGTTCTACCCTGGGTCCCAATCCTTCCAGTATCCTGTGAGCTTCTTCTGCCTTTTTCTGGTGAGGGAAGAGAAACAGAAGTAGAGCATTAGCCAGCTGCCTGCACCTCTGCCATCACCACGGCAACAAAGTGAGCACGCTCACTGGAGTCTACACCGCTTCTCGCTGGACACACTGACGGACAGATCCCACACTAGATGGATGGATGGACAGATAGATGGAGAGATGGATGCACTGACTATTATTAGAGCTTTTAACTCAAGCTGGGCCCCAGCACCCTCTCTCCTCTCCGAGAAAAAAAAGATTACTCACCTCCCCTGTGCAGAGAGGTAGAGAGACAGAGAGAGAGAGAGAGAGAGAGAGGGCAGGAAAGAAAGTGGGAGTGGAATAGAAGATGAGTGGGAGAGCGAGAGAGAACGCAAAAAATCATGGGGGGAGGGGGGCTGAAGGGCCTCAGTGCTTATCTCATAAGAGACATCAGATGAAAGGCAGAGAGAGATCTCACCTCCAGCTCACTACCTTCCTGGCAAGGACCATAAAGCAAGAATGGAGAGGTGATGGGGCATGAAGATGGGCAGCGAATGGGAGTGGAATAGAAGATGAGTGGGAGAGCGAGAGAGAACGCAAAAAATCATGGGGGGAGGGGGGGCTGAAGGGCCTCAGTGCTTATCTCATAAGAGACATCAGATGAAAGGCAGAGAGAGATCTCACCTCCAGCTCACTACCTTCCTGGCAAGGACCATAAAGCAAGAATGGAGAGGTGATGGGGCATGAAGATGGGCAGCGAAAAACTACCATCGATGTCTGTGGCTGATCTCTGTGCTGCTCTGCTCCACCATAAATTATGTTTATTGCACCACTCTTCTCCTCATTCCACTCTGTACACTATCGGCCTTCATCGATCAAACACATCCCAGTTATGGTGACAAAGCACATGCTCTGTCGCTATCCATCGACTTTATTCCCTTCAGTGACCATGCACTGAGACCATCAGGACTGACACATACACAGAGAGAATCAAGCACAGGGGGAGATGTGGGAGAAACATCAGAGGTGATAACAGAGAGAGAGCCTGCCAGTGTGAATGTGCGTGTCAACCTTTACTTTTCACCACCCACCATGCGTCCTCGCCTGTCCATTTCACGCTGCCTTCACTGCAGAGGCATCACAGGAGGTGTTTGGGTTCTACTCCTAAGTTTACTCCATACTCACGCTAACAGTCAGTCATGGATGTAAGACTCCAGTGGTGCTTATGCAAACAGCTCACCTTTACTCGACTAAAACTTATTCACCCAGTGTATTTCCTCAAAACCTGAACAGAAAATAAGGAGCTGATGATTTACACTATCTGGTCTTACATCTGATCTCAAAACAGCATCCAAGGTTTGCATCCTTCTTTGACTGCGCTTGGCTTGGCAGCAGGCCTCCGTCTATGCAAGCTAGGTTCACCTTCAGCCACGTCAGCCACGTAATTTAGACTTCTGTGCATTCTGTTCATAAACCTGGAGGGGTGACTGGCTATAGCTAGCTAAAAATGAATGTGCTTAGCAAGCTGGGCTTGACTCAGCTTCCAATGTAGCGAGATACTGCAGACTTTGCTATGCACATTTGCCTGCTCAATTTCTTACCAAAGGGCAATATTTTCCCTGTTTTCTTGGGGGTCTGAGTAGGAAGAAAAAACTTGGGATAAAAAACAATTGTGTGTAATTTGGTCCAACTTGATTTAAGGGGGTTGTTGGGGCTTGGTGGATGCATGCCTTCCTGCCCTGGGTGAGAAAAGGTCAATGTGTCAAAAGGTAGAAGCAAAGAGTATAGCTGAGACTAGCTGTCAGTATGACAGCTTTCCATACTCTGCTGTCATGTGCCATGGCTGATCCCCCATAAACAAGTGCTGTCAAATATAGCTATGACAACAGGATGTTCAGTTTCAGCTCTGCTCACTTATGTCTAACAGTCACAGCATGCCAGTACTTGATCTATGATTAGAATGCAAAAACAGTAACAAAATGCAATTATGTTTACCAACTAAACTCATTCCTGTTGCTTTCTCACTGTGAGTGGGTGTAACAGGCTGCAGAGTGTTGCCTTCAATAGCAGTTAATGAGCAGCAATTATTAATGCAGCCCATTATCCTCTGGGAGTAGGGAGGCTCCATGATTTGTTTTTATTTCCTGGCTGCAAAAAAACTGCAAGATTCTGACCTCAACTTTTGGGAAATAGCTTAACATTAGATACTAGAATGATAAATATAGTAAATGGGAGAGAGGGAAGGATGAGATCCAACATAACCTGTTCTCTAAAAGTGTGGTTAATTACACAAAGAGAATTGCTCTCTGTTGGCGAACACACAGATCACATACAGATCACAAGACAGAGTAGAGAGGCCTGCTCCATTACTTCACTGATTCCCCCTCCCTGTGGTCACACAAAGGACTGCTACTGTGGCAGTGGCATTATAAGCTTAGCAGCTGTAGTGCTATACATGCAGCCTGCTGTCAACAAGGAATTTCCCCCAGTAGATCACATAAACCCTTAAAATAAAACAGACACATTTGAAAACCTAGATTAAATCTGTTAGAATAACAGTCCACACTGTCTATACGTGGATAAATTGCAGCACAAAAAACTTTTTTTTATATCTCATGATGAAAACACAAGAGAGAAAAACAGGGAAACAGACTTATGCAAACAACATGAGAGCCAGGGAGAGTGCTACAAGGCCATATTGGGATTAGACATGAGGATTTTGCATAGTTCAACAGAATTATGATAATGCAGTCTCAGACAGGCCCCTATTTTCTTGTGTTCATGTGTATGACTGCTGTGTCCTGAATATGAAAAGGGTGAACTTGGTTAAGCCATCCCCGGGGTTCGACCATGGTCTATCAGTAGAAATGCGGCTGTAACCCCGTCTGAGAGAAGGCGGATGAGACTGAGGCTCAAGGGGACAGAGGAAACCACTGTGACATGCTGCACTCATCATAGCCAGGTGCCTATCATGTAGACACAACATGCTTCATTGCTGTTGGCAAAGTCTTCATTTGTTTTGGTCAAATTAAAATGGAAAAAATATAGTTCACCCTGGACGCCCATGTAATATACTGACTAAATGGTCTTTTTGATCTAATGTCATGAACAAATTGAGCTTGTGTGATTTAAGAATGCTTTGAGTCAAAACTTTTTAAAAAACTAATTGTAAGACAACTGAATGCTACCATTAGGTTCTCCTTAGGTTCTGCTTGAAAGGGGAGGGTAAAGAGCGCGGTATTCAGCTGCAACATTCAACTTTACCATTAGATGTCCCTCAATCCTAGACAATGAACCTTTAAATTGGTAGCCTGCCACTTGGAGGGAGGTTGGAAGTGTAACAGAGGTCAGGCTGCATTGTGCAGTAAGTCATGAGTCATTCTTACATTCTTAAAATTAAAGCCTTTCACGGTTGAGTCTTGCGCAATCTGCTGAGTCCTACTTCCTGCAGAAGTGGTCTAGTTTTGCTGTGATTGATGACAATGATGGAGAAACTCCTGGAGGACACACCCTGTGCTGTTGTATTCCCTTTGAAGGGTCATCTAAGTTTTTTCATTGGCTATCTGAGTCCATCTCTACAGGTTGGTGCAGTGTGTCACAACACCTTTCCTAGAACTGTGAAGGATTAATCTCTTGCTCCACACTTCTGCAGGCTTGTGTGGGTCTTAAACAAGGTCCTCTACTTGCAGTGTATTTTCTCGGCACTGCTTAGCCTTTTTCCCTTGAATGCTTCAAAAATAGTGTCTTTTCATCTGAACTGTTTTTTAACTTTACTTCTGGTTTCCCACAGGGGGATTGTTGAAAGAGTTTGAATCTGGGCTGTGATGCAGTGTGAGAGGAGTTCCCTACTTTAAATGCCAATTCCAATAAAAAAAAAGGAGATGGGATTCCACCACTAGGGGGACTGAGAGCACTGAGAATCCCTTCATTGGAAGGGTGATCTCTGCAGAGAGCTGCTGCTGTAATGATAGCTGTGACTTAAATCCAACTTCACATTTCCTATATATCACATGACCTCTCAGCTGCCCTGCTTCTCTGTTCTAGAAAGACAGCTGCTGCTTTTGGATATTTGTGATAAAAGACAAATTAATAATTTGGCAATGTTGTTTATGGAACATGAAATAGGAAGACAAAGTGGGGCGCTACTCAATTCAGGACTTTGTGGTCTGTTCAAATTCTGCACCTGTTGGGTAATCTAGTTTACTTTGCAGGTGCCAGGTCATTTCCAACAATCGCAGGTTGCTATTTTCTGAGAACCAAACAACCATGCCACATGGACAACATTATTCTTTTTTTCATTATATTTTATTATTGACTGTACATTTTACATTTTCTATATATTTAGTTTTTTATTATGTTCTGCACCAATGGAGAGTGCTCCTAATCTCAATTTTTGCCTGTAGACAGTGACAATAAGGGATTTTTGTTCCATTCTGTCATTCCAGAGTCCGTGTATTTTATGTAATTTATGCATAATTTAAATATAATATAATTTATATATCTTTCTTCAGTTTAGTGTAACAGCACTGGACTAAGTATGCTGCCCTATCACTCTAACATTCACTTGTGGTAATGAATATACTGTAAAAGTGAAACCAAATTCAAATGCAAGGTTGTTATGGGTCAGCTGGGCTATGTGTTTGTGGTATACTGACCCTGTTCTCATCGTAGATGATCTGCACCAGGCTGCGGTGCTTGGCCTCACTGGGTGGCGGTGAGATGGGCCTCTCTGGCTCATGAGGCTTCGCAGCCTCCTCCTCCAGCTGTTGCTATAATACACACAGAGAAACGCACATGACGGTTAACACTTGAAAGGCTCAGATCTACCAGGAAGACCTGTGGCTCAGCAGTTCCAGTTATGAGGTTTAAGAATTAGAGCAATTTTCCCTTCCCTTCCCCAGCTCTCCAGCAGAGACGAGGCTAAATGTCCTATTAGCTGTAATAGCTATTAACTCCCCAGGGTCTAGTTAATCAAAGAGTTACCACAGCAGTCTGTAAACAAAGCCCGTGCCTGCTGTGTGGCTGGAACATCCAATGAGAGGGAGAGAATTAAGATTGGGGGGGCACATTTAGAGGGGCAAAGGCAGGAACATAAACACCAGACAATTACTGGAATACAGCAGAGTCCCTCTAACAAATCAAACATGATGTTAAGACTTAGAAATGTCTCAGTGATTCCCCAAAGATTTTAAAGACCTGTTGGGATGGCCAGGCCAAAAGACCCATTTTCAATAACCTCAAGTAATTCATTCAGGAATCAATATGCATCTGTGTTTGAGAAGACTCTGCATGGCTTTGTCCTGAAATGTGAGTCACCCTCTGTGGAGTTGTTGACCAGCACCAAGTAATCCACCTCATGTTTCAAGTTATGATGTTAATAGATTTTTGGAATAATTGTGATATTGATATGAATTCATATTGCTCAGTTGCCCAGAAAGACACAGTTTGGCTCCAATGGCACACCATCATGCATCCTTGTCAGATCAAAAACATTTTAGAAGAACCCAAGTATAAATATAAGGAAGATGCAAAACAAACACATAAATGATTCCTACATAGAATTTCTAACATGACTCAGAGTAGCACCTTCACCATATATTGTTCTAATGAAGTCATTAGAATTCACCATGACTGAATGGGTGTGTTAATGAGGCTTCTAACAAGTGACAAGCCAATGAAATTCAGGAAATATTTACATATAGCGGAACCACTTATATTAAATGCATTTTAATCACTGTAATCATATTATGAAGTTTAATGGTACAAAACTATGACAAAGATGAACTTACTAACTCAAGCAGACAGTCCAATAGTAATTTTGATTTGTCTGAAAACAGTCCCTGCATTATGCATGGTGTACACACAAGAATCCATGTATAACTACAGTAGTTGTCTAGTGTCCTAGTGTCAGTTACAGTTAGCCCACTACTCTCTCCTACCCCTGCTCTCTCCTCATCCCCAGTCAGGGGCTTCAGAGGGGGAAAAGAAAGCCTCCAGGGACTCCACATGAGAGCAGAGCAAGATGGATCATCGTGTGCCATGGTAGGCCTGGATAAGCATCTGGTGAGGGAAACACAGACATTCCCATAGAGACCCCCCCTCCCTTTCCAAACCCACCACAGAGTAAAATAAAATAAACCAGCCATCCTGAGCTTGGCTGACAGGATACAGGCTGGTGGTAATGTAAGCTCTAACTCCCTGCCTGTCCACCAACTCTGCCACAACTCTTTAAAAAGGTTTTACCAAGCTACTTAATTACTACAGATGTTTTAATGCTTGAACTGAGTGGGACTGTGAAATAAAACCCATAAAAACACTTGATTTATTCTTGGAAGAAGCAGAGAATTTTCTCGAGCATTCAGCAGTTGCAACCCCAAAGATGGCATCTGTTCTTGTTGTAGTTGAGGAAACACCAATAATAATAAATACAGATTTTTTTTCTATGAATAAAAAGCAATGTAAAACGCATTCAGGTAGCAGATGTGTTACTTTTGTTTGAACACCCATCTATTCCAACAGGTGCAATGTGTCTTTCAGATCTTAGCAGATCTTATTAGTTGTAGCTTCTTTCAGTTATCTAGGGACATTCTGACTCAAGTAATCATTATTTTGAGCCCTACAATGATGTTGCACTTATTATTATAATCAGCAATTTGAGCTCATCAAATCAAAGGGCAGGATTCTCTGCTGGGAGGTAACCCGGTCAGTCTGTGAAACCAGTGTTACCCTGAGCTGCTGTGGTGTAAATAGTATAGTAAAATAGTCCCATCCATCAGATAAAAGACTTTGATGAGGCCAGAAATGAAAAATCAAAAACAATGCATGCATCTGTTATCGATACATTACCCTAATGCTACATGCTATTTTTATAATTAAGTGTAATAAGCAGTGTAATGGCATCCATGGTACAAGAGAGGCCTGTGTGAGTGAGCTCAAGCAAACATTTTCTCCAGTAAACATGGCCGGCTGCCAACAAGGAGACAGTGTGGCAGGGATGAGTGGTTTAGCAGTGAAAAAAAACTCCATCATAATCCTCCTCCTCCTCCCCCGGGGAAGCTGTTATTTATAGCCTTATATATTTTTAACCTACTTTTCTCCAAAATAAAAAGCTTCAGAGCAGAGAAGAAAAGAGCAGCTGCCTGGAGGAGTGTGTACAGAATAGTGGTACAGTAAGCAACAAACAACTTCAAGCTTGAATGCGGCGATTATAACGGCATTATATTTCGGTTTCAAGACTTTTCTGCACCAATGCTAACTGAAGCCTGTAACGCTGTAACACTGCACATGAACATTTCAAAGAGCTGAAACACTGCTAATATACAAAAAGACAAGGATGCCAGCACTAATTGCTAGGCATGAAGAATAACAAGGTTAACTGGTAGTGGTTTTAGTCATGTTTGCCTTCCTACTGAAAATATGTGCAGAATGCACGAGTTACATCACACTGTCACCTATCATCTTGTCTTATGGGTTGTGCAAAAATAACTCCTAAGTGCCTGAAGCTCCCCTAAAAACAGTTCAAAAAAGGTCAGGACACACTCAACCGCATGCCAAGCTGCAAGTGCCTTCCTAGAAGTTGCTTTGCATTCTACATCAAAACTCATATTTGTCACATTCGTCTGATAAGGTGAAGGAATAATACTAAGATTCAAGGTATAGACAAGTTTGTATTATATTATGATTAAATTATATTATCTAGCGTCAAAAAATATATTGGTTCCAAATGTCCCTTCCATCCAGTTGTACTGTAAAAATATAAAAACTTGGTCAACCACAATTTATGATATGGCAAACAGGTATAATGTCAGGTTTACACATGTAGACTGCATGAGGTCAATTCATTGTAAGCTCAAGTCTATACACAAGGTTGGCTCTAGTGACTTGTTAATTAATGCAGCGCCTCATGCTATCAACCAATAGAACTTGTAGGTCATAGCAACAGCCACATTGTGAGATGTGCTGACCTGTTTCTTGCGCAACTTGCTGATCTGCTGCTCCACCATAGTGATCTCCCTGTCGACACGATCCATGTTCTGGATGAGCTCCTCCTTGGAGAAGCGAGCCGGCACAAGATCCAAGTCAGGGTCCATGTGGACTGGGCTCACAGGGGAGATGGGCTCCAGCTTCCCCATGGCACTCCCACGCTCCTACAGAAGAACAACAGAGAAAATATTATGTGTATGTGCACTTATCTACAAAATATTTGGGTTGATGTTATTTCATCTAACGAGTCAGCACTAGTCTTACATCCTACAGAGCATATAGACTGTCTTGATATACTCTGTGTCAGATACATTAACTTTCACACTTCCATTTCCTGTCTTCTCTGTCCTCCTCTAAATGGAAGGACTGAAAACGAGCCTGTATGAAATCATCCAAACATAGTCTGTGTATCCACTTGGGAAGGTAACACACACCAGTAATTAAGTCCTCTGGGTAATGAAAGCCAGTGCCTCAGTGTCACTAGACCACACTAATGAATATGAGGTCAGAGCCTCCCTTCGCTAAGATTGCACCAGAACACTGGCAGGTTGCTCTGCTTTGGAGACTTTTTTTTGAAATATGAAACACTCTCAGGGTGTAGAGGCAGAATGTGAAGGGTGGTGTTGAGTGTGTGTTTATTATATTCAGTAGGTGCCTATTAGCCATGCCTTCAGGTAGGAAAATGAAGTTGGTGTCAATCAAAGAGTACACGGTGTGGCTAATCAAATGAGCAGCTGTACTAATGAAAGAGAGGAGAGACATGATTCATTCAACCATTGAGCATTCAAGTCATTATATGAAGCCATCTCTCTTTCATTCAGCAGGAATTATACAGGCAGGTGACAAAAACAACCACTGAGAAGCCAAGTCAAACCTCAAACAAATACATGTAAATGTATTTATAAGTGGAAGCCTCCCAAACACTGGTATTTTTCAGCTCATCAACAACAACAAAGTATGGTCTGTAGTTTTGGAAAGGAGAAGTCACATGAAAATGTTTTCTCCCACACAGTTAGATGAGCTCTGTCGTGTTCTGGTTCATAAACACAATCAAATGTGCTGGCTTAGAGAGTGCAATGTATAAAACGCCCTCATGCTTTAAGCCGATTTTCAGTGATCCATTCATGTACAAAGTAAGACTGGAAATACCATTATATGCAGCACTCAAGGTAAAAGCAGAACACAAACATGGTGGGAGAGGGCAACTTGCTTTGCAGCAGAGTGATCCATGTTCCACTGTCTATGTTCTGTATGTGCCCATGATTCCATAATTAAATGACTGTATCTGTGATCCAGCTTCAGGTTTGTTTTGGGTTCCTTTTAAACACCTGAAATGAGGGTTATGTAAATGGGCTAATCTAGACTGGGCAGGCCATGTTACTTCCCTACAGACTTGCAGCGATTAGAAAGGGTCAAAGCTAGAGGATGTCTGAGGGCTGTCATTGATGGAGCCACAATGCTGCCAAAGCCGTTTACGCAAATAAAAATCATCACACATAAAAACAGAATAAAGAGAGATTGGGTTGGCTTATCAAACAACACACCACTATTTTTTGCCTGTGTTTTCAGGTCACTATGACAGAAAAGTCTCTCAGGGTATTAAGTCATGGTAACATTATAACATAACATGTTAGAGGCTATTAGTCGCACAAGAGAGAGTCACACAAAAATCTTCAGAAATGTAAAAATTTAATTCCTTCTCTACTTCACCAGGTCCTGTGCCCTGTCCCATCCAAATTAACAGCAACTACACCAGTGATATCGCACAAAAAGGCCACAGGCCAACAGTTAATCCCTTGGTCGGGCACAGCTTATAGCTTATATGACCTCAATAACCCTGGTCTAAATTAGAAGCATTCCACTGCATGATGTCTGCGGCTGTGCATGCATGAACTTATTTATTTCAGGGTATTTAAATGCGTCTGTGTAGGTTTGTCCTGTTTACTTAACACCAGCATGTGAGGTTCACTCGTCAGTCTTAAATATTTGCGTTCTAGACAATATGGGAATAAAAACATCCCGTTATTTAAGTCCTGAACACAATAGTCGCACTGGCTTGGACATCAAATTAATTGCAGCAGGTGCACTAAGCAACAAAGGTGAAGCAAGGGATTTGCGGATCTCATGGTTGAATATCAGTGTGAAAAGGGTAACTAAACAAGAGCAAATTAAAAAAAAATCAGTATGGAGTAAAAGGTTCTGACATCCAGAGTTGACTTTCAAGCCTAAATGAGAATCTTTAAAATGCAATAAACTTAAAGGGGTAAGTTGCTGTGAACTTGAAATGTCATCCACAACTTTTTCAGACTTGTTGTTGCCGCCCCACTGTTTATATAATCATTCCTACTCCAGCACTCTCCTCAATGTGGACAATGGGCACTTCTATCATGGTTCCATACTTTTTTATTTATAACACATCCTTTTCAGACAGTTACTAGACAAGCACACAATTCTGGGGTTCTGTTTAAGTCTGGACAATCAGGAAATTGGAAACTATGAAGCAGCCATCCACATCTTCCTGATTGGGCCGGCTCAATCGTGACTTCGGTGACAGTGCTGAACAAAGTCAATTAACCTTTCCTCCAGTAAGACCGTCCCCTTCCAACAGCTCCAACCTTATTTCTGTTCTCATTTGTTATTCATAGAATTTTTACCATCTGTAAAATTAGAGTTTAGCAGTTGTGGCCTGTGAGACATTTAAAAATCCATTTCTCAGTATATTTCTCCACCATTGGTAACGTCTTGTCTCTACTTGTTACAGAAATATCTGTGACAGCCTAATATTGACAGCTACTGCAAATCAATCCACCTGATTTTTTTTGGTTTCCTCTACTCTACATTTGACCAGCATTTGTGTGCTGCTGTAGTTTGTCACTTGTAGACTTCTTCCCTAACTCAAATGTGTCAAGTAGAGCGACACTGCTCACTCTTTAAACCATATATGGCATGGCAATTTGTGAGTCCACATTAAGCCTCTTCTCATTCGCTTTGGAACTGTGACTGGTGTACTAGGGCGTACAGTAGCAAAACGTTGCTTTTGTCCTCCTCTGATTCATTGTCCATGTGAGTCATGATGCAAGCCTCAGCTACGTCTAATAGTACTGGCCTACTCACTCTTTTCTAGTTGCGCTGTGTTACTTTGTCCCTCCCTGTCCTTTTCTCCCTTTATCTGTGCCTCTCTGCACTCGCCCTTTGCCTCTCTTTCTGTTGCATCCCCCCCTCTGTCATTGGGTGCACTTGTTCTATGCAGTGATTGCATCTGACATGACTTATATAATGGGTTTACTACAGTTCTCGCTGCTCTGAGGGGAATTACTGTCATTCCTGAAAATCAGCCTGTTAACTTAGAAGTTACTGTTTTTTTCCTGTAACTTCTGTTATTGGTGTATCTATTTACCACTCTTTGGCTGCCTGCCTCCCCTGGCAGTCTAAAAGCACTCTGTGCAATGTTAGGAACACCTCCCCATCAGATCTACACAGCAAGCAGCTCTTTTTGCTGTGCAGTTCACACACTTTCTTCCTCTGTCTTTTGAAATCTAGGTCAGCTCCATTATTTATAAATTGCTGTTTCACAACTCCCTTAGTTTTCCCACTGCTGCTAACAGAGCCCCAGCTCCTATGATAGAGAATCTCCTTTATGACTTCTGGTGCCGGATCTTTAATAACTTCCTCTGTGACTCTGAGGGAGCCAAATGGGATTCAACCAAAAAAAAAAAAAAAAAACAGGATGTTGCATTGAATCCACTTGAATCATATTTTTTCTAAATCTTCCTATGCATGTTACCCCATGAGCCACTTAAAATACTAAAGCAGTACTAGGATTTAATTAAAATATTTATTTAAAATTATTATGCTAAAGGACAGCTTTGATTAATAAAATGCATTTGAATATCTTAAAGATCTTACTTCATAGTTAGTTTGTTACATAACACACCAGGCATTTGTTTCAGACCAAGTTCAGTTGTGATTATTTGTTGGTTTATTGTTGACCCTCTTGAACCAAAATATATTTAATTGTTAAAATATTCCACAGACCTTTGCCATGTCCTCTGCCCCTCCCAGAGGCATCTGTTGCCGGTGGGATGTGGGTCTCATCAGAGACTCTGGTCCCATGTCTAAACGAGGCCTCTTGATTTCTGCATACTCCAACTCTGACTGGGTGCTGGGATCTGGCAGGTATATGTGCTCATAGCGGATATGCTGCTCTTGTCCTCTGCAACAGAAAAATACAAATGTCTCAGAAATGTAGAAATGATTGCTCTTTTTTCAAAACCAGAAATGAAATGTATACACGCACACATTGTAGACATGTTTTCACTGCCCAATGTCAGTATTGCCATTGGTCTCACAATTCTTCCAACAGTCATCACGTTATTAGACATGTTAATAAGCTAACTGTAGAATGTGTGTGTTAGCACAAATTAGCAAAGCTATATGCTAGAAAGATAAAAAACAAAATAAAAAATAGGGAATAACTGAGGCCATGATAAATTGATTCCAGCTGATAAAATGATGAAAACTGAGCCACATCTGATACTATTGGATGCAGAGACTGGTCCAAATGAAAACCTGATGAAAAAACAAAGACCACATGTGAAGTTTGGAAATATGACTACCAAGATCTTTTGCCTCAAATTTTGAATGAGACCTCAGTAGCAGGACTAATACTTAAGTGATTAAACAGAATGAGAAAATCAATTAAATATATGTGAAATAAAAATAATCAATATGGTTGTATGTTTAACTCAAATCCCAGTTCAAATAATATGAGATGTGAAGACATCAGAAACATTCAGACAATACTGATCTTCCAAGTAAGAGATGAGCCGCGGTGCTTGTTTTGTTTGGACACTCTGTTCAATTCAAATCCTATTCATTCAAGATACAGTGAACCAAACAAAGACACATTTGCACAAAAGCACAAAATGACTGCTAGAGCCTGAGATCATGCTGATCTAAAGCTTTACTGTTGTGTTAAAGCTAAACACCAACGCCAGCTGGCTTGCTTCAGTTCAAAATATCATCATCATCATCATCATAAAGTAATCACTGAAGACTATTTTTTCAGCAAATTGGGCACATGTAATGGGTTATTGAATTGAGGAAAGTGGAAAGAATGGGAGGTTGAATACTGGAAAAAATGATTCACTGTAATACTGGCATCTAATAGTTTTAAATATCAGAGCTGCTCTGGCGTGTGGCTTTGGTGATCAAAGGCCACACACACAAGCAGTAAAACATTAAAGCCATTCCTCGTGCAGCAGCATAAAATTAGAGCTGATGTAGATGGAAGAGAATGCAAACAAATGCACTGGAAGAGAGGGAAGCACCTAGTGCGACCTGACCTGGTTATGATCTGCTTGTAAAGCAATATTAGTTTGATCATTATTGACGACAAAAGCGATGTATAATAAAAGTAATAAGCAGTAAAAAGCAAGCACAGTGAGGAGGTAAAACATAACTGATCGGACTCAGACGCTTGCAATATTTGTCAGGCAGTGTTGGGCACCACATTTGTATTTTCCCAGCCTTAGTTTTGCATGATCACTCATGCACCTCTCCAGAAGTCCCATGCAGTCAGCTCCACTTTACAATGGCTCTGTCAGTTAAACTCACCCTCTCAGCTGTCATAGACATAATCCCCTCTAACTCTACATACATTTACTAAATTGATAAAAATCAGTTTTTACCTACACAGTTTATACATGTGTCCAATCGCATTGAGACATATTAATATGCTGCCCTGAAGAAAGATTTAACTCATGAATTAAAGTGTCTATCATTATGTAATGATCAGTGGTGACAGTGTAGCGACAAACAAATAAACACTGAAGCTGAGAGAGGGATAGACACCGACAGAGAGCAGCGCACTGTGTGTGTAAATGCACAAGCTGTTACTTCCCTCAAGTTCTGGAATTATAAATACACTTCACAATTATTTTATATAATCAAAAGCACATAGAGATTAATCCTTCTCGGGACAAACCAATTAATGGTCACAGTATTTGCCGTCATTTGGTTTATGTTTATCATGCACGTTGATATTGGAACAAATAAAATATTCTGTATTCCATGCAGCCCTAATTAGATCTGTGGGAAACTGTCAAGTGTCATTCAGTGCTAATTAATTATTAATTTTATCAAGATAAAATGCATGATTTTTTTATTCTTATTATACATATTATGTTTTCTTGAGACTAGCAAATACCCTTGTTACCCAAATACCACACCTGGCAGTTTTGGCCCTTATCTGTATATGAAGTCTTCACCTCTTAAACTCCTCTCCCATGAGGAGGGAGGACTGGACATCTTCCTGTGGTATCTAAATAACTGATGGCTTCAGTTTTATTTGCTCTTCCTCAGAAACAGTCTTGTCTTTGTGTGTTTTTTCTTTTTACCCAACTGTATAAAAAATCTTGTCCTTTCACTAATCAAGAGCATACGTGCTGAATGTGTAACCCTCTACAGAGCTCTACTATGACAACTATGGTCTGAGAAACATTTAATTTTATATAGAGCTACATTTCCACCGCACTTGCTATAATTTTTGCCCAGCCCTATGTGTACAATCAGGGGAATATTCAGCAGCAAGCTGGAGTCCACCAACAAAGCAAGCTCTTAGTGTGGAGTCAAATGATAGCTTCCGAATGTGAACTGCAGCCGCTACTTAGATGTGGGAAATTTTATTAGCCCACTTGTAAATAGCTCTCTGTTCTTTCTAAGAGAAGAGATTTCTCCAGTTTGCCCTTGAGGCAGATGCCAGAATGTCAGCGACTTCGCTGCCAGTGTCAAAATGGAAGTGGCTTCTTAAGAGAAGAGGGAAAACACAACCATAATTGCTGGTCCAGGCCCACAATGGCCTAGTGTGTGGTTTTTCCATGTGCCAGAGAACATGGAGTCTTTCTCTGTCTCACAGAGTGCTGGTGGGGTGGCGTAACAATGGAGACCATCCTCTGACTACCACAGAGGTTTTCTCAAGGGAGAGATAAGTCAGCTCAGTTATGTAATAGGCCAGACAGATTCTGCATGTTAAACAGTATCAGTGGGGTGTCAATGACAGAAACTGATTGTGGTTGTTTATCTGTGCAACTGCCTGAATAGTACCTTGCAAAAGAGAGGGCCAAAATTGATATCAAGCTGGTGTGTAACGGCCCCCTCCCGGAACACATTTTTCTGACTCATTCAGTCACACACTTCCTCATTTCCATAGAGGCCTGGCACTTACATAATCACATCATCAGGCTCCAGACCACCACCCCCCACCCCCACCCCTTCTCCCTCTTTCTTTCTCCCTCTCCCTCTTGGGAGCGTGCAGAATAAGCTGATCCCCGGGGAGGATTTGTCTGGAGGATGAGAGAAAGAGATGTGTGTTGAGGTAGAGGGGGTGGAGCGTGTGGGGAGGAGAGAGTAGGGGGCAACAAAATACACAACGCAAGTGTTCACAACAGCTCCATCGCTATGTCACTGGCTTGGGCGAGAACAGAGATCTTGTGTGCCGATAACCGCCTGTTACAGTGAAAATGCATCAGCTGCCAACCTCTCCTTTACTCCCCAGAGGAGCACCACAGCTGTGAGCAGGGCTACGACCGCTGACAGAGAGAGTGGAACAAGGCTAACTGCACCACGGCTTGGACGACTGAAACTGATAACGAGCACAGGAGGGAGGGGACAGTAGATAGAGTCCACCACCTGTGTTTACATGGTAAACACAAATATCACAGTCAATCAAGGATACATGGATTACAGAGAGCAGTTTTCCAAGAATATATTTGTCTGATAAATAATGAAGTACGACTGGGCAAAAGAACAATAATATATTTTATTAAAATTTATAAAGAAGAGTTTGAAACAACAACCTTCAACAACGTGGAATCCACCAGGGTCTGTATTTAGGTAGTATGTGGTTAGGTTTGTTCTGTCATTTCCAAATAATTACAAATTATTCAAAAATGTGTCTTAAAAACGTTTAATACGCATTCATATTAATTAATCACAGATATATGAGAATATTCACAGCGAGTGAATATTATTATGATTATTATTCTGAGCAAAGAGGTTTAATTCTTGCACTAAAATGTATTCCTGTCCCGTTTTCAAGTAGCCTGGCTAAGACAGATGGGAAGAGGCGGAGTGACTGGGATATCGCCTCGAGTAATGAGGAGGATGAAACAACCAGCACAATGGCTCACCGATGATTACACTGTTATGGTTTTCTGACCTGTTATTAGGGAACACTTGGAACAATCACTGCATGGCACATTTTCATCTTGCCTTAAGTCCAATATAGTTACAGAGCAAATGAAGGATACCAAGGTCTATCTCACTGAAGAAGAATTAAAGCCATTCTGTAAGGAAAGCACAAAGCTATATTATTCAGACATTTTCTGTCAGAATGTAGACAACCCCAAGCATTCTACAAATGTGGACACGGTGTGCAGAATTACTGAGACTTGTGAAAAGACACATAGGCATTTGAAAGGAGAGTAGATTGAAGGATTGCCAAGGCCAGAATTACACTATTCAGACTTGCAGAATAAGGGCTTTAGATTGGATTCTAAGCTCTCTATAGGAATGCTGAAGGCCTGATATATTCAACTGAAAGCCTCCCCACCCACGGACGCCTGCCAGCAGAACTAGTGGTTTATTTCAGTCACCAAAATGAAGCATGGGCTAACTGCTACTCTACTCTTTTTTGATCCAGTGAAAAATAACCACTGTTGTTGATGTCGCACACGGCATCCGTCTTGGAGAAACAGATATAACGTAGAGCAGGGGTCAGGAACCTATGGCTCACGAGCCAGATGTGGCTCTTTTGATGGAAGCATCTGGCTCACAGAGAGCTGGCTTTCTAGTTGCCGTGGCAACGGTAAACAGTGATCGTCACACGCTACAGTGGAACTACGGTCCGGTCCAAGTCGATCTATCGATCCATCTATCTATCTATCTATCTATCTATCTATCTATCTATCTATCTATCTGAGGTTCCACTGTAGTGTGCGACGGTCACTGTTTACCGTTGCCATGGCGACTAGAAAGCCAGTGCACTATGAGGCAGCGGCGACCAGAGGAAGTCAAGCTGCATGTGACATACATGTTGCGGTGTCTGTCTGTCCAACGTTGTAAGCAACGCAGATGAGGCAGAGACAGTTTGTTCGACTGCAGCGTGTGAGTACTCAGAATGTCTGGCTCTACGTGTGCACGTGAGCAGCCTCTCTCACATCCAAAGAACATTAAGACCAACCTGCAGTCATGCGTCAGCGCCCGCACGAAGCTTCAGCTCACCACGCATCGACCAGCACCACAAGTCGCATTCATGGTAAGAAGAGCTTTTAGCAACAGCATAACAACATTATTAAGAAGTATTCAGAGTCTTATTGTACTTTAAAAGTGTTGGTCTTACATAAGATGCACACATTTATTGTATTTAATTTGAAACATGTTGTATGGCTCTCACGGGATTACATTTTAAAATGTGTGGCGTTTCCGACCTCTGAGAGTGAGTTAGAAAGTCGCTGAGATTGAATGAAAGGTGTCAGCAAATCAGGAGCTGGTGGATGACAGCCCAAGAGTGACGTGTTTATGACCCTGTGTTCCCACAGTCTGTGCTAGGCTAAGCTAACCATTATACAGTGCCTTGTACACAGCTCTGTGCTTCACATAGAAGACCATAATCCTATCTGACTGATACTTGGAGACGTGAACATAACACGCACCAGTGACACATACACCACTACAGAGTCATTCTACCATCTGCTGTCTGCTGCTGCAACTCCATGGTGTTGCAGACATACAAATTATTTGACACATTTTGAAAGACAGGCCACACTCCACAGCCAGCGTACTGTTCATGTAACATTAGGCTGCCAGCAAATTTCTAGTAAAAATCGACCTCTTGAAAATCTAAACTTTTTTTCTTTGAATATTTATCATATGCAAGATGATCTGCCCTGAGATTAAACTAGAGAGAAAAATATTCTGGTGACTTATCCTCTGCAAATCCTCATGCAAAATTCATGACAAGCACATATATTATTAATAAGCACTCCTCAAGACTCATCCTCAAAAAAGCACAAGTATATAAATAATAAACAACTTTGGTGGGTACAAAACCTGAGTCTCTAGAGACAGAGTACTATTCATACAATGCTTTGCCTGACTTACTCCTGGTCTTTGAAGATGGCAAAATTCTGCAAGCTCCATTGCCTTGCAGAGCCGTTTAGCACAACATTACAGTGAAACGACTTGTGGAAGCCAATTACATAAGGATTACACTGGGGGAGGGTTAACAGGCAGAGTCTTTAGAAGAATAATACTGCATAAAAATGCAGCCTGCATGAAGCTTGAAAAAAAAAAAACATGCTTTGTCCTGCAGTCATCAAGACTCAAGGACAAACGCATTAAAGGGGCCAGAGTAACACTTACATATGAGTGGTAACAGTAAAACAGCAAATACCACATCATGCATCTCATATCTGAAAATGTGTACTATTAAAAACAGCCTATTATCAGCAGAGAAGGATGTTGACTGGATATACAATAAAAGGATGGTGGATTCTTCAGTTTAAGTTCCAGTGATTCTATCAGCTTGGTGTACATACACTTTAATGACACTTTAATGACACCAATGTCTTGGTCTGAAAAAGAAAGAGGGACCAGAAAACCAAACTATGTCCCCAGACCATACACCACTAACCTCTTTTATCACATGACAAGAATCACGTCAAACACAAAGTCACAAGTGTACTCAACCTCTCAATACATTTAAAACTTCCTGAAGAGGCTTTTTTCTGTAGCAATATGAGGTATAAAGAAAGAGGGTAACAGCTAGCACTGAACTTACATCTGCAGAGGCCCAATTTTGAATTAAAGGTCTGAGTCATAAGTCACAGTTAACAGCTTCTGTTTGGGATCATGGTCAGTGCAACTATGTGCTGTAAATATTACGTAAATAAATACTGCAACAGTGTCCAGTGCAGATGGTATTATAAAAAAGCCCAAGGAGTCTATATAATATGTGACGATATATTGAACTTACCTCTCATTCCCAGGTTGGAATTCTGAAAGCAAGGATGGCCGACGGCGATGGGGCTGGGCCAGGTGGGAACCGTAGTCCCTGGCATGAGAGTGGTAGTCGACCAGTCCCACTTCCTGGAACACAAACATGTTTCAGCAATGGTTCTTTCTCTTTGAGAATGATGTAAAGGCCCCTGAATCAGGGGGGAAAAAATCCTACATCGGCCAGGTAGATTCCTCTGTAATATCCAGTCATGTTCTTTCCTGGTCTCATGTCTCTCACGAGTGGGGAAACATATTCAGCTACTGTAAACCTGCACCCCTCTCGCAGCAGGGTTTGTAGGACTCAGTCCGCCAACCCTCATCTCCTCCTCAGCGTGATGACAAAAAGGCATAGTAGGATTAACCACATGTGCAGCTGGGGGAATCCTATGGGGGGTAAGCCTCCATACAAGAACAAAAAATAATCCCTATATGTCAGAGAATGAACTACCGCACCACCTTTAGGCCTCTTCTGTGAAGCACAGAAAGCTTTGTCTGCAATACATAGATGAACATAATCCTGATAATAAGGACATGTGAGGCTCAAGGTAACACCATGATGACAACATGAACTTTCAACTCAAGCATCTAATGAGGGTTGTGCGTGCACAACACTGTAACTTGGCAATGTTTCTATTGGGAAAAAACCCCAGTAGGGGGCCCCTGGGGTCAGTCCCTCTTCAACTGTTCAGGGTAATACCTTGTTTGCTAAATAACTGTCAGGCAAGGAAAGTCCGAACTGCCGGGCCCTTACCGGGTGTGGCCGTTGCAACTGCAGTGGTAGATTGGCAGGGTTGGGGAGGTGCCGTGTGTCCAGCCCAGCCCTCCGGCTTGGTGGCACAGACTGGGAGTGAGAGGACATCTTGGCTGCTTCCTCTATAAGCAGGAAGTGGGCGTGGCTAGAGAGCAAATGTTGTTCATTATCGGCTGCTTCTATTAGCCAGAAACCTGTGGAGAAAAAAAAGAAAAAGACATGAGCAACATCATATTGAACCTGAGCATCTAGTAGTTTGAGATGAAAGTGTGTGTCTGTCTGTTCCGGATATCGGAATGGCATCACCTCCTCACCACAGCTGCCCCCCTCTCCACTGCTCCAAGCGAAAGGAGTAAAGAGCTCCTGCACCTGCTAGACTGAGCCCCTCCTTCTCTACTTGCTGAATGGCCCACTGTCCTCACACTGAGGGCTCACAGACAGAGAGCAGCCAAATCAAGCAGCTAGCTGGTAAACCAAAAATACTCAGAGTTTAATGGGGCTTTAGAGGCAACATAAATAACTCAATGACAGATAGAGATGTAGGCCTCGGGTCAGGCAGTCACTTTAATTACTGATGACATGATGCTTGGAAAGTGTCCTTGTCTACAACGAGTGTTATATATTGATCAACAACAACAAGGTAAGTAAAAAGAGATACCCAGATACTTTAAACAGCCTTTCAGAACTTCACATCCTCCATGAAGTTGCAATTAAAATTAAATTATTACAGATTATAGCAAATCAATCAGCAGTGGCTCACACAAGTAATTTACAATAGATGTATCTGTTGGGTAATTTGTTAAACCCTCATATAATACAATCACTGAATTAGGCTATGAAAATATGATTATATAAATCACATGTATAAAGACAAGAACTATTTTTGGAAGTATTTCAAAATATTCTGTATTTCTCTTTTGCAAAATCTGCATGATGTACGATGATGAATATGCATTTTAATTGAATGACAGCAGAAAATCTGCAGTCTAAAGTGCACAGTCTGTTAGTGTTAGGTAAGATTCACTCCTTGAGTAAATACGAACCTTGAACATTTAATTGATATTGATCAAAATGAAATCATATTCTGATACTTTGAACCAAATATTTCCTGGCATAAAACCTCAATGGGAATATAAATGTGATTTTCAAAGTTAAAAAAATATTTAGCTCTGTACTACTGCTGTACCCAGACAGTCCAAAAAGCCTGTGATAGTAGTAGTAGTAGTAGTAGTAGTGGCTGGACTAATACTTGTGATATGTGTCCCTGTGACTCCTGCCAAGAGAGAAATTAGGACTCCTGCCATTTCTATGAGCCACTGACTAATCATGCCTTTCTCCCACAGCTCATGTTTCAGCAATGTGTGAGGCACATAAGAGGCACAGTGGCAGAAATACAGGCTCTCGACATGGCACTGAACGACATCTCGACAGGGCAGCGAAGTGTGCACAACGGGGTGCACTATGATTATGGGAATTGATTGGAAAAAACAGTGGAAATGACTATGTATAAGATTTGACACATTTCATTGTGTAATTCATTGCGTTTCCATGAACACACGCATAACACTGGTGATTACATGTATACAACAGTTGCTTTGATACGGTATATTTAATAAAATGATGATGAACAGGATGTCCTTTGAGGGCTTGTTTGATTTTGTTTCAGGACCAATAATTATTTAGACCAAAAAAAGATTTATTTGGTTCTTTAAGCGATGGAACACTAGCTTACAAACTGGGTCAACTACTTCAACTGATAGCTACAGTTGAATCCTCTAAATTATCTTTGAATATGTACCCATCCCAGACAAGCTTCTTCTGAGTAAAAACCTCCACAACCACTAATAAACAAGCACTTTTTATAGCCTGTGCCTACAGTGCTGGCACAGTATAACTTATGGTGCCAGTCTCCATCGTCTCACTCTGCTTTTTCACAATTTTTCAGAACAAAAACAGGCACTATCTTCCTGCTCCTGTTCTGTGCTGCCTGACTGTCACAAACACAATGTGTCACTTGATTTCAGTTATGCAAAGGGCTCTGTTACGAAAGGCTGAACTCTGCTTTTAAGGAACAGAGGAGCTCTGTAAACATGGGCTCAGAGAGGCCACGGGCAGGAAAACACTGCTCAAAGTCTCACAGCAACTAGACTCTTTGCTTTTGTGTCAAGTTTAAACTGTGGTTTTCAGTATTTTCAAGAAACTGGTGCAGTAGTGCTCATTTTTTGGTCAGAAAAACCTGGATAAACACAGCACACAAAGGGGAGTGCTGACGTCCTTGAGTAGGTCTCAAAGCGAGTGAAATACTAGATGAGAAAAAAGTCACGATATTGACACAGAATACAAATATGCTCGACAAAGGGCAGAAAAAAAGAGGCCAGCCAGACAAAGAGAGGGTGAGATAAGCCATCCTCTGCGGACGCCTGTCTTTGATGAAGGTCCAGGCCGCACTGATTCCCCTGAGAAGGAGGAAAACAAATCTGAACGCAGTCACAAGATCTGCAGAGGACAAAAAAACCTGAATCAAGATGAGAGGGCCAACACAATGAGCGAGCTTTGACATAAACTCTGAGGCGAATGGGGCCTTCCAGACGAGAGGCTCAGCACATGCACTGGCACTGCTACAGACACCCACAGGCAAGTCAGTGGCTCGCTGCCAACACTGCGAATGAACTCAGTCACCTCACTCTAGCGTGCTTTCCTTTCTCCCCTCTCTTTAGCTTTCGTCTTCGCCATAGAGTAGAGTGGGCCTCAGCCTTCAGAGGTGCAAGCCAACATTTCATCCTCTTATCCCCCACCCACCCCCACCCCCCCTCTCCATTTTAGGAATGGCAGTGGAAATACTAGCACGGAGAACACAGACGGCGTCCAGCCTGCCAAGGAGAGCAGGAGGCTGACTTCAAACAACAGTTTAATTCCACTGACATAAACAGTTAATCAGATCCCTGTCGTGTCTGACTTGGTAAGGAGAATGAAGGAATCAACAGCTTGTAACATATTTTCGGATACGAGCCTTGATAGCATGGCTTTGACCTTGATAGAACGTGGGGGTGTGATCAATCCCTCCGGCAGTAATAATGCACTGTAAACTGTATGTAACAAATGTTGCCAGTGTTTTTACACTGGGAAAAACACATTATACATTTAAGCTTTTAAGGACAATAGTTATGCAATTACTCTGACGCCCGTAATAGATGGTGGTTGCATTCAGAGGCATGGAGTTAAAAAGGCAGGTGATTGCACTGTAATAGGCAAAAAGGTTGGTCTGGGAACAACATCATAAGTCTATAAAGCAGTGCCCTAGAGACTTGTGCTCAGGGGAGGGGGGCTGCTGGGACTCTCAGCCTAGGAATGTGGCACCCTGTCAGGTCTCATAAGGATTTATCTGCCTGGAGCCTCATTACCGAAGGGCCCCGGACAAGCAGGCTCTCGCTCACCAACTCTTTCACTCACTCACCCTCAAGACCAAAGTGCTTCCTTACACTATGACTGCACGCAAGCACTTGTTTTCAATGTTATTTTTTCAAATATTTACCTTCAGTGTGGGAGGTCCAGTTCACATTTTAAGGTCCACACACAAAATCACTGGCTATTTGTTAGTCAACATCTTGTAAAATCAATGTGCTAACTTACAATTTTACATGGGAACCATGGGTTTCTCCAATCAAAGTTTATTTGTTCTTTTAGCAGCCTTACTATGCTTCTCCATTCCCTTCAACACTCATCTACAATCAAGCTTTGCCTCCCCTCCGATCCACCCAAACTCCTCAACAAGGAAACAAAGTTCTTGCACTTAATCCACTGACGCTTCAGTATTGGGGCCCCAAGAGCTTTTCCAGGGTCAGGGTGCAGAAACAAGTCCAATCCGTCTCAAGACAGACACCATGGAAACACTTAAGCCTTTTCCAAGTGACCTCACCCTTTTTCTTTTTAGCAAAACTATCAGTGGGGCTCCCTATAACACTGCCATTATCCAGAGTACCATGCAAAGCCAGTTAGTGAAGCCAGATTCTGGGTTACATTTTTCTTTAGAAGCAAAAAAATGGTTGCCTTGACTGCTTTCAGAAACTCAGTCTTAAAAGTAATGGTACATTCCTCTTGATGTATGACAGTAATAGCACTGTCGGAAGTTAACTAACCAAAACAAAGCTAAGCAGCAGTCACAGTACAACAGCCAGTAAAAAATTAAAGGATGCCCCAAAAGTGCAGTGGTCTTCACGCTTAACTTCAAACTGAGCCATCAGAAGGATCACATGCTATAAATACATATGAGTTTACAGATCAAATATGCAAGGCACAGAATGGGTTCAGACAGGGAAGTAAATCCAAACGTAGGTGACAAGACAGAGGCCATAAAAAGCAGCAGGTGATTTGAATTATTGCCTTTGTGCAGCTCCCAACAGGCAGGTGGTCTGAGCATTGCTGTTAGTGCCAAACTGTGAAAGATCATCCCAACACCCCAACCGATGTCACCTCATCCCCACTTAACTTTCATACAGGAACTCTGCGGCGGCAATAAAGAAAAAAAGTAATTCTGCAACTGAAGATGCTGTGAGAAATGGCTGAACACACAGTCAACTTTGACACAGCTGTTATTTGTCAGACGGGAAGAGATACAATCATGTCCCATAACCACAGCCTGTCTACGCTTTCATTTTGAGACTGACGGAACAACACTTTCCATCATTGTACTGAGAGGAAAAAAACAATGGAGGTGTTTATGAAACTGATAATAGAGGCCATATTTAGAAGTAATGGTAAAGTTACCTTTGGCTTTAGCAGTGTCAGACATGATTCACCATATAAAATCTTTGGTATCAAAATGAATATGGTCCCATATGTGTTTTAAATCTTTTTTTTGTAATCCAAAATATGTCTAAAACAAAAGAACCCCTGATCCAGGGTTCACTCAAAACAAAATGCATTATTTTGATTTAAAAAAATAAAACATTAATTGTATTTGGTACCATTACATTGTTGTTTTCATCACACTGCCACCAAGAGTAAAATTTTAGCTACAGATTATAAATTTATGTTTAGGGCTAAAAGATTAAATGTGGAGCACAATGAAATACATTTCTAACAGTATTGTGTCCATCATCAGTCATTTGTCCACACACATCCTGGGAAAGCTCATGTCCGACATGGAAAAGACGAGACAGGAGCAGTGACTGGCCGGCCTGTCCCAGATGTGGCCGCCCAGCTGTATCCATGCTGGACAACAGAGCAGCTATTGGATTTCCTGCCTGTTCCCTTGCTGCCAGCCGCCTCAGCGACACTGTGTGAAATTACTTAAGGTTCTACCCTCCCCCTCCCTGCTGGTCGGCATGGAACTGGGGCCTTCACACACATTTCCTCAGCCAACTTCGACTGTAACCATGGAGGCACAGGCACTCCACCAGAACACACTTAGATCTGTAACCTACTCTCTCTGTTCAGACAAACACGCCAACACCACAGTACATGTTACATCACTACTCTGGATTAATTAAAGCACATGTGTATTTTCTTGGGTAAAGTCAATTATAGTTTCTGATACATAATGATGTACCCCCATTTGTTTATTTTGTAGGACCCAATGAAAGGACATGGCAAATGTTCAAATGCTTAGGGTTCCACAAAGTCTTTTGTTACAATTTGCACATCTATACAACTGTAAGCTGACAATTTTCACGTATTTTTCAGCATATTTTCTATGTACATATTTGTTTACATACTTCTGTAAAGACAGCTAAAACACAGTAGTAGTAGAGTTATAGTGAAATTTTGCAAGACAAAATTTGAAGACATTCCCTTACGCTGATTTTAATATATCATGTTCAAGAAAAACATAAATATACTCTTTGAGGTCACCAGCACCTTAAATGAACTTTTAAAGAGTGCATTATAGGCCAAACTGTAAACAAATTTTTCTGGTACTAAAAATATCTGGCAACCAAATTGCCTCAGATGAGCACTCTTTATTGAAGCTTTTAGGGGCGCCAGCACAAAAAATTGCGGCACCACTTAAAATGACACAAACACACATCACATCCAGATTTTTGCCCTTTCCCAACATCTTACTGCCCAATTGTGGGTAATAAGCAGAATATACACGCAACACCCTCTTCCAGAATGCCTCTCCTTTCTGTCCTTTCAGACCCCCCTACCCCGAGGTCTACTAAGACTTGGCACCTTTGAAGGCCAACACTTGCAGCTCTTTTGCCCTGGCTGAAGCTCATCTGTACAGCATCCTTGGCATCAAGCCTCTCCAGGCTAGTTCCCTCAAGACTTATTCTAATTAGGTCCTCCACAATGTCACCAGGCAGGGACTCTCCAACTTCAGATTTAATCATTTTCTGTGCCAAGCATCCAGTAAAATGATTCTGAAATTGGCTAAGCTGCACTTTTCTGACTCTAGGTACATGCTGATTAGGGCTGGGTATCGTCAAATCGATCTGACCAAAATTAATATTATTAGAACTTAATCCTGCAAGTACACCGTTTTACAGAGCAATTAACTTTCCATTGTTAGGAATATTCAGTCTATTCAGAATTTTAAATATTATAATTGCCTCAATAAATACACCTTCAACACAACAAATTACAAAACACAATAAATAAAATGGACTGTCTGGCTCTGTTAAAAACAATTGCTCTTGAACATCTGGCACAGGGTAGTTGTAACCAGCTCGGATAACAAAATGGGGGATGATGAAGATGACATACGTAGTTATTTATCAATGGAACTCCTTTTTGTCTGTGTAAATTTCTGTGTTGTATACAGAATGCACAAAATGAATCAACACTAAGAGGACCTCATGTATATACTAGGTCCTAATAACTTGTGATGAATGTTTGCATGTAAACAGGAGTGTGGAGGGGGGGGCACAAGAAACTCCCACACAGTACAAACCAACTGTTGCTCGTGGGTGAGTGGAGGCGGGGCCCCAGGGCCTGTATGTGTGTGTGTGTGGAGTCTTAGGAGTCTGGGAGCATAAAAACAAAGTGTTTCACTTGCTCCTGGTATTTTATGTCACAGCCTATACTTTGATGATTTTAAAAAGTGTGGGTCATATGTGCAAGTCCTACTGGTGTGTGCAGTTAGAACATTTTGTCTCAGAAATTGTCACATAATCGTAGTCTAGAATTCTGAATATGCATTGTCAAAATGACAAGCTGTTCCCTAAAACTACAAATATCTCCATTAACAACTGCTGCAGTCACAACAAAGCAGCCCAGACAGTTTAGACCATGGCATTTAAAAGAATCAATATTAGATCATTCAGATAATTAGCCAGATAATCTTTTTGCATCCACTAAACTATTTAGATGCTACAGTCGCCAATGAAAACCTTGGTATTGTAGTGAGGCATAACTTAATTTTTCAAATATTTATTCAGGCGTCTAACAACACATTAGCTCTGCCTGGTAAATTGCATTAAATAATATCTTAGAAATGAATTCATATCAGTCTGACAATAAAGTAAATAAGTTGCCTCTGATAACATCAGTAAATATAAATAGAAGATTAACGATCGAGTCTGAATGATCGTTAAAATAATGCACTGGTGCACCAATTTATTCTTAGCTGATCCACATATATTTACACTTCACAAAGCACACCTCACTCATTGTGTGACAATGTCGCTGTGACGTTTGAGGTTTCTCCTTACGAAGCCCTCTTTACTTTCATGGCCCAGCAATTAAAGTACACCTGACAGTCAGCTCTCCATCCTGAGGAGGAGGAAATAAAAGCGAGAAGTGTACTCGTTTGCTGAGGTGACCTACTTCCTCCTCACTGCTACTTAATTATTCACAGGCTTTGAAATGTGCTTCTGTATGGCAGCATGCAACCCGAGAGCCTCTGTTTGCCCCTCATGACAGCAGCCTCACAGAGCTTCCATTTATGCATGAGGGTTCAAGTGTGTGAAGAGTGCGCATGTGAGAGCACTGCCAAATACTAATAGCCATACATGCCTGCGTTATTTACAGACAACATAACAAACAAAACATTCCACGTAGATTTGATACACAAGGTTTCAAATTATGGACAGAGTGAAAATCAGTGAAAGGAAAAAAACTCCAAACGTCTAAACACACTGCAGACGTCACTGCAGCAGCTCCATGTTTTGATGTATTCAAAGGACTAATTTGCTCAAAATCGCGCAGCCATGGATCCAGAGCACATGTCAAGGCAGGAGATCAGTCCTTTCACATAAGCACACCAAAACAAAATACTTTCCACGTAGGATTTCATACCTTTCACTGTTATATATCACTCAATTTGTATTTTCACAGTACGGTCAGACCCTGAGGTGTTTGCCCCTGGCTGCCCTTAAACACATGCTTTCCAGGATCTCAATAACTTACTATGCTGAACACACATTCCTGGCACAAAACAAAGGCTTATATGAGAAAATAAAATTCCATCATGGTCAACTGCTCTGGCTTCTTCCAAAGACCGGGCCTCTGTTGGTATTTATTAAAAACCTCTGTTGAAAAATACTTACGAATTCCTGTTGTGTCTGCAGATTTGTGTGTGCAGTGCTGGCCTCGTGAGTGCAGGCATCAGCCAATGCAGTCTATCCCAAACTGCCAGATTTCAGAAAATGCTGCCCACAGCTGTAGCCTACACACAAACAAGAGCAATGTCCTGTAACATGCTGTCATCCGTGTTGCGTAATGGAGTCAAGTGAATCACTTAGAGAGCCACAAGAGCCATTTCTAATCTCTGCTAATCCGCTGTTTGCCTCTCTGCTCGTATTTTTAAATATGGGTGACTCTTTTTAATAGCAACTTCTTTTCATGGCAAGAGGAAATCTAAATAAAAAGACTGAGGCTGATCCAGTGCATCTCAAAAATCCTGATGAAAATACTTAAAGTGAAAGTGAGCTAGGATCTAAACCTGTCACTCAAATCACATTCTTGTGCCATGTAAACAGCCTAAGGTGCATGTAAAAGCTATGTATGACCAGAGCCACGCCACAGATTAAAACAATGAGTGCACTGACACATGATCATGGTTTAGTCGAGTCATGTGATCAACATGCTCAAAAGTGACTAAAATGCTGAATTAGAGCTTAAAGCACACTGAAAATCCAGTCATTCAATGTGCAAGCAGTGCTCAAATATTTTACTTTCCATTAAAACAAAAATATAACAGGCATCATTCAATTAACCTAAGGTCCAAGTTTTATATTGGTTTAATTAGATTTTATTTGGCGAGGTTGGTTACAGTGGGCGTCATATGGAACCACATATTATACCTCCCTCCTCCTGTTGACAGCCTGACAACTAAAACCTAAATATGAAAGTAGAAGGCTAATATAGATGCAGGGGGGAAGGATCACAAGGCTACAGGCTAATGGCTACTTTTGAATAAGCCTGCATGCCACAATTATGTTTTTTTTCCCAATTGGACATATCTTAAAATAGAACTGCTCAACTTCATTCCCAACACAGCCACTTGAGCTGGCACTGTGTCCAGTCCACTGGCATTTTTGATTGTGAGTAATTTGAGGTAGTACACTAGACCAGCTGCGCTTGATCATAATATTCTACCACACCGAGTCAAGCATAACATTCGTCACACACGAAACCTTCCAGGTGCAGTGCACTAGTGAGCAAGAAATGCTAGCCAGCTGGGGTTACTCATTCAGTGAGAGGGAAACCGGATGGGAAGAGGGAATGCGCCTGGGAGGCAGTTTCATGGTGACTGTCTCATATTTCCTTCTTTGGTTTTTGCATGTTAACTTACAGGTTGATAAAGTGATCTGACAACATACCAAAGTTGTGTCACGTCCCCATAATCACAGTTTCCTGTGCTGTAATTACAGTAAATATAAAAGTTCAATATGCAGTGTTGTGCTCATTGGCAGTTAAATCAGAATACAACTATGACTGGAAATACATAAAGTAAATGAGCTGGAATTATTTCATCTGCAATATTCTGAAAATCCAGAAACGAATAAGATATAAATATCTTAAGGCCCTGAAACACCAAACACGCAGGGTGTGAAGGCCTGTAGGTGTAGGAGGTGGTTGTAGTCAGCTCTTGTCATCCATAATATAGCATGTTGGATGAGGATGTCAGTGAGTCATGTACACCTGGTTGGAGTTTTTTGTGCTCTGAACTTATGTGGATTGCACTAAATACAAGTGTGAACGCATACAGATCAGATATACACAAATGCGTCATCTGACACATGAAGGAGGTCTTGCTCAGTTGACTTTGAATCAAATGCATAATTCTCACGTTCCACCTCCACAAATATTAACACTGATCAATACTACTGAATCCTTTCTTCATGCCGCAGCTGCACAGGATCTACTCAGACCCTACATCTACTACTTCAGCTAGTGTATTATAACTCAGAAATACACACGCTCTTGTACAATGTTAAACAACATTACAATAAATAGAGCATGAATCAGAAGAGGGAGTGCCTTACATGAACAGGTTTACTGAGCTCCAATTCTAATAATGATGAACAAATCAATAGTAGAGTGAGTAGAAAACAATCCCCTGCATCTTTTAGCAGTGCTGGCTTGTTATATCAGCTTTAATTTATTAACTGGATGATAGGCCAAATTTAAACTTGGCTGTTGTGTGAGCACCATCGTCACTGATATAAGAACGTTCACGCTGTGACACAACTGGATAATCCCAAGTGAATGGAGTGTTTCATCAGCTGTAACAAAATCAACAGATCATTTCAATTTAGTCACCCATTCATGGTGACCAAAACAAACCCTCATTCATATAGCAGTGGGACATTCCAGTGAAACAAACATCGCAGCCAAGCGGCTTAAACAACATTCCTGTTTGTAGCACGTCTATATCGTGATTTCAATAGTTTCAAACACAAGAGTGGTATAGTAAACAGAGCTGCGTGTTCCGGGTTTATCAATAAATGTTCAAATAAGATAAGGGTGAAACGATATTGCTTTTATCAAATAAATCTTGATTTTGCATTACATAAACCGTGGCTTCCGCAAAGCCATGCCATCTCCCTCACATACACTCCTCGCAGAATCATTCCCATTCTTCCTCTGTATCTGCACGCAAACAAGTTTTCTGACCTGGGAAGGAGGTTACACCAAATGAGTCCACACGCACTGCGAAGAAAACCTCATCTCTGAATTCTGTTTTGATCACATCTGTTGAAATACGTGCTCGACATCTCACATGTGGCTTTGAGTTAGAATGGAACATTTAGCCCACACCACAGAATAAACTGATGTATACAGTGTGTTACCATTCAGAATAAAATATAAGACAAATTTGGCTGCACATTGCCCATATTTCTAAAAATATAAATATTTTAAAATATTATTATGGTTGCTCAACTCCTCATGTAAATGGCAGTGAACCAGCTCCATGCGGATTGTTTGCTTCAATAATTTTGAAGGTCAATTTCAAATCCTTCTATCTGTGATTCATGATGATGCAACATGCTTTTCTCCAAACAACAATTTACTATGGGGAACTATCTTTTACAGGCAATAAAATCTGAGTAAAGTCTCCTGGTTAGTTTCATAACTATGCTGTGTTTCATAATGCAAGCAAAAATTGAACTAGCATTGAATAGGTCTCCCTAAGGCAACACACAGAGCACAGGATTATCTTTGCCCCCATTACCCTTTTGGATAGGGGAGAGAAATCACATCCAAACTGCCACGCTTAAAGTGTACTAAGAGAGCACACAGCCAGCAATGTCAGTCTTTGTGCTCTCTATAAGGCCTAGTCTCATACACCTACACTGTTTTCAGATATTAACCCAACTCATACTACCTATATGACTGAGAATAATACCAGAAAACAAGGGTTTAGTACCAACTAAACTGTTATCACATATCTCAACATATCCTATTTGAACTAGACCATCACGTGAACAAGCTTAGAGACAAATATTTGTTCTTACTTACTTATTCCTTTTTAAATATTTATTTATGTATGACTTACCACTGATTGCACATAATTGTGGTGTAATTATGATCTGAGGTGCCAAAGATGTTGCCACAAGACTTTATGAGCATGTCCCTTCAGGGGGGACGTTCCAAAGATAATTCAGAGACAGGCATCTCAAATCCTTGGAATGAAAAACCCAAACTACCTGGATGTCCAGATTCCAGTAGCAGTAGGACATCAAATGTTTCAACAAAGAAGTACTTCCAAAAGTATGTTGAACACTGTTTGACTACTAAGAAGAGTCAATGAGATCACATAAATATTTCTCTAAATTTTGCATGTCATCAAAACCACAAAATAAACCAGAAAGGAAACTAATCATCTTGAATTGTATTGCCTTGTGTGTGTGTGTGTGTGTGAGAGACTCTTGTTCAACAGAGTGCCAAATTTCCTTAGTGCTGTTGCTCAACTGCATATTCATTATTAACAGCACAAGATAAAAACAAATATGAAATTAGTGCTCAGAGTTTTTATACCGTGGAAGTCAGGAGTAATACATAATACAACTGTGATGACACCTTCCGTAATAGGCACAACCGACTGTGTCACATTTATAATTTTGTCTCCCTCAAGCCCAGAAGCAGTGGTGACAATGAAAGATTTTAAAACAGTTCTCATGCTGATAAGTTAAACACAGAAATAATAACATGCAGTATCTGAGGAGACAGGGAAGCTGACAAAACCGACTTCCACACCGTACCACAACAACAGATGTTTTCTTTGTAGGTCACTGGTAGTCTCATTGCGCTATGTTTTGTCTAGAGGCTTTACACAAGAGATCTGTCTGTTTAATTGAGATGTCAACAATGTGTGTGAGAGAATCCGAGCCTCCTCTGAAAGTTTGACAACATTACGCTGGGCAGGGAAAGCAGACGTCAGCGTGGGGCAACAGACTGTGCCACAGTACACAAATGTAAACCCATTTCCACAACTCGCCTATAAATCAGGTTACGATACTAGAAGAACTGACATTAACACAGAGCGACTCCGACCTGTGTTAATGTCAAAACAGCAACAAGCCGTCACAGCCAGCCATTTAACGCTAACTCACCCAGCGCAGCCACTTCCTCAGATCACTGCCTTGGCATCAAGCTGGTTATGCAACTGTAAACAGCGAATCGCAGCTTATCATCCAGTTGATAACAAATCAAAGAGCCACCGATTAGCGACAGCTCAGCTCTCGATAGAGCGCATCAAGTCCACTTGAGGGGAAAGCATCGCTTTTGTGCAGAGCTAGGTTAGCAGGCTAGCAAGTTAGCCAGACGCAACGATACATATTTGCCCTCAGCAGCGAGTTGACATTATTTATTGGCAGTGGGCATTGATATTGCTGAGGTGGGTGTGGTGTGTTTACACCGATAACCCCAATGTGTGATTTAATTGTGTTCAATTAGGATTGACGTTAGCTACTCGGCGATTCTGACAGCTAGCTTTGGCAGCTAGCACCGATAGCTAGCTTAGCCTAGCCATGTAGCACGTGTTCCTGATTTATAAAATAATGAACTAGCTGCCGAGAGCCAGTCAACTAGGATTGCTGTGGTGAGGCAATCACACGGCTAGTCCAACCGAGCCCTAACGCTACGTTTCCCGGGGGTTCGGCGGTGTGGCAACCTATAGCGTGGAAAAGGTCAATGCTGCTCTGTGTGTCTGTGTATTTGTGTGCGTGTGTGAGTCCTCCAAAGAATAGCCGGACCCCGTCGACCAACAACAGAACAGACAGATGCCCCCTCCCCCCTCCCCAAACCAACGGCCAGCCATGGAAGCTAACTAACCTTAGCGGTGGGGCGAGAGGAACCATTCGGTGTTATCCTACAGTAGCTAATTTCCCGCTCCTCGTCAGTCGGTCCGATATCGCTCACAGAGCCGCTCGCCTCGATCGAGTGTCTCGCTGCTGAATTAATCCACACGAAAGATTAGTGCTCGTTTTCATTTGTTCCGCTGGCGGTTTTCAGCTATGTCGTGCGTGTTCCCTGCACAACACAGTAGTCTGGTACTACTCCCTGAGCCGCCGCTGCTGAGACCATAGCGGGGCTGAACCGCCTCTCTCTCTCAATAGGTCCGCATGCTCTCTCGCCCCTCCTCTTTACTAAAGCGCTGCTCATCTCCCGTGTCTGTGCCCACAACTAATCCACTCGCACTGATGCAGTGCTGATGGAGACACTGGTCAACACGCACGCGAACACATGGAGGACCTGTCTATCTGGATATAAATATAAATCTGTCTATTTCTGGATCTCTATCTGTATACTATGTCCATACTAAGTGTTTAGTGTTACAATCAGCTCAGTCCCTGCTGTTCCTCGATATTGTTTTCACACATTGTCATACTTTATTATGAACAGCATTTATTGTCCCTCACTGTGTTTTCTCTCTCTCCTTCCCTCCCTCGCTCCAGTCCGGACTCAGAGGTTTCAGAAGGGGTCATCTGAAGCCCTGACCCTCTGGGAAGCCTACATCTGTGCTGCTTGATGCCCACGGAGAAGTACAAGCTGTGAATACAGTGACTTAACCCTGAAGGATAGTATTTGGCAGATCACGACATCCCATGCTGTGTTCACAGTTGACGACTGTGCTGAAGCCACCAGCGTCTCGACGGTCTTAAACTTTTCATCGTGCTTTAAATGGCCACACCACCGCCCATACTGCAGCTATTTCACACACAGAGAGGAGTATATAAGTCAGTTTAGCTCATTAACCTGCTGTTACATCACCCTGCTCCTAACAGGCCAGGGTAATTAGTTTAGGTTCATTTTATTTTGTATAGTTATGGTTATATATTATGCCGTTCCCTTGGACAAGGTGCTGGCAACCTGACTTATAACTATCTGGCACACTTCAGACAGACTGAGTCCTGACTTCAGTTTTAGCAGCAGCCTTTCCGATGATGTCAGACAGGATTTTTTTTTTCTTCCCTCATGTTTTTTTTTCCTGCAGTGTGGTTTGGAAGACCCCCTCTAACCGTCACTGTGACCACCATGTATTCACTGAGCAGGAAAGAAGACTGTTTATTTCAGCTGCTTTCTGGACCAAGGCATCTGTTGGCATAATCTATCCCCCTCTCTCTCTCTCTGCAATGCTCAATTTGTCAGCTCACTGATAAAGCACAAATGTTTCTCACTTGCCAGTTCTGATGTCAACAGCTGTATTTCATCTGCAGCCAGAACCCCCTGTGGGGTTAAACAGAGCTCCACAGATAAAAGCACAAATGGACAAATCAACTTTGGGAGAGATCCCAAAATCTCACCACCAGTGAATATTCAATATCTGAAGTGCTTTCAGAAACTGGGAGAATGCATTCGCTGGGGGGGGGGGGGGGGGGGGAAGGGGGGGGGGGGGGGGGGCACCGGAGGTATCACTACAATACAAGACTAAAAAGAACTGGAGAGGACTGTTTCAATAGCCACGGAGCCCACATGAAACACACCACTAAGAGCGTGTGCATCAGCTACACAGACTTCACAGATTTCAAAGGCTGTCGGTTGATAGATGCACTGCAGAAAGTCATTACAGCTCTGAGATAAAAGATGAACAACAGACGAGTCTTTGCAACAGAGTGGAGGCTGGAGGGAAAACCCTCATCAAAACAGCACTCTTAAAATATGAGCTGCCTTCCGGAGTCGGCGAGATTAACGCAGCCTCCCCCTTTGTGAATGATCGGCTTTGATTATTCAAAAACTCTGTAGCTGGGCCCATCATCCAAAACTGTGGCTGATTAGAGACACAATCGCACACTGCCATTCTTAGATTTTCATTGTCTCCAGTGGCAGATCTAAAGGCGTGTTTCGCTTGGCCTTCGATTAATTGGATTCAAGTATGATTAAATTAGAAGCATACAATAGTTCCATATTGTGATAAACATGAAGTAACTCTAATTGAGATCATGTGTCCCACGTATAATGTGATTTTCAAATGAAGATGATGAATAGTGCTTGGAACATGTTGCTATTTATAACCCTGGTATAATTACATGCCAGGTTCTTCCTTTGGCTGTGATGTACATTTTTAGCAGAGACATCATTCATTCTGCCATCCCGAGCATTTATTATTGTCACGCCCGGGCTCAAGTCAAACAGCATGGGAAAATGATCTTTCTCTGTAGATATCAGAGGGCAGATAGAACGTGGGGCACGGAGCCTGTTTTTCTACCTGCTTAATCATGATGCTATTTCCTTCGCACCATTTGCAAATCAATCTCGGTCTTACGTTGCGCAAGGCACAGCTGAATCTCATTCACAGCCACAGGACTCCAGCGAGCTGCCTCCTCGCCTCCACAACAAAGACAGCACTGAAAGCAGAAATGGCACCATCGCAGGGAAGAGCCTAACTACTGCCTGCATTGTTGGAATTCCCGCTTAACTTCCTGAGTCTGTCCACACTGGCCGGCCGCCAGCACACACTTTCCTCCATATTTTCCCTTCCTCCCTTTTATCAAGATCATATGTGGACAAATTTTTACTGTTGTGTCACCACAAACCTTTCCAAGTTCATCCACATGGGAAAGATATGATAATGTTTTATGTTACATTATATATTGATGTGTTTTATCGGAATATTGGTTTAAATAAAATTTAAATATGGGCAAGGCAGAAATCTTTGTTTTAGCCCACAACACCCTTTGTAGTAGTTGCTTTATTCTATTTTATTTTTGTCTGTCTTTTATTGCTAATTGTGCATAAATAATCATGTAACAAGTATCATTCTTCTGCTTATGCTTCTGGATCAATCAACAACACTGAGCATCAGGTCATGATGTCAGATGTCTTCTGTTTTCATGTGGTCAGATTTCCTCGCTGTGACTGGCCGCCACGGGTGCGAAAGACATATTCACACTTGTCCCGCGGCCAAGTGAACCCCTGTAATGAAACTGGCAGTACCACAGCATTGCAGGAGCTTAGCTCAGTCAACCATCTGTTTGGTTGCATGGATTCATGTGGAGTTAACTAGAGTGGACCTTGTATGGACATGTTCCAGCATGACTGTCATGACATCAATGTTCACCATGAGACGAACAGCCCCGTTCCATTCCGGTCTCTTTCTAATGGAAGAAGCATGTGAGCAGAGTATGATTCACTGCCTTTCATGTCTAATCCAGGTTTCGGTACTTTTAATAAATTAGATTCAGAGATCTGATACAGCATAGTATATTATGCATTGGTGCCAACATTCACACACGGATCAAATTTTGGCAGTATAGTGAGGCTTTTCAGAAATATTAAAACGCTACTCAGTCTTGATATTTGCCCTCTGATCTTGTGCCACGACGTCTACAGTCGGCACCAGCAGTGATTACAGATGAAATCAGGTTATGGCGGACTTTCCTCAGCATATGTGGCTGAGTCGTGTGATAAGGCCCGGCAGGTGGGAAGGACTTGGCGATGAAAGAGTAGAAGGGAATGAAAGAGGTATTCTACTAGCGTGGATGTGGAGGTGAGGTGATAGCTTGTTGACCTTCTCCGTGCAGAACTGAGCAAGCCTGCCTGCTGGACACCACCTCTGACAGAATAAATTGACATTTGATCGTGCGGTGAAGATAAGAGCTGTCCTTTCCAGTAAGGGCACATAAGGAATCCCTTGCTCTTCATGCAAGGACAAAGGTGGCTGCCACTGTAGTTTTCTCGCTAAGTGGTTGAGCCATAAGCCCAGAAGTGAATATCTCCTGTCAGCCAACTCAAATACAGCTCGGCGAGAAGTGCTGAGCTGGTTGGTCTTGCGATGCTGCGTCCAGTGTTAAAAGCTCAGCCAGTGCTGAGTCCTCCACCACCATCTATCCAGCCTTTTTGTCTGTTGCATGATAGCAGGAGTTACACTCACAGGCTGCTTACCTCCTCACTTACGCATAAACCAAGCGTTTGACATGGAGTCGTTTCTGGGAAGATGTGTGGGAGGGAGAATACTGGGATATCCACTGGGAGAAAAAAGGAGGAAAGAACTGGGGTGTATATGGGTTGCCATAGCACTATATAAGGGAGGAAGAAGAAGAATAGCCAGCGCTTCACTTTTTCCACATTTTGCTACTTTACAGCCTTATTCCAAAATTGATTCAATTCATTCTTTTACCAAAAAATTCTACACACAACACCCCATAATGACAACGTGAAATTTTATTTTTTGAGATTTTTGGAAATTTATTAAAAATAAAAAATACTTTCCGGATGCACTGTAAGGGAGGAAGAAGAAGAATAGCGGTATTTTCAGTGGGAGGACTGAAAGGGGAGGGGTTCAGAAGAGTGCAGAACCCCCATAAATAAAACTAATGAAATGGCAGTTGAGTCTGGAGAAAGGTGGAATGGCTGGTTGGGTCTTACCCACTGTCTGATTTATCCTCAGTGTCCCTGTGAGCACAGCGGGGAGATCCATTACCTCACCTCATCAATAACATCCCATGGACAGGGAAAAAGGCCTACCTTCCACACTGACACCGCCCCAGGGACCGGCTCAGAGGGCTCACTCAGTGGGGGAGGGCAAGCCGGCGTAATGTAGTCACACATATAAAGCAAAAAAAAAAAAAAGTCTCTGCTGGGGGATGGGTTACTTTAGGGCGAGCTGCGCAGGGGGTAGCTCAATGTACACAACAGATCACACTCAGCAGAGAACGGATGTATGAGACATTTTCCACATGGACACGTTGTCTTTATCCTCATAGAATAGATAAGCATACAGCTATCATCTGAGAGGGCGTCAACACACAGGCTCGTAAATGATTGATAAAGTTCACCTAAGCATACGCAATGTGGCAGATAAACTGGAACAGACCAGGTGTGTGCATGCCTACGATAATGATGCACTTTAAACTGAGCAGTCATTATAAATGATCCCGGAGGGCGACACTGAAAATGTGACACCTCAGGAAATAGTCCTTTACTGTAACAGAGAGGAGCGGAATTAGAACGAGGCATGTGAGGGAGAAAATAAGGCCTTGGAAGCATTCCACGCAAGAAATGAGGTGAAATGTCAATGGAGCTAATAGTCTACAGGGAGTTGATAAGAGTGTAGAGATAAGAATAGAGTGCAATGGCAGATACGGTGACTGGAGTAATCTCTGTCACACACTCTCGCTCTGTGTGTTTGAGACCGGCCTTTCATGTGCTTTTTGCAGTGAGATCACAAGGTACTGGCAGGGTGTGTGTGTCTGTGTGTCTGTGAGTGTGTCAGGGCCGAGTTAGACACCCTGAGGGAGGGGCTTTTCAGCTGACAGGAGGAAACTTGAACACGCCAAAGAAAAACACACTGTGGTGTAAAATCCTTATCAAATGCTCCCCATCTTTGAGTCTCAATTTTCCCCCCAGCGGCTCCGGTGTCATATGGGTGAATGATACAATCTGATCACACAACTGAGGACTTCACTGCTCGTATATGGAGTCAAGATCCTGAACTGCCCTCAGAGAGATCCTGGTATAACAGAGAATACTAAAATATAGTTATTTAAGCTTCATGGAAACAAAATCCAATCCAATCTCTTTCCTCATGACTGAGACTTTACACTGCACTTCATCATTGATGTGGACAGCAAAGTGGAAATGAGTGAGATATTCAGTTGGATTCCTTTGTAAGGATCCAGTCAAGTCTTTCAGCAGACAGACAACATGATTTCATTTAAACTCTTACTGACAAAAAGCAGTAAAATTCTCCAGGCATGTCGGAGAAGCTCTCCTGTGAATTGCAGCAGCACCAGACTCAGAACCTGACAATGGAAGCTATTTTTAAGATCTTCCACTGCTGCACATAGTTCCACTCCCACAAGTATAATTCTGGCCATGGTAAACACACAAGAGAAAGGAAACCAGGATCCTCAGGTGACTCTCAAATGCTTTCCGTATTATATTATATTGAAACATGACCTGATTGTTCTAAAACAGTGATTATATTTGAGTGAATTAAACCAAATTGCGTCCGAGGTCAGCTGCAGACATGCCACTGAATGGGATTCTGTACAGATGTGACTGTGGTGAGAGGGAATGGACTTATCAGGAGTGTGCCCCAGCTGTCATTCACCGAGTTTCACCTTTTTTATGGCATCAAATCACTAATTACAACCAAACTGACCAGACAAATTAGCACTTGAACACACAGCCGTGTAATAGAGTTCTAAATGCTTCGCCCTCAATACAGGGACTAGTCATTGCCTTGTTATTCTGTGTTATGTACTGGGACCATGTCTTTTAAAGGGGAAGCCTATCCAGTACTTGTTGAGATTTTCCAGTCTGAAGCAAATGGTTTGGGTGACCAATAGCTGTGCCACTAAAGATCAAATATAAATACCCTCTTCGATGATACAATACGTGCATGACTCATATTTCACATACTTACTGACACGTGGACCAGGAGCAAGAGCTGGTGCAGGGGATGGAGTTTTCTTTAAACACAATCGATAACTCGCATCACTCTATATGCAAATGATCTCGGTGTCACTTTCAAAACAAACAGAATGGCTGACACACACGGTTTGCCCTTGAGGAAGAGGCACATATCCTATTCAGCAGCTTCTGTCTGACTCTGCTGACTCCAAGGTCAAAATGTGCTCAGCGCCGCCCGCGAAGGAGGGAAAATAGTCCATCAAACGAGCAGTGGACCAAGCGCCTGCATCCTGGAAAGCGTTGATGCAGGAATACAGGGTCCTCTGAGAATAGAGGCTGCTCTGTAAGCATCTACAATGCTTCGCTGAGCATTCACACTGTGTGTTCCTTCTTCCACCTGACCCAGCCTTCTGTTCTCCAACACAGAGGCAACAACACTTGAGTTTTACTCTGAGAAATGTCATTTGTCACGCTCTTGTGAATGCCCATAAACAGCTATTAATAGATAATATACTTCACTACATGTGCCGCAGTATGAGCCACACCACCACAGCTGTCAGACGACAGCATGAATTCCTGTAAATCTGTGTTCGTCTGTTCGACGTCATACACTGGAGTCCATTGTGGCTGACTGCGGGAGAAAAATAAAATAAAGGCAGTGGAAAGAGTGGTCATCATGAGAGAGTAACAGGAGAAGAATTTAGCTACACTGCCAAAGCCGGTGATTCACATCCAATCTGAGAGATTCTCGTCAGATGTGGGAGAGTGGGAGGTGTGTGTGGGCTGCAGGAATATGATATAGAAGTGCCGACCCAGCCTGCGAGCGTTTTCTCTGGAACACCCAGAAAATGAATCCATCCACCTCTGAGAGACCTTGTGGCTTTTCATAGAGGATGTAACCGGGTTGTGTGGGGTCACTGTGTGTTTATGCCCATGAGAGACCGAGAGGAGACAAAACAACAAATACTGAGAATCCTGCATACGTTGAATATTTAGTTAGGAACAACTCAATGACAAAAATAACCTCAGCATCTGCTAGTGCAGCTCTTAACCTCCTCCAATCTCCTGTTTATCATAATGTTGCTAACAACCTAATATTCTTTCTCTTAATTCCTCCCTCGTCCATTCAGTGTCTCTGCCTGCTCAGAAGAATTGTCTTCATCTTGATCCTGGTAATGATTGGTGCCCAGCCAGGTGGCAATAATGTCCCCATTCTATTGGGTTTCCTTCCAGGGGTCAGGGGTGCTGGGTGATTAACACACAGGATGTGACCTTTAATCCACTCGCAGCTCCTTGCAGCATTAGCCCCCCCCACAGTCAGCATTCAGCCCTGATAGTGGCATGTTAATTAATGATGCTGAGGTGGCGGCAACCAGCCCTGGACGCTCTGAGAGCTGGTTAACATCTCACACATGTTCTCAAGCCACCGAATCACCCTGTGAATACCAAATAGAGACACGCACGCACACACCAAATGTCAGCATGTGACTTGAGATTTCAGGACCCATTTCACGTATTACTTCTGATGCAGTTGGTGGGAACATGAATATATGTTTGAATTATTAAATGTTCCATTATTAAAGCAGAGGATACTCTCCACATTTTTTGAGAGTGAGCTGTTAAAGAAATGTTTTTTTTGTGTGTGTGAGTAAGAACCGTCTGTTGTGTTAAAACATACCTGAATAACCAGGGACGCATGTTATAACAGGCACAATGTCAACCATGGTCTCAACTCGTCTCTTCGTATCTCTGTAATAAAGCCGCTCACTAGAACACATTCAAAAACACACGTGATCCACCCGAGGACCCTCGAAGCCCCTAGTGCTGCATATTTCATCAAATATTTACATTTCTATTGTCCGCTGTTCCCCTGCTGATGTTCGAAGAGACACCTGAGGTCTGGGCTGAGCCAGAGCTTTGTAAGAGTCGGGAAGACACGAAAGTGGGGCGGAGCCTCCCATCCAGTGTCTTTATTCTGATGATCATTTATCAGCAGTATCTAGATAATATTTAATCAGTTTACCTCTCAATGAATGCACTGAGCCTTGTATTGTTTCACAATGCTGCCTATTTGTCATGGTGATTCATCATTCTGGGATAAAACACATGTTTACAGATGTTATCAACTCCATCAGTCTACAGTCACGCTAACAACTGGTGATGCCAGTGTCAACATGGAAATATTAAACGGCAGAATCTCTACTCCGCAGACATGGACATGGATGAAGACGTTGCAGCTCCCAAACAGTGAAGGCATATCATCTTGACTGCCACCTACTGGCTGGCTGCAGGATGGCTCATAAACTCTGCTTCCTCCATGTTAGTGGATGAGACATGGATGAAACAGAACAATCTAAGCTGGAGTCACAGCCAATCAAAGGAAGTGGAGTTTTATTATTCATCTGCATATACAGTCTGTTGATTATGTGAACCATCTTTGCTTCGTGTTATGGCTCCATGTCTCCCTCCTGTATGTCCACTCAGTGCTTTTGGAGGAGCTGGTGCTTTGGCTGGTGCCTCTGTTGGCCAGCGCCTGCCTCCAGAACTTCCTGCTCTCCTCTGAGCCTGGGCCTGGTCCCCAGCTGGTGTCGGGCTCTGAGGCTGAGCCTGAGCCTCCACCAGCTTCAGAGCAGAGGCGGCCTGGACACACAGCAGGTACAACATGAAATGAGCAGCTACCAAAGGTTTGAAGCCATCAATAACCCCAAAGAGATTATAATAGTTTAGTAGCAGTGGGGCTCTGTTATTGGACAGGGCTAAATAAGTGGTTTCTCCTCTCTAATTAAGGATCATTGATTTTAGCACTGAAAACGCTGCTGGAGTAGTTCAACAGCTACATAAATCCTCCTGTCTCAAGTTGGTTGACATCATTGACTGTACATGAAGACAGTCAACATGTCTTCCTTCCCTCCCTCCCCCTATGCAGAAATGAGCCCAGGATATCCTTCTTGTGCCAGTGCTTGTGGTCTGGAGCCATGTTGGTGGGATCAGTGCACTGGTGGTTAGACCTATCGCTTCACACCGTTGTTACAGCATCGAATGAATGGGAGCCAAACCTTGGGTGACATGTGATGTAAATGATGGCTTCATTTCTGGGGAGAAGTCATGTCAGCCATCTTAATAAACATTCTATGTTTTGTTGTTTCCATAGAAACATAAACAGAGCTTTGTTTTCATAATGAACATAACTGGTTTTTAGATTCCACTCGACCACAGTAAATGACTAATTGCTGAGACACTTGTACGCCCATGCATGTGTCTTAACGTGCATGCCTCTGGACAGAGAGGAAACCAAAGCACTTGGACCAGGACCCTCAGGTAACAACCTGCAAACTCCACACAGAGAAAATCCAATAATGAAGATAGAAATAAGACTTTAAGAGTATGCATTACTGAAAGAGAGCGCACTGATAAATCACCCCTCCCCCTGTCTTTCTCCTTCCTCCTGCTTTCCGTCTTCTCCCGTCTCCCCCCACCTCCCCCCACCTCTTCCTTCTTTACTTTGAGCCCCCCCTCTAACATTTAAGGCGAGAGAAGAGGCCCCTGGCCCAGATACTGGACCCCATCACCTCACGACATAGCAGCATACTCGTGTGTGTGTGTGTCAGTGATTTATGTGTCTTGTCCAGACTCAGTGGGAGCTGGGAGTACAGATCACCCACCCACCTCCTCCCCTCCCTCCCCCACTTGCCCAACAAAGCTCTATAAAAAATGTGTGTAAGAGGTTTTTGGGGGGGATGTCCCCCTGAGGGCCAAACAGAATTAAAGAGCCAACTCAAGGCACTGAAAGTCTGCTTATAGCTCCTCAGCTGACAGCAGGGTCGCACACACCCGAGTGTCCCCTCAAACAAAAACTGCACATTTCTAACTCTCAGTCTGTCTTTTTGATTCTACCCTGGTGTATAAACAGTAAGATCTGGATATCCTGGAAATGTATCATTTGCAATAACTCGCTCTGTGTTACCGCTCTAGACTCCCATGATGACACAAGCAGAAAGCAAACATACACATACACACACATCTGTTCTCACACGTACGCACACCATCAGTACTTCCAGCATTAATCTCACACATTTATTCTGGTCAGTCTACTTGCAGGCAGGAATCCACCAGGACATCTCATGTTGCATATCAACACTTCCATTTGTGCAGCGCGAGGCTTAAGTAGGTTAGAGGCTGGCATGCACACTCCACTTTCGTCTCCAAGCCCTCCAGGCAGTAAACGATTCTGTTAGAGAGGCTGCTGCTCGTTATCGACGTGCTCGCAGGCTGGAAGTTGTGGGCAAGGCGGCAGCTCCTGCACATTGCAATGCAGCCTCCGCCTGCCTCACGACAGCCACGGGTGATCGAGTACATTATGGATCGGTTATAATACCATGCACCGAAAAAGTCAAACCCCAAAAGGGACCTCTGCAGTGAAGTGAATGGATATTGATTCCAACGTAGCACGCAGAAAAGGAGACATTACACGAGCACGAGCTAAAATAAATAAAGAAATCAGCCTGACTGACTGACGTTACCCTCCCCAGAGTCCCGGTGCTGTTGTGGCTGAAAGAGAGAGCGTTGCTGGTTCCTAATCTGCTGCAGCTAAAGCCACACCACACCTCGCCTGGAGCATTTCGACTGAGCGTACTTGCCTTTCAGGTGGTTCCAAGCAGGGATGCTATTAGATAGCTCGTCTGCATGTCTGAATCCTCAGGCCTTCGAGGGGGTTGAGGGGAAGATTTGTGGATGCACTTAGACCAGAATAACAACACACAGATTAATGACCCTGCTTCCTCTGCATGGCTCAGACTCAACGCTGCATTTCAGTGCTGTGGAGGATGTTTATCTGGAGAGGTATTCTGTATAAGTGAGGCCACTCACACACACACAGTGGCGTTCACAGAGAGGAGTGCACAATAGGTGGTTTCTGCAGCGAGGACAGCCGACTTGTATGATCCATGTGTTGTAACTGATACGTCTGACTGGAGCCCCCTCAGGCATACATGTGACAGTGAATTCCATTATCTCCCACCAACCAACCTCCTCATCTAACACACATGTTTCCTATCATGGTCTGCACATTCCAGGCGTTGTCCAGCATTCCACAAAAAAAGATCTATCATGTACCAAATACGTCCAAATAAAACAAAGATAAACCACGCTGAGAAAACCAAGGTGGATTTCAGTGTTTATGTGCAGAATATAATATGATAAAGGTTACTGCACTAAGTGCACAAAACTGTGCTGGGCCCCTAATTCCAGTGGAGGAGAATTTAAAACGCGTGCTCAGTGTAACACTGGAATTGTGAAACAGCTCGAAGAGCTCAGCTTTGTCTTAGAGTTCAAACTGTGGCAATGTATGTAATGTAAGTCCAGTGTGTATGATCCATCTATGTTTTCATTAGATTCTAATTTCAAAATAAAGGTTTCATTAGCTACACATTAGCTCTGCTGCAGAGAGGAAGAACCCTACCGACCTTTGGTGACTCACTGACGTAGCTTAACCTTACAATGGATCGAATTGGTACACAATTATGTAACAATGTTCATAGTTCCCAGAGGATGTATCTAAAATCTTAGAGCTTATGCTAATGAAGTCATGTCTGCATATCTATCTATCTATCTACTCAGTTTACAATCCTATATTTGCCTACAGTCAAACTAAAGTGATGTTTAATCCACCCCCCCTCCCAGGAGTGGAGGACGTGTCACACTGAGGGGGGGGGGGGTTCCACAGCACCATCAGTGGGGGCGGATCAGGACAAGATCAATGAGAGTGACAGGGAGTGTAGGAGGCAGCAGGAGATTCAAAGTAGGCCAATCAATAACACCCTAGTGAGACAGCAACTGCCTCCCGTTCATCCGCCGCTGCCCCATTCCACCCCCGACCTCCCCCCCATGAGGGGGCCCCTTGATTAGTGGCCTCCGAGGGGGGGGAGGGGTCTGCGGAGGCCCCCCGCCTGCACAATACTCCTCTCATACGGGGCCCTCGCTCACCTCTTGCTTCCATTTGTTGGACATTCATCTTTCAGCATGTGTGTGAGTTTGTTTAGGGGGTGGGGGCTTCGTGGACGATGGGCCGGCAGGGACTGGTGGGGACGGAGCGATGGAAGTGGCTATGAGAGGGAGGGGGGGGGGGGGGGGGGGGGGGGGGGGGGTGACTGAGGTCTATGAGTGCGTGTGGTGGAGAGGGGAGTCGTCCATGTTTTTTTTTTTTTTTTCTCCCGCCCCACCCCCCAAATGGCTGACCACTAAGCTCCACGCTGCGGTTCCTCTCAGGGAGCTGGGTGCTTTAAACATGATCCACTCTGGCTTCGGGCTCCGCAGCAGCCAGGAAGACGCGAGAGCGATCAACTTCACCTTAGTGTGTTCCACAGCAGCAGCAGCGGCAGCAGCTCGGGGCTCTGAGGATTGTTTATTTCACCAGCAGATAAACTGTGTGACACCGTTAGACTTCCTCAGTGGTAGCGCTCAGCTGCATTTGGGTCAGAGTTCGTAAACATCAAACCACAACAGCTGACAGCCGGACACCATCGCACCTCATGACTGCGGAGCAGGAGAGGATGATTTATGCTCGAACTAAGCACACTGGATACATTTAATTACAGTGGATGACGGGGTTTGGCATCACACAGCTGGAAAGGAAAAACTATAGTTGAGGTTGGCTCCCTTCCATTGCTTCAGTGAAGAGAATCACACTATTTCACAAATCACAGATCCAGGAGACGGGGAGGAGAAGCAGGTGGGTCAGGGGCTGACGACTGAGGGGCCTTTTGTGTGTGTGGCAGGTGAAGCGGGGCCCCACCTCAGACAAGGCCATCGGCCAGTCTCAGGGAGGCAAGACAGAGGTCCCCTTCGCGGTTCACAGCCACTCGCTTACACGACTGTCACACCACAAGACGTTTGCGTGTAGGATGAGAGCAGCCGAGCATGGTTCAGCTGACAGAATCAGGCGGAGAGGAGGAGGAGGAGGCAGGGAGAAGCCCAGGGACACAGAGAGATGAAAGAAAGAGAGATAGAGAGAGAGAAAGATTCAACGAAAACGAGTGGGAGGTGGGAGCAGAGAGTGGCAGATTTACACAGTAGATCTCTGAGGATTTTTTTCAAAGTGCAGGATGACACTTTCAATAACTATGTCAAGGGGAAGTGGAGTGTGTCATCTCTCTCTCTCTCCCCATCTTGCATGCGAGAACAATTACCATTGGCACATAGCACCCCCCCCCCATCCTCCTCTTCCTCCTCCTCCAATTCAGAGAAATCCTCCAGCGGACCTGTGACTCATCAGTTAGCGTAAAAGCTTGGTCCTGCGTTGGCCTGTTGAGCGAGCACAGGGAGACGACCATCACTTGAAAGCAGCAGGAATCTCTGATGCCACCTTTTGTCCTATCGATGCGGGCCAGGGTTGCAGGGTTAAACACGGTGCTTATGGGAACATCAGCAGCAGCCTCTGGAACAAATCAATGATCGATCTGAAGAGGAATGACGATGAGATGTGTCAGAAAAATCTGTATTGCAAGCGTGAGTGTCTGTGGGGGGGGGGTCGCAGCAGGTTGCCATGGCGATCTCTCAGTATAGATGGCCCTGATTCTCCTCCTGTAGCGCTGATCCTCAGCATCATTGAAGGTGCATCATTAGCGGGAGAACCCCCAGGGCTGCGTGGTCTCTGAAGAGAGTGACCTTCATCATGAGCTGGGTGGAGCTGACAGGACAACCCTCCATCTGCGCCTTCATACCTGGGCGCCACCACCTCTGTCATCATCATCGTCATCATCATCATCACAGTGTGCTAAGCCGTTGCCTTCAGCCCTGCTCGTCTCTTAGGCAACAACAAAGCCCTCACCACATGATCACATCACTGGCTTTCGTGTCAACAAGTGCAGCGATCGCCTCACCTCTGTTTCCAGAGGCTGACGTTCACATGGCTGGGGTCGGGGGGACTGGCGGGGAGCGTGCCTTTTCACATCTCTCTACAAAGAGATGAAAACACTGGTCGCGGAGCAGCCGCCCTCATCAGCTCACACATGTGACGGAAGCTGTAAAGACTCCTGAGGTGAACACAAAGGGAGCGAAGGGATAAAACCAGGTCTGACAGACTGAGTGGCCCCACACCCTGCACCTCCCCTACAGCTTGAAAGTTGCAACATGCAACTTCACCTCAAGGTGTCGCTATATTTTACATACTGAACCTTTAAGCCGCGGCAGTATTTTATCTGAGGATAGAGGAGGAGACATCTGTGTGGGTGCCGTTACCTCCACCTGCATCTGCTGCGAGGTGTAGCAGAGAAGTGGAAGGTTATCTCACAATGTTTCCCTTCCCTCTGCCGAGCTCGCCATCACACGCACACGTTCTCGGTGAGTGGGCGAGAAGCTCCTGATGAGATGAATGAGCCGAAGTGGTGCGATTCATCTTCTTCTCTCAACCAGATCATGACAGCTCATATGCTCTCAACTGCACCAGCTGTTCCTCCCTCCATCTTTAATAATTGCACACAAGCATTTTCTTTCTGCTGACGTCCACAACACACACACTGACACCAAAATAGCCTCCATCCATAACCCCTGCTTCCAGTGAACAGCAGTTTTCTAAGTATAACTTAAGAGAAGACGAGCACTGGGATGGTGAGTGGTGCGGGTCAAAGGAACCAGCTCTGCCCATCTGCTCGTTTCTTGGCCTGCTCTTCCACCTCAGCTCCCTTGTCTCACTCGTTTAGTGGTGAATGTGGACCAGCCACTGAACTCCAGTGGAGAGGTGAGACGCAGAAAGCAGGCACTCAGGAGCAGATGGGAAAATTTCAATGAGCTGGAAAACCCAGAATAGAGGGCTGTCCTCGTATAGGCTGCAGGGTGACACTGGTGCGACAGCGCCCTCCTGTGGACCAAGAAAAATATGCGTTTCCTCTATTAGCTGCTAAGCCATCTGTTTTAGTACATTTCCCTGATTCAGAAATTAATTATAAGGACCAAAAGATGAACGTTCATATAAAGTGTGGAGCTGACTTGATCCTCATCTCTATCCTGGTGTCCGACTTACTCAGCTGGTATTTCTGCAAGAGTCAGCATCGAGCCAGGCCAAGTCGACAATGCTGAGAGAGGCAGTGCCCCTCCTCAGACTGTCTGAAGCCAAGATGCTTCAAATGCAAAAATCAACTCTCCGACAAACAAAAACTTTCCCTGCAGCAGAATTAACAACCATCTGATCTGTTTTTTCCTAAACTTTCCAACGGATTCAGGATTTACTTTTTAAAGTGTTTAACATTGCGATACATATTGGATATTGTAAAATGTGTATAACAAAACCAGGGTGTGTGGTGTAAAAATTCACAAGATATCAAAGTATTTATAACAGATTTAATGCAAAAAAGGGGGGAAAAGATGAATGTGTATAAAAACAAAACACTTTATTACAATTAGCTGAAAAAACCCAATGAAAACACAACTACTTTACAAGTACAAATGTTTTTGTTGATATTTACATTTTTTCCTTTGACATCAATAAAAAAAGACAATTTATGAGAAAACACAAAATACTAAAGTACATGTTTACAGTGTATTTGCTGCAATAAAAAACAAATGACTAAAGGAACGTGCATTATTCTCCATTCATCTATCTATAGACAACAAGGGAATTAGACATAAAAGGGACTATTTATGAATACACTTATTCTAATGGACAGTTCATTTCCCCAACTCTGAATTACCCACAAACCTCAGCCACACATCTGATGAGTAAAATAAAGATCATCACTTTGAAGGCATCACTTTGTGTCTGTCATTTGATGAGCTGGTTCGTAGCTGTGGGGGAGTTTTTTTTTTTTAAGTTATATAAATTTCAAGAAACATTCCACAATTCATAGATCAAATAAAGACAACATCAACATTGTTGATTCAATAATGAAAAATGATAGATCTCACCAGAAATGCAGAGACCAATCTGCCTAAACGGTTTAGGTGAAATGAGTTGTGTTGAGCCACGCGCAGGTTAAGATTTAAGGTCAGGTTTGGTTTTCGATGCGGTGGAACGTCTGTCTCTGCCCTCAGCTGCTGTGAGGTGCAGAAGAACGCTTCAGCACAACTGTACTGTAATACACTGACACATCCAGTTTTCATCAGTGTTGACTCTCCTAGCTGCTCCCCCCACTGGGCTTGGCAGGGGTTTTGGCTCTGATGCCACCCTGTCGAGCTTGACACTTGGTGGGTTGTTGGGGCGGAGCTGGTTGCTGGGCAGGAGACTCTGCAGCAGAGGGTGCCGCAGGCTGCTGTGCAGGGCTGTGGGGAGGCGGCGTCTGGATCTGCGGCGAGGCGGCTGTGGTCACCACCTGCTGCTGGATGATCTTCTGCTGGACCACCTGGGCTGTGGCTGTTCCAGCAGGAATCATCTGCACCTGAGTGGGACCAGACGTGGTGGCCTGGGTCAGAGTGACGGTCTGAGCCTGGATCTGAACAGCAACAACACAAACACTACTGTTATAATGGGAAACACTCCACTGCATTCAGAAGTGTTATTCTGCATTCTGAATGCCTGAGGATCGCAGACTCATATGTAGGTGAGGAGCTAACCACATGTTCTAGTCTTATACAGGAGCAGGGCTCAGCCTAAAGCCTACCTGCTGTGGAGAAGACACAATTTGTTGAAGATTAGTCACGGTGGGCTGCTGCTGCACTATTTGTGGGAGCTTAGCCACCTGATAAGAGAGGTAAACAAGAACACCACCTCGCATCAATACACAAATCCATTGTTTATCCGCTAATATTTATTTTATGATAGTGACTGGCACTGAGGTTGAACCTGGATCTGCTGGGCCCCGGCAGGTTTCTGAGCCTGGGCGATAGATGTGAAGAACTGGGTCTTGATCCCTGGTTGGAGTTGAGTCGTGGCAGCGTAGGTCACCTTCTGCTGCGCCTGCTGGGCTGGCTGAGCTGCCTGCACTGTCACCTGCTGGGTGCCAATCTAAGGTCAATACCATAACTCGTCAAGTCATAAAATAATCAAAGTTGTTAAATCAGTTGTTAACCCATGATATCTGGTGGGGGTGTGGGACGTTTACCTTCTGCTGCACAGTGGCCTGTCCTTGCTGAGGCTGACCTGCCTTCTGCTGAGCAGCGGCTGCCGCCTGAACCGCCGCCTGCTGCTTCTTCATCTGAAGCAGCTGCTGGACCTGCATCTGGGGGAAGGACGGCGTCAGCACAGGGCCACCTGACAGAGAGGAGGAGAAAAATGACATGTTTGAACTTCAGGACATAGCAGAGGTTTGTAGAAGTGATGGCCAAATGCACTGCAACTGCCGTTGCTGGATTTCAATAGTATTAATCACCAACACATCTTGTGGCCTCCAGTCAGTGGTAACAGCTAATGATCCATAATGTATAGTTTCCAAACTGCAAAATGTCTTGACGAAGACAAAATGCACGATTCCTTGTCAAAGACTTTGAACACACCTGTTTTCTGTGCCTGGCCAATAGCCACGCTGATGCCTGCGACGGTGACTGGCAGTGTTGTGACCCCTGCCGATGAAACCACAGCCGGCACCGAGACCACGGGAGGCTTGGTGAGGGTCACTTGAGCTGTCTGTCCAGCCTGGGCTTGAATCTGACCCTGGGTGGGCACTCGAGTCTGTCGAAGGGCATGAGTAGAGAAGAGAACCAGGATTAACAGAGTTTAAACAGAGTGGACAACAAAACATGACAACTTTTATTAACATGGCATTTCTATTATTCTTCTGATATTGACACACATAAACAATAACATACAATTTATTGCTGTTAATTATCAATTTCATTTGTCTTCTCTAATGACTCTCGGCACAGTCTTACCAGTCTGGCCATCTGCAGGTTGGTCACAGCAGTGCCCGTCAGGACTGCTCCAGGTCTGGCTGCTGCCACTGCGGCTAACTGAGGATTGGCTTGGGCAGCCTGTGCAGGCTGCACCTGGGTGGCCTGCTGGGCCCCTGCGGCCTGTTGGCCCTGGGCTGCAGCTGCAACTGCTGCAGCCACCTGCTGCTGCAGCTTGTGCTTGTGCATCTTCAGCAGCTCCTAGAAATACAAACACAAATATTAAAGCTGAGATTCAGTCCGGTACAATCAAAAACAGGATAAAATGGCAGTGTATGCACAATATCAGGGTTCCAGAACATTGTTTAAAGGGTCAAGGTGAAACTCTGCCTCCAGAGAACAGTTGCAGTGACATTTTGTGTAGCCAATATAAAGACAGTAATGATATACCTGAGGTTTGCCCGCAGCTTTGATCTGTGGAGAAGCAGCCTGTTGTTGTTGCTGCTGCTGCTGCTGCTGTTGCTGCAGTTGTTGCTGCTGCTGTCGCAGCATCTGCAGGTGGGCTGGCGTGAGAGACTTTCCTTGCTGCAGTTGCATACTTGCGGCTGGGTGGAGAGCAGAAGATAAGATGTGTAAAACAGTGATGGGTATCTGAGGCCCGACGTATCAGAATGAAAATACTTCCGCAATATATTTACCTGGTGTCACCTGAGTGACCAGCGAGCGAGTCTGTGTCTGCACCGGGCTGAGAGTGGTAGAAACTACCGCAGATGCTGTCACTGGGGTAACGGCTCGAACACCTTGGCCTGTTGCTATGGCGAGTACCTCAGCAGGAGCAGCAGCAGCCGTGACAGCTCTCTGCTGCGCGTGGACCACCTGGGCTCCAGCGGCACCGGCAGGCTGGAACATGAATAATAAGATACAGCGAGTAAACGTTACAAAACTTGGAATGATCATTGTGTATTCAGAGTGAAGTGGGGGAGTGCATTCTGCTTTGTGCCATTTCAAAGGCTATTCGCATCATGAAATCCCCACAGTCAGGAGGTGGCTGAGTTGAGCCAAAGCAGCAGTGATTAATGAGCATGACTCACAGACAGGGTGCCTGGTATGACTGGAGATGCCAGGCGTTTGTTGGCCTGGAAGGGACTTGGAGGAACTCCAGCTACTGTATTGACAATCACATTCCCCCCTACAGTTGCTGGAGGAAACAAAGAGAAGTGGGTTAACCACTGGAACGCCAGCAGCTCTGTAATGAGAACCATAAATGGGTGGGTGTCTACATACCGGCCTGAAGGGTTGTGCCAACGGTGGCGTTTTTTAGGGCTCCAGCCTGAAAAACATGTGTTTGAAAAACGTCACTAGGCAAAGTGGTTCACTGTGTGTAGAAACATATTGTTGGAGGACAATTTGATTCTCACCAGAACTGCCGCGTTTGGCACAGTTGTGGCTCCGGCCACTGCAGCAGCCTGGGGGACCTGAGTCTGGCCAGCAGCAGCAGTCCCAGCCTGACCAGGAGCAGCCTGGGCCTGAGGAGCTCCAGTCTGCTGCTGCGCCAATTGCTGAGCCTTCTGCTGCTCTGCAAGGGCCTGGAAACACAAACCAACAGTCACTGCGTCAAATCAAAAATAAATAAATAATAATTTAAAAAAAATAAAAACTCTTGTATGTGACAGGATGAAACAGCTGCCGATTTATGACTCTCAAAACAACAGGGAGAAGTCTTGTTCTCATTTTTTGCAAGGAATCTTAAGGAGGAGATGCTTTTTTAAATTGTGGAATGTTAATATCAGCACACATATTGAAACATAACAATAGGTATGCTTGAAAGGAAGAGAGATCTACCCTAATATACTAATGCATGCAGCTTGTCTGTCCAAGTGAGGGCTCCAACAGCACATTTATATAATTCGCCAAGTATTTGTTGGTTGAGGTCAGACCTGCATGTTGCTAAAAACACTAATCTGTGGGCAGTTGGCACATTGCTGACAATCACCTTTTTCTCCTTCGCAATTCTCTCAGCACGTTGAGTTGCGACCTGAATGGGGGGTAGAGGCTTGTCGTAGCTGATCCCACTGAAGCAAAGAAGAACAGATAATGCATCTTTTTCTTTGTTTCTCAAAAGTATAAATGAAAAGCATTAAAAAGGAAATATTAAAACACCTTTCTGCCAAGACTGATGCATGTTTGGGATTCTTCTGGAATGGATTCATTCCAAGTCTGTAAATAAAGGAAATGAATTTTATTTATGTAAATCACTTCACTGTTGAGACAGAAAACAACTTACTGGAAAATACCCTCAGGCTTTGCACGAACACAATGAATCATGCACAACGATGATCACTTCACTGTTGTTTATGTGAAATCAACAGTTTCAGGACAACACGTCATGAGAAATTTTCCTCCTGTAAATCTGTTTCACTGTTAGCTCATAATCTCTGTAAACAAATAATGAGCAGTGCTTACAGTGGTTTGATGGGTGGACTCCTCTTGCTGGCGATGATCTTCATGAGTTCAAAGCGGCTGTTGTAAAGCTGAATGTGAGTGGAATTGTCGTCCTGTGTATAGATCTGACAGGTCCTTAGAGGACGACTGTTCTTGGACTGAGAGGAAAAACACATAATAAAGAGAAACATAAATAAGTGAGAGCAGGAATCTGAAGCAAAGAAACAGACATTAAATTTGATGTGCATGATCCGGTACCTTGTATATGCTCTTGGTTTTCTTCTTGGGGTTTGCCTCATACACCAACTGAAAAGAGTTTTGGAATTGGTTTAGACAAACCAAGTACAAGATAAGTAAACTACACCAAAAGTAGATTTTCATTACCTTGCCCTCCTCTCTGGGAATGATGACATTCTCGTAGCGGTTGCGACACTGTTTTGGTGAGCGGTAGATGCGGCTGCAGGAGTTCACTACATCACTCACCAGATCCCAGTTAGGAGTGTGGGCAGGTGACACAATTGTCAGGTTCAGTGGCAACTCCAGTAGCTGCTTCACAGCCTGTCACAAACACAAGTATTTAGATGTTGAGTACACTGTGCTATTTCACCAAGTGACACCGAGTACAATAGATATATAATCATTTCTATCAGTACATGATGGAACAGCACTGTTAAGTACCTGTAGCAGAGCCCAGTCCTCACTGATGAGCCACTCTGGGTTGTCCTGGCCGGCCTCCATGGCCGGTTTAACCAGCGACGGTAACGGCTTGGCAAATGGTGCCTGCTGCTTGAGAGAGAAGTTCTTTTTCTGGTCCTTGACTTCACGGCGAACTTTGAGCATGCTGGCTTTTTCGAAAAGGGAGCGTGGAGGAATAACCGTCTCCCCGTGGCCTTTCTTCTTCTTCCTAGCTGCTGCTGGACAAACACACTCGAGTCAGGAGAGGGATGCAAAAGTATTTTTCCTTAAAATAAACAGTGACTACACAAAGTATATGAACTCCTTGTCTGAATGCAGAATTAGTCACAATACAGTAGATGTACTGTGATATTACTAAATGAAACCATAATGCTAAATAAAAAATCATCTGTTCAGAACTATAGCTGACAAATATACCTGAAGGATCCATTTTAAGTCTCTTGTGCTCCTTGCGGATGTAGATAGGAGGTAGCTTGGACTCTGGCATGGGTGTGGTGTCATACATCAGCATCATTACAGAGTCGATATAAATGTCGTTGTCATCCTGTGGAGGTGTAGGTGGAGTCCAAAGCTGTTTTGGAAATTATGACAAGTCAGAATGTAGCCGGAAAACAGAGCAAAATGTTGTGATTTGCCTCAATAAAAAATAATTTGGGCCAGTCAAGGGAAAACGCAAATTCTGGACATTTTCCCAGTAACATTGTATTTGTTGCCTTACCGGCATTATTTCTGTATGCCCATCTTCTGCATCAAAAACATACTCCTGTTGAAATGAAGAAAAAAAGGTTTCATGTCAACAACAGTGCATCACAGTCTGCACTTCAGTTGTTTGTTCAGCATGGATCACAATGGCCACCCACCATGTTGTAGGCATCCTCTCTGGTGTAGGTGAAGAGCTCTTCATCTCCCTCCATTAGTTGCCGCTCCTCCTCCTCCTTTGCCTCCTCCTTCAGCTTCTGCAGCTGCCGCAGCTCCCAGCCCCTCTTAGAGCTCTCCAAACGCTCCTGAAAGAATTAGCAAAACATGAATTAATTAATCCAAACTTAACAGCATTTGGCTACAGCTGGTTACTGACACGGGTAAGTTACCTTGAGAGCAGCTTCATCATCACCAATATGGAGGTACTCAAGGTAATGCAGGGCATATCGTTCAATAGGTGTGAGCTGTTAGAGAATACATAAAAATTAAGTCAGAAAGTCACAACCCAGCATTTATCTTATGCCAATCTTTTCTTTCTATTCATTGTCCTGTATATATTTTCTGCTTCCACAAACAGTAAACAGAAAGTGAGGCTACCTGTTCCATGACTGCATTTAGCTCTTCAATCTGAGCAGGATCTTCATTAGCTTGGTTCTCCAACTCTTGGTTATCTTCAGCTGAGTCATTCCCTGCTAACTCCTCCTTTTGCTGCTGCTGCTGCTCCTCCTCCTCTGGTAGATTATCCAGATTTATGCTGTGGAGAGCTTGGATGTAGGGTCTTGCCACCCTTGGAGAAATGGCTTCAGATGCCGACGGCTCTTGGTGAAGAACCACAAACTCCTCCACCTTCTCCCCTGACCCTGCCTCCACCTCAAACAGATCCTGGATTGTCCGCTACAAACAAAAAAGATGAGACCAGTTACTTTTGCTTTGTCCAAATTCATCAATTTATTTTGTGGCCGTGAAGGTGTAGCGCTGTTTCCATTTCTTTAGGTAATCAAAGGAGTCATCTAGCCCTTTCAACTGTTGTGTATTCAGGCCTTTGCTAAAGATGAAGTGCTGAGGGAAAGGACTGGGTCTTTATGTTCAAGATGAACTTCAACACTGGTCATTTGCAGAAAATGAGGACTTGACTTAATCGAACAAGTGTACAGGAAGAGGCTGACATGACTGAATCTTACTTGTGTGAGGAATGCCAAGGTGTAGTCAGTTCCTTGAGCAGCCACCTCTCTGATTAGGTCCTTGGTGCCATTTTTTAACAACTTCTCTTCAATCGAATTTCCACTCTCCAACCTAAGCAACAGACACATAAAAACATGAAATTAGCACCAACCTCCTATTGTAACATTGTACATGTTACTGGTAACCAGGTAGTCCGGTAAAATTACTATAATAATATACAATGAAAGCAATAAAAATACTTTATTGGTCAAATTTCACCTGTATATGTGTATATCTTTGGAGCGTCCTATTTTGTCACACCACTCCTGGGTGCGGGCGTCCATGCTGGGATTGAGGTCTGTGTCATAGAAGATGATGGTATCTGCATCAAACATTGTCCCGACTGCAGAGCAGCAGCGGTTAGTCAGGATGCTACAGAAAATCTGCCTGTTCCTGTTAAACATCTTCATGTTCTCCTGCAGAGGCACAACAACAAGCACATGAACTCATGTTTACATCCCTGAAAAGAAAAGTGTCCATTTATGTTGATTAAAGTTACACACTGACTGATTACTGAAGCCATGTCTCAACTGAGACTTTGCCAATAAAAGTGGTGATGTTACCTGTCGTTCCTCAGGAGTTAAGCTTTCATCAAGTCGCATATAAGTGAGGTGCCTGTGATCGAGGAACACCTCCAGGATGTCGAGCATTTTCACCATCTGAGTGAAGATGAGGACACGGCGGCTCTCTGACCTAAGCTTCTGCAGCAGAATGGCAAGAGCTTCAAGTTTACCTGATGAAGAAATAAATATCATGTTATTGTCAGGTTTTTCAGTTTATGGTGATGGAGTGATTTTGTTTCCTACAATAGGAAAACTGTTCCATGCATTGTGCTGATTTCATTATGTTGGTGAGGTGTATTCAGTTGCCAAATGCAACTTCATCACTTGATGTCACTAATTCCCCTGGACATTTAATTATTTTGCAGTTTTATTAGTCCTGTTTTTTAAGGTTGGCCTTACCTGAGTCCATCTGCATTAGCTGCATATCAGGAGAATGGAAGAGATGCCTGGACACTAAGTGGTGGATGTCAGCACTGTATGGGGCAGAGGCCTCTTTTACCCGATAGCAAAGAGACTTCTGCTCAAGGCTGTAGGGAACTGGAGGATTGACTGCATACAGCTGAGGAGGTGGCGCCACAGCTGGAGGCACCACACACACCAACCTAAGAGATTACATTAGTATTAAACACCAATGGATAAATCTATGCACATCGATATGGATTAAAGTAATACAACATATAGAATTGTAATGCAGTGACACTAATGTTGAACACAAGATATTGGTAATAGATTACGCGTCAACGCAGAGCTGCAATACCTCTTGATGAGGCTGGTGGCAGCATCCAGTCGGTCTTCCACAGAGAGCAGAGTAGACCGCAGAGCAGAGGTGGTAGCCAGGCAGGTTCTCTGAGCCCTGAGGCAGCTCTCTCTGCCCACCCACCTCCAACCTCCTGCGCTAAGAGCAGAGTGACCAGGCTCTGAAGTCAGAGTACACGCCTGCAGCAGGTCTGTGCCATACAATACTCTGCGGCTGCAGCGGCGCTCATTTGCTTCAAATAGGCGACCCAGACGGTCCTTCAGCTGCTGAGTCTTTTCTTCTGTGGACTCCTGGACAAAAGAGAGATGGTACCCAGACACATTAAATTACATTTATCTATGAATTGAATGTTGTAAAATGCATGTAAGGTGCTTACTTGAGAAGCAGCATTAACTGTAGTTGGCTTGGAGGGGGCTGATGTGGCATTTGTAGTCACACTTGTTGCTGTTAAAGAAGAGAAGTGTCATTGTAAATACCAGAGTTAAACCTAATGTACATAAAGACGTCAAATAGTGGGTGCAAGATGCCAAAATGTATTAACTTTCAACACTGTTATAACAGATAGAAATAGGACCATGAGAATAAATAACTAATTTAAAGATGGGCACATATAGCACTACAATATCTGCGGCATGCATGGATCACCTTGTTGGGCTGTTGTCAGGCCAGGGTGAGGTGCCCCAGGTGAAGATGAGGCATTGGAGGCAGGAACAGCTTGTGGTATTGTTTGCATTACCATGGATCCCTGGGGCCTGATGATCTGCTGCCCTGGAGCCGACACAATCTGCAGGATGTTTCCTATATACATGCCACACAATTAGAAACCATTAAAAGAGATGCCCTCTCTTAGTCCCAGTTGGACAAATATTATGTAGGATTAACTATTCTATACAGGCAAAATTGCATCAACTACAGCCATTAAACCCAAGTTACAATGTTTATCATTAACTGTAGCTCTCGCATATTAAATATATTAGGACTTGTTATTGAAAGGAGACAAAAGAAAGACGGGAGAAACGAGTAGAGAGGAAGAATGTTCCCTTGCCAGAATCAAACCAGTGTATTTTATGGAAATGTCAAAAGGAAGGAAGGAAGAGAAGTATGTTGAGGATAAAGTGACAATGGGATGTACATTACCGAGTGTACCTTGGAGCTGCAAAGGCTGTCCTGTGGTGAGCTGGCGAAGTTGGCTCGGGGACAAAGTGAACTTGTTGCCCTGAAACTGCAGAGTGACAGGAGTCTCTGGCTGGGAGATGCGATTCTGAGTGCCTGCTATGTTCGCCAACTGATTAATCTTCACCACATCTCCACCTTCAATGCAAAGGAAGAACACACACTTTGTCACACAATGCATTAAACAGTAAACTGACATTTTATCACAAAAATAAACTTTGCATCAGTTAGTTAAAGGGTGAAATAAAGTCAAGACATGCAGAACCAGGGTGGATTAATTTTTGGAACAAGCAGAGCTGCCCTCCACAACAGAACCATGGCATGTCCTACTTTACAAACCCTGAAGGGAAAAGAAAAAGGATGTAAGGGAGGTCCTTACGTGAGACAGAGAGCCTGAGACATACAAGTACACAGAGCACTGCACTTTACTGCCTTTTCAAACAACACACACTACATATAGTGAATGCGCTTAAAAAAATGTATTTATTGATTAAAAAATGTTTTCCCCTTGCACTCATTCTGATGAGTATTAAAATAGATGTAAATTAACAGATTCAATTAAATGTATGAATAGTTAATTATATATTTTTAATATAGTTAAGAAGCTTTTACATTTTTTGACTAAAGCAAGTCATTGGTCTAACAACTGTCTTAAAAATGAACTGTGATGCATATCACTTTTGAAAAGAAAAACCTATGTATAAATAGTTGAGGTTTATCAGCATCATCTTTCAGAAAGTTATTTGACAATGTGACAAAAAGAGAGGTCTACACACTGTTCTGTATAAATGCATAACATGATTAATACACATGGTTTTCAAGGCAAGTCTGAAAGATTCACATATACTTAACATAGAATGGACTTGGACTGGTTGTCAAACCAGGCAAGTGTTTTGTTTTTTTTCCTTATTTATTGCCAATGATTCTTCATAAACAGTTATTAAATAGTGTTATTATTAAATTAATGTTATTTATATGGTACAAATAGGTAATTAGTGGGCACAAGATATTAGTGTACAGTAATCATTACATGACCACACATTTTCTGCATGGTTAAAATTATATTTAAAAGACGTTTACTTGAAAACTCAAAGTGGTTTGTTCCTCTTACTTCCAAAGATTAAAGTTCAAGTTCATTGCTTAAATATTTTCTTGCCTATATATATCAAACATCTGTGTGTTGTTACTGAAAAGGTTTCTCTGTTCACATTTGAGATAGAAACGGGTGGAGTTGTGGGATCAATTCAACATGCTTAACAGTGATGTTTAATATCAGTGAAGAAAAAACATCAACCAAACAACAAAACAAAGCTTTGGGATTTCGTCCTGCAGCTGGGCTGATGCAAGAAACAAGAATATTAGTAAACTGGGGAGAAATTATTAAAAAAGGGGGAGGAACATAATAATTCAGTTAAATAGTGTAGTGACATGTGTAACATACTTGGGTTGTTCAGTGTACATGCAGGTTTTGAGAAAGAAACCGGGGAGTGCTGAGGCTGTGGAGATGCTGCTGATATGGCTACAGATACAATTTGTTTTCTTTCCCTTGAGTTGTAAAGCTACTGGTAGAAGGCATAGCAGCCATGATCAAAATAACACCACAACAGTGATTCAGCATTTACACATTTGAGTCTATGTGCAAAACCATTTCCAGGGAGAATTAATTACTGAACACATATCAGCAGTGCCCCAAGTAAATCCCTCAGTGTAGAGCAGCCTGTGTTGTTGTGCCAGAGGTGGAGGGGGAATGCTGAGAGGGAGGGGAGGCCACTTACTAGGCAACCGTGCCTGGGCCTGGGATGTAAGAACCAGCCTCTGGGACAGTAAGCTGGGCTGGATGGCATGGCTGGGGGCTACAGCTGGCCTGGGGACCTGTGCTAATCCAGGCTGGCTGATGGGAGCTATAGATCCCACAACTGCGCCAGTTAAGGTCTGGCCCAAAGTCACAGGGGCAGCCCCCAACACATGTTGCCCAACGGCACTGTTCCCAGAGGAGACTACAGTGGAGGAGGCAGTGTTGCCGCTGCTGCTGATGGGAGGGGTAGTCTGGGCTCTCTGAGAAGCCGTTCCGACCGCTGTGAAGTACAAGGCAATGGAGTATGGGACCACATGTTAGGGGTAAACTACTATATAGTCAACTCATTAGTTTGATTAAACAGTTTCTTCTGTTATGGTCAGTCAGCAACAGTGGGTCAAACAGCAGATTGGGTCTGCAGGGTTATGATTTATGGAAATATAGGTTCCATCTTTGAAGGTGTTTTCACTGGCGGTCCAAGTTGAGTGTCTATTGCCATTAATTTACCAAAAGTGCCATGCCATAAATTTACTATTATATCCTTCTTTGCAAGATTACATCATGCTTTCCATAACAGATGACAGGGGCCTGTAGTAGTGGTGATGATGCACAGGCCTGTTACATTTTTCAAAAATCGAGTTTTGACATGGCATCTAATTTGTTCAACGCCATCGAAGTTTCTAATAAAAGACAGTCCACTGTACACAGTAAACTGATGCAGACTTTTAATACACTTAGATTTACCCCAATGGCTGTGCTGTCATGTGGGAACAATGCCTCACGCCCACCACTGCTAAGTATGTTGTCCTGTAAAACCTCTATGACCCATCAATCCATCCAGTAAAGGTGAATCCACACCAAAAGTTGCTTCTGAAATGTGCTGCAATGTAGTATACAAATTAATGGACCCAGTATGAATTTATAAACATCAGGAACAAAACTGTGTCACAACCGTGCAGCATAACATTGTATAATGCACACAACACACGGGTAGAGGAATGGGTAGAGTTAAAGTTGCCGCTCTAAGTTTGATGAGAGATGACACCATCTGGATTCTTTCAGCCACTGTGAAAACAAAACCTCCTGTTCTTTACTGAAAGCTGCCCCTGAATAGTCTTACCATGAGAAGTAGGGGTAGTAGTTGCAGTGGAGACAGGGGACTTGCCCCTGCTCGCTGCTGATTGGCTGGTCGTGGAAGCAGAGGTGCTGGTAGTAGCAGTGGAACTCAGAGGACGCTGGCCTGCGGTACTTGTGATGGCAGCCAGGCGACCTTCTGGCTTTGTCCCATACTGCACTGGCTGGAATAATCTGCAATATGAAATCTGAAAATGTCAGGATCTCCACATCACCATGTCATGTTACTTAAATGTCTGGAGAAAGGATTATATAGCTGACCTCATGGGTTTTATCGGACATTGTTTCGGTCGTGGTGGAGGATCTGGACCCATGTAGATCTCCTCTATGAGCTGTTGAGTGACCTTCAGTTTGGGTACTGCCTCCTCAGTCTGATACAGACTCAGTGTGTTCTCATTATTGATCAGATCAAATATGGAAAGGTTCACAGTCTAGGAGAATAATGACAAAAAACAGCAATGTTCGAAATTAAGACAGGTCGTCATTATCTCAAAAGCATGAAATGAAACAACATCAGGATCTCATTAGTGGTTCAATTAATTTCAGCAGCAACCAAATCCTTCATACTTAACAAATCTTATTTATAATTCACTTTTCAAGTAACAATTAATCTCATCTTAATAAACTGCTTTAAGGCATTTCCCAATGATTACCGTACACATTATTCGAGTTTGTATAGTCAAATAGGGTTAGAAAACTACCTTATTTGCGTCATTCTGCAGAGCTCCCAGCACCAATGATGGGACATTGAACTGCAGAGAGGACCTGAAGTAGGAGCTGCTGTGTTCTCTGGGAACTACAAGCTCGGGATGGTTACAAACTCGCTGTAGCTGCATCAAAACTTGAAGCACACTGACAAAATGACCTGTCTTCAGTGCTTCCTGAGCTCTAGGGAAGGACAGACAGAAGACATGGTAATGAAAAACAGATTCATTATAAGAACAAAGAAAATTAAATTGCACAAATCCTACTTGTGGATCACATACATAGAAAGCCTCGAGTCCCGGTGTGAGGGGATATCATGAATTTGTCAATAAGTGCAACCCTACTTTGACTATGTATGCAAAGCTCAATTCTCACCCTGGCTGAGTGAGGATGTCCTCATAAAGGCTCTTCTGTCTGTTGGAGAGACGGCACTTTAGGATGTGCTCGTATTTCTTGGGCAGCTGTTTTTCCACGTCCCTTTTAGATCGTCTCAGGATGAACGGTTGGATCATCTGCGGATAACGATGAAAGGATGTCATATCTATTGTTCATTACAATATGTAGGGTGAGTTGAGTTCATCATCTTTATGAATAAAAATGTTTACAGTTTATTTGTTTGACAATTAACTGGTGTTACACCCACCCTATGCAGGCGAATGACCAGTTTGTGGCAGTAGTCCTGGTTCTGGTCAGTTCCTGCCTTAACAGGGAAGTCAGAGTAGGACCTGGTGATTCCTGGAAGAAGGAAGTGGATCATGGTCCACAGCTCCTTCAGAGTATTCTGCAGAGGAGTGTTGATGAGAAGAATCCTCTGCTCACTGGAAGATATAAAGAAGAAATTACAATATTTCAGTTCATCAGTCAACTGAGTCCTGTAGTCTGAATCTTGTCAGAATAGTGTAAGTGATTTTACAAAGAAAGACAAAAATCCCAACAACAGAATTAAAGTTATTTGCCCAAACCCGCCCCATATATGCTCATGTCTGTCCGTCACTCTCACTGTTATCCATGCTCAACACTACAGAATAGAAACTAATCAGACAATGTGAAAACTCCTAATCCCGATTCTTATTAAAATGGAAAGAAATATAGTAATTATCAACCAGCTCACCTCCTGAGAGCAAACACTGTTTCCCAGTGTTTTTCAGTCATATTTTTAATGAGCTGCACCTCATCCAGGACTAGGTGCCTCCACCTTCTCCTGAGAAAATGACTCTGGTCTTTCATTAACAGCTTGTAGGATGTCACACACACATGGAAGCTGTTGTCTTCCCCCCACCACTGTAAATCAGATGATATATGATAATAATTATTAAAAGGACTCATATATTGATATTAGCAATAATGTGTTGATTAATTACAACACAAACTACCATTCTCTTGGCTCTGCGCTCCCTTCTGTTGCCGAGGTACAGGAGGATCTTCAGGCCAGGGCACCAACGTTTAAACTCCACTTCCCAATTGAGCAACTTGCAAGTTCTCACCACAACAAGGTGGGGTCCCCAGATGCCTGTGGCCAAACACATTTAGCATCAAATATAAGCATATTATTATATATTTGATATATAATAAATTATATTATTATTGTTGTTGTTATTATTATTAAAAATCACAGAGTCATACCCTCTTGGCCAGCTAAGTGGGCCATGTAAGCCACAGTCTGTACGGTCTTGCCAAGACCCGTCTCATCAGCAAGAATTCCGTTGAGGTGTTTCTTGTGAAGGTTTACCAGCCAGTCCACACCAATTTGCTGATACTCTCGTAGTGACCCATGAAGAAGAAAAGGAGCTGGGCTGCGGGGCTAGTGAAAAAATATAAAGTCAGTCAAAACAAAAAAATTACAAAATTCATTATTTTCCTTTACAGTATATGTGAATCTTACTGAGCAGGTGGTCCTGAAGCTGCCCTTCGGTAGGATGAGCTCTGTGGCTGCAGCCACTTCAGCAATGTCTCTGGTAGGTTTCCCACTTGTGCCACAAGACGTGGCTTTGTCAGCTCCACGGTACTGATCCACGCTCAACAGCGAGTCAATCAACACAGCCTCAGGTGGACTCCCCACAGGACTCCCCGATTCTGGAAATGAAGGAATGTCAACTGTTCCACTGGATACAATGGCTGTGAGAGTGAACATTTGAACAATTTAATTCAAAACGCACCTTCACTCTCTTCCATGTCCTCCTCATCACTAGGACATGGACTTGGCTGAGGCCATTCAAAGCTGTCAACATAGGCACCAGCATACTGCTTCATCAAAGTGTCCAGAGGAATCTCAGCTGAAAGCCAAAACAGAAAAGCATTTGAGTCAAAGGTGAGGAAAGTAATTCTGGCCCAAAGATAACTTCACAGGATAAATACCAAATGTGTGTTAGGATAATTAGTTGACAATTCTCAATTATGACCAGGTCACGATGTGAAAACAAAATTAACCCTCCTTGTTTCTGCTTTTCCACATATGCACAGAAAGACAAAAAAGTGTATAAGTACCATTTTTTGCTAGGTCAACCAATTCTGATTTGTGGTCTACTTCTCCTTCCATTGTCTCCTGTTCCTCAATGGTGCTCACTTCATCAGGCACTGAAAGAATTACCAGTCACAATTAATTTAGCAAAGTTAAGACAACAAAACAGCACAGTGCAGAGCCTTTTGACATTTGTGGAAATGTTTTTATCACCATATGACACATACCATCTTCATCCAACGAATGTAATTTTCTTTTCTTTGTTGAAGTGGCCGGTTCCTATGAAAAAAGGAAATATATTTAAGGATATATATATGTGGGTTATTAAGTGTTTCTATTGTTGGTCATACTTCATACACACTGCAGCACTTACCTCTTCATCAATGTTCTCTCCTGTCAACTGACCTGGTGCTGTAACACAAACAATAGGTGTTCAATACAAAAGAAAATAATAATGAAAATTCATGATAGAGAGAAAAGAAGTTCTGTTAAGTGGGCCGTACCTTTAGCTGAGGCTTTTGTTAAGCTGAATGCTTTGAGCCTCTTTTCATAAATTTCAAACTGGAGTTTAATTTCCACAACCTGACAGAAAAATATCTCATTCAGACTGATAACAGTACACAATTTACAAATCATGACAAAGTTTGATAATCAAGACAAAAATAGGTATTCTACCTGCTCAATGTTGGACCAGAAGAATTCCACCTCTCTGGCAATTGTGCTAGCAATGTGACGAAGGTGGAGTTCCCTTTCTTCCTTTGACCTCTCTTCACTTTTCTTCTGCTCTTGATGGTAACGGGCACATGTGCGAACAAGCTGTAGCAAAAGACACATGAGACATGATGAATTTCAAGAAGATATCAGTAACTTGTGACTTTGTTCTTCTTTGTGATTTCCCTTTTTTTATTTTAACTGTACCTTCTTAGCAGCAGCCTCTTTCCATCTCCTCTCTTGGGCAAAGTCAGCTGCCATCCACTGCATCTCCTCCAAGAGGTAGTCCCAGTGGGACTTTGGACGCATGGCTTCCACAAGCTTGGGAAGTCGACTGGCTGACCACTGGCCCTCCTTCCTTAGCTCAGAGATGCGCTGATGGACTTGACTCTCCTGAGAAATAGAAAGTGCATGAGACATTAGAACAGAAATCCAGAAGTTTCATCGTATTTCAGTTTCTCCAAATAGAGTTTAATTCATAATCAAATATAAGACAATGCACAGAAGACAAAGAACAAAAAACAACAGACACCAGGACACCAGTGGGCATTAATCATAAGCTAATGTCAGTCATTATTCTGTTAAATATTGAAACAAGCAATTATGAGGAAATTTCATAAACCGTACTAAAACTCACCAGTTTAGCTTGTTCAACTTGCTTATCCTGAGAACCCTCCTGTGACGACTGCATGGTCGCTGTTTGCCCAAAGCCACCTATTTTTACACCAGATATGCCATTGGTTCCAGTCAGTTTGGTCTGCGTGCTTGGGTTGATGTTAGAGCCAAGAGGACGGAGGGGACTTGCAGTGTGGGGAGTTGTATTAGAGTTTGGAGTAGAGAGGGGAGCAGGGGAAATGGTTGTGATGGATATCGAGTTGGTCATTATCCTCTGAACTGGCTGGTTTGACTCTGTACCTGGCCGAGCCAGTGCCACCGTCTATCGAGAAGAGATAAAAATACACATTTTTAAAATATAAACAATGCAATATCACCATTAATTTACATATAAATACATAAATACATTATATAGTATTTCTATGAATTCATAGACTGACCGCTTGCCCTGACTGTAGTATGGTCTGGGATTGTTGCTGCTGTGGTTGCAGCTGAAGATGAAGACCTGGCTGCATCTGCTGCTGCAGCTGGGCCTGGAGCTGAGTGTGTGGGTTAACAGTAGCGAGGACAGGCCCACCTGCCTGCATCTTCACCTGTGCCTGAAGCTGACCACCAGGCTGAGGTGAGTTCTCTACTAACTGAGTCTGCTGAGAGAGCGTCATGGACAGGCTGGCTATTGGGAGGCCACTTTGGGGCAACCTGCCAGGCAGCTGGGGAGGCGGGGTGTGCAGACTGGCTGCGTTCTGCACTGGAGGTCCTTTTGATGGGTCATACTGCTGCTGGTTCTGCTTCTGTCCTGCAATCTGGACCACTTGAGGAGTAGGCGGCATCCCGCCTGTACACATAGTAACCAAATTATAGGACACACAAAGGGATGGTACAAAAAAGCAACAGGGAGAAAGACACTAAAAATCAAGATGTTGAACTTGTCATTTTCAGTGTTTTGTAAATGGCTTTTGTGCTCTTGATAGAATTAAACATTTTAAATATTACTTAGTGCTCAGTAACTTTCCCTTAATATATATTTGAGAGACCCATTTAAACAACACTTCTGAAGCAAAGTAGATAATAAAATAAAACTCAAATTTTAAATGACAGTTTGAGCTTCGGTTGTTAGAGCTCCTCAGAACCTTGCCATAGTGAACTAGATGTACTGTATGAATCAACAGTAGTAAACTACTTTCTGATGATCAGAGCAGAAACTAATGAAACTCATACAGCAAAATGATTACAGAAGAAATGAAATCAATGTGAGAATCTACATGTCTCTCAAATAAAATACTACTTTGATTAATGCAAAATCAAAACATTGCATCTCAAATGTTGAGAGAATGTGGGTAAAAACATCAAAACTTATACATGCAATAAGAGAGGTTTTAAAGAGGGAAATAGAAATGTTACGAAGGAAAATGAAATAAAAGAGTTAAGAGAAAGGGAGAAGAGAGGGTAAATTAAAAAAATACACAGCGGACACTCACAAAAACACTATGTTTGGCATGCATGAAGCGATGTCATTCTAGCAGTAACCAAGGCATTTGGATGCCTCGCATAGCAAGTGAGCACAGAAATGAGCAAAAGGACACACGTAGGGTCTTGCGGACAGCAGGCATGAGCGGAGCTGTGCACACTAAAGCAGCGCCTGCCTTACCTCCCTGCACGCCACACCACCTTGCCTAGACGCCATCAACACCTGGCCCTTACACAGCCACACCATCGCAAACGTTAAAACCTGCGCCGTGAACACAACTCCTCCACATGATTTCCCTCCTACTTAGACTGAGGGAAAGAAGCCAAGTCAGAACAGAATGCCATGAAATAACATGGAAGAATGTCAACCAAATGTGAACATGAGAGAAATAAAGACATCTTGAAGATGTATCGGATGAAGAGAAGGTCGATGACTTTGAATCCTTGTTGATGATGCAAGGAAGGATAATCGGACAGGGAAGGACTTGTGAAGGAATGACAATGGGAAACCAAAGGGAACCATGACGCATGGATTCATAAAATGGGACAACAAGCAAAACCCATTGGGTAGTGAATTATTCACACAGGGTTCCCACTTTCTGTAATCCAACTCCAAATATGATGAAAATCCATCAGCACAGGAAGGTCTGTCCAAATAAAGACGACAGAAACAAACTTCAGAAAAGAAGAGATGGATAAGGACGGGTGACCAATAGTAAAAAAAAAAAGAAAAATTATAAGACATGGCATCTTCCCATCGAGTGGCTACTCTTCTTCAGACTTGGATTGTCTTCTTCCCCATTTATCCTGACAGAGAGCATGTGCTGGTAGAGCTAATACTGAACTTCCTGTGGACTGCTGAGAAATCCAGCAGATGGAAGAAGATCCTTTTGTTGATGCGCAGAGTTTTTTGAAGATGATTGTTGTGATAAATTGTTTTTGATATCTCCCTAGTTTGAAGAAGGGGATGCGTCCAGCAGCATCGAACAGAGCACAGAACGGCCTGGGAGTAGCACTCCTACCTTGCACAGTTGGCATAAGCTGCTGGAGCGGAACGCCAGGTGATCCTAAAGGAGCTATGCCAGGATGCTGGAAAATCAGCCCATGGCGACCAACGTCAATCCGGGACCTCTTAGCCTGATCTGGGATTCAAAACACACAATACCCTCATAACGCAAAAAAAGCACTCGGCACAGAGCAATGACCTTCTGAAGACCTTACAGGCCACCTCTCCTTCCTTGGGGTAAGACTTCAACACAGAGCACTAAAGGATGCCAAATATCTAAAAGCAGAAGCAATTAGAGGGAGAAAGGAAAACAAACAGAAAACAAAGCAAACAGGGAGGAAACAGAAACATAAGAGAGACAGGGGTCTACAATCCTTTTGGCCCTACCTGCTTGGACCATTGCCTGTTGCCTCTTAAAGGCATCCATGTCTCCTGGGTTTGAAATGGTGCCAGCAGCAGACCCCTGCAAAAGATTTAACAGAATTTAAGGAAGCAGTTATATATATATATATAAATAGTGGTAAATGCTAGAAACAAGTGTTGCCTCTATCACCTGAAACTGCTGCTGGGAGGAGAAAGCTGCAGAGACATTAGGAGGAAGTTGGGTTGCTATGGCAACTGGTGTAACTGCTTGGCCATCCTTTCCTGTAACAACCTTTACCTGAAAAGAAACAGATTTGTCAGATGTACTGTACTCATCAAGTTAAATGAAGAACTCTCAAAGTCAGTTTCTCATTGGATATCACAATAAGTGATGCCAGTGATACCTCATCATTAATGACCTCAGACTGTTCTTCTTCTTCCTCTTCATCTTCAAGGTCCAAGTCATTCTGTCTCAGGTAAGTATACAAGGGAACACAGGGCTTCTTCTTAAAAGCTACATAGTCCATCATGTTCCCTTGGAGGTGCTGCAGGAAGAAAAGCTCAATCAGATATTCTTTGAAAACTTCCTTTAAGTTCTCCATCTTCTTGTTGTGGTGCTCCAAGAACTGTTTCCTTAGCTGGGCAATCTCTGGTGTAGAAGGAGCAATTTCCTCTAACTTCTTGGGAACTTGCTTCTTTGTGGTGCCCATAGAGATGCTGTTAGGTGTTAGTGGATTGTTGGTGATCCCCTGGGTTGGACTGGTGAGGGATGGGCTAGAAACTGGAATGGAGGAGGGTATACTGAAGGTTGCTGTGGCAGTCGTTCCCACTCCAGCTACCACACCCTGTGTTGTCTTCTCAAAGATCATAGGACGTGCTAGCTGTCCTTGAATGATACTGCTGATCTGTGGAGGTAGGTTGGAAGTGGTAATGTGACCAGGGCTTCCTAGAGTGGGGAGTACGGTACCAGTGGCCACTGGGCTTTGGGGTCCAAGGTGGTGGATGGTGCCTCCAGTCTGTGAGTGAGGCTGAGAGAGCCGGCGTTCTCTCACAGAGCCAGGAGCTCCTGCAGAGGCCAGCTGTACCTGGCCGGGTGTGGCTGTGGCAATCTGAGCCAGTCCAGTCCCCTCCTGGTAAACAAAGTGCCCACTTCCTGATGGACTGCCTAAATTGATCTGTCGCACTAACATTCCAGCTTCAACAAATCGTGTTGGACTCTGTCCACACACACCCAATGCTGCTGCTGTGGGTGCTCCTGGTCTTGTAACTCCTTGTAGTGGGACTGGGCTGTGTTGGGTGGGACTTTGGGGCTGCATGGGTTGGGGCACAGGTGAGGTTACCTGGATGTAGGAGGATGGTGCATGCTCAAACCTCCACTGAGGTGTAGTATGCTGGAAACCAGGGGATGCTGGATTCTGTATTGGGAGTGGAGTTAAGGTGATCTGCTGGTTACCAGTCACCATCTGTCCTACATTTTGTAAAGTGATGTTCATGTTCTGGCCAGTGACTGGGCTACGACTCATGATTATTTGATAATTGGGGGACTGAGGGGCTGAAGGGCTAGCAGCAGAAGAAAATGTTGTCACGGGTGAGTGAGGGTGGTTAGCTGTAGCTTGCTGCTGTGTTGCTGCCATGTTTTGCTGTTGCTGTTGAGGCTCCTCTGCCTCAGACCCACTGACAGACTTGGATCTCTGGAGCTGCCGTTGCATATTCTGCGATCCACTTCCATGGTGCATTGCTAGACACTGTTACTATGTCTAAACACAATAATCTGTGAAAAGAACAAAGCACAGTAATAAAGTGATTTTAGTCACAAACACTGGGATCATGTTGCCAGACTACAATAGAACCATCCTGGAAATCAGATTACACATATCTCATTGATGTATCTTGCTAAATGTATTTCTCAATTAGACAGCGTGATAACATTGTAATTGTAATCTATGTCTTTATCCCTTATACTGGCAAAATTTGATTATATGCAATTTACTGGATTTAGCATTAATATCTGGTTTGTATATTGGAGAAAAGCATTTCATAATCAAAATAAATATACAATGATGTAAAGTTTTAAATTACTTAAAAATTGGTGGAAGACTGTCAAGCACTTAATCTAAATGCATGTCCAATGAGCATAAATAAATATGGAGATGAGCTATTTGACAGGTAAACTTGATACCTGTTGTTACCTCAATATATTAACATGGGATCGTTCAGGCAACTAAAGGTGAGTTCAGAACAAAACAAAGCAATGCCGGGCAACTTAATGCAATTCTAAATTAGCCACGGTCTACGTGACAATATCTTTCACATTAATCACGTATTTATGCAGAACAGAGAAGGCATAAACATTTTTCTAAATCACAGACATAACTACAGATTTTTAAATGATATAAAAACTTGTGGTCTAATGTGCCGCTGTCAATGAGAAGCATTAGAAAGGCGATGTATCGTTACAGACACTTATAATGGTGATGATGTTCGCTCACAGCCTTCTTGAGAGACAGTATGTAAACAGACCGCCATCTCCTACAGCTCCACACTGACGTCGTTACATGTAACCATCATGCCCAGCATATAAATAACTATGACTGAATAATCTCTTGAATTTCCATTGTTTGTTATGTGGCTGACGGTAGCGTCCACTTAAAGAAGAGCTGCGGGACGGTCCGCAAAACGCCGCTGGCTAACTAGCTAGCTATCAGCGATACACCACGTTAGCATGCACATTTCAGAGTAATGTAGCTAATTATATCCAGGGTGATAAATATACCTTACATCTAATGCAGCTGTCAAAGCATTACCATTCGCATTAAGGCCGTCTATTCCATTTAATTAATTACAACGACCCTTGCTGCGGGACGCGTGCTAACGGCGTTAGCTTGTTGGTGTTAGCAGGCCAGCTAACGGCAAATAAATACATTTAATCACCTCAGAGATATTACTTACAGGGAGTGGGGCTTCGGTAGAAGAGTCATAAATCCTAAGTCATGTTTACAGTGAGTCACATGCTGTAACAAATGTTATTACGCGGAAAAATAAAATATCGATATTGCTAGCGGCTAGTAAATGTTTTGGAGCTAATTTCATTCAGCAACATGGCGACCGCGGCAACCTTTCATGTGACCCGGAAGTCGTTCTGTCTTCAGGAAGTGGTGACACCACGAGCCGATGACGTGAGACAATGATTTTATGTCATATCATTTCCGATTCCGATTATTTCGTACGTTGTTTTCGTAACATAAATAATCATAATACACATACATAATGTACATTGATAAGTGGATGTTATACTGCTGTAATCAGATACACAAAAAGAAAATGATTCACTGGAAGTCTGGAAAAATATGGCCATTAACTTGAATGTTTAAGCAGTTATTACCCTGCTGGTCATTTAACAAATGTATTTGTAGAATTAAGTATGAGGTATAATGATCAAGATAATAGTGTGATGATACAGCACAAAGAAACAGAGATGTTTATATTGTTTTTAACAATAAATATTTATGGTGAGCACAGTAGGTGACAACTCATTTTGGCAAGTTTCACTGGCTGTCATAAAACAAAAGTATAAAAGGCAATTTTAACAAACATTAGTTTTAACACCAATATTTTCATCAAATATTGAGTGTGTAATTGTAATACATAAAAATGTGTATCAGGCAGAAATCAAGTGCAAATTAATTCAAAACGAACATCGAAACGTACACTTCCAAAATCAGAAGTAGCACAACTGAAAGAACAAAGTGTGCACACACAAACACAAACAGCAGTTTAACAAAAGTGATGTAGCATGCAGTTAATGTCACTTAAAATTATGTATGTACACCATTGTCTGAGCAATGTAATCCAGCTATTTTAAAACAAAAACCTCACTTATTGCATCTATTATGTCTGTATGACTGTGTGACTGTGAGTATGATTTACAGCCACTATTGTGCTGTGATAAAAAATTCACAAAAAAGTTTACTGCAAATAGCTACAATTGGCAATATTTGGTCATCTTGTCCAGAATATTATGACTCCTATTTGCCGATGAACTGCTATTGTACAAATAACACAAATGCCTCAAATACAAAAAAATACTTATCAATCCATGTTTCAAGTATTACCTTCCTTTTTCAACACTGCTATTCCATAGAGGGTTGCACGGTGACTGGAGCCAATGCCAGCCAACATTGGATGAAGGCGGTTTCACTGCACAGACACACTAGTCGATGTATGAAGAAAAACATCCTTTCGTGCTGATTCACATCTGTGGGCAATTTAGAGTCCTGCGTTAATCCAAATGCATGCTTTTGGATTGTGGGAGGAAGCAGGACTACCCGGCCTCACTTGTAGTGAGGCGACAGCGTTAACCACCGCACCACTATGTTTCAAGTACAACACATTTAAAATCAGTTCAATTGATCTGATACTGCCATGTGCAAAACAAATAACAACACACAGAGATTCAAATGGACAGCATGTGACAAATGAACTGCTGACAAAAATGACCTCATCAAAGTATTTAAACAAACAAAGTGTACAAAACAGGACGTCCAGTCTTTACTATCTCAGAGCAGATGCTTCAGTGGTCGTTTCCCTTAAGAAAGATCAAAGTGCTTGTGTGTACACACAGTCCATGAGAATTAATCTACATCGCAGGTAATGGATGAGGGAAGATAATCCAGTAGCTGTGAGTGCAGGTGTAGAGCTTGTGCATACAGTTAAGTCTGAAGAGCAGAGAGGCGTCGCTCAATACACTCTTTACCTGCAAACAATACAGGGATAAAGAACAGCTTGCATGAGAATACAATTCCGTGGGCGAGCTGAAATGGCGGACTTATTCTGAAGTGTTCTGATTTGAGCATGTTGTCTTTGTGTTTATGTGTCAGAGTGCTGCCACGTACATTTATCTATGCTCTCGATGTCTTTTTGCTCTGTGATGGTTCGGGACAGACCCTCCATCAGCAGAAGGGCTCTTTGGTAGCGCTGGGTTGAAGCATTGCCATAGTGGAACATCTCATCCAAAGCAGCAGACTGCACCTGAATGCAATGAAACACACACATTATACTGAAGATAAGAATCCATACTGAGTATACATTGCATCTGATTTGAGGTGAACGTCAGCAAGGTGAGCTCACCATGTGCACAGTGTGATTGTAGATGAGCTTCTCTGCTGTGAGGCCGTTGAATCGGTCCATGAGCTTCTGTTTATCAAGCAAGAAAGTCTGCAGGCGATCACTGAGGCAGCGGCAGTACGTCACACAACTCTTATAGGAATCATTCAGCTTCCGGATCACTGTACAAAGGAAATACAGAATGCAAAGACACTTACTATTTCAACAGATATTAACCTGGGTAGGTCAAAATCTTCTCTTTAAAACGTTATCTAAAATTGATTATTCCTCTTAAAGTGAGTAAAAACTATGATAGCTAAACAAATACTCTTCAAAATGAGGGCTTGACATTAATCTTACCTTGTTTGACTGTAGCAGAGGGAAAGAGTCTGCCCTGTTTGATGTTCTCTTTAGCTGTGTGCAGTGCTGATGACAGAAACTCCTCCGCTTTCATGTACAATACTAACTGCTCGGCATAGCTGGAAAATGCAAACAAGAAGCAAAACTCATTTCCCTGAAGACTTGTAGAGGAAGCAAGATGCTGCACACATTAAGTACATTTTTCAACCTTCATGGCTCTCACCTCCATTCTTTGCTCAAGAGACTGATCTGATCTGTGACCAGGCTCTGCTCCAGAAAGGAAACATCAGAACTGCTGATGACATCCAGCCCCGGGTCTTTAGAAGAAGCCAGTTCCATGACACAGTGGACAAAAGCTGAGGTGAAGCGCAGGTCACTGAGGGCATCAGTGTGGGCCTGCTGTGAGAGGAACCAAACTGTGTTAGTACAGAATCTGAATTTGTCTATTTTTATAATCATTTGCAAATGAATGTCAGCATCATCAGAAGGTTTCTTTTGTACCTCCATCAGCGTATCTTCAGCCAACTCTGGAGGGTGAAAGACCAGATTGGTGTGCGGAGTCGCATCCATCGCTTCGCTCTCACTGTTTCTACGGCTTCCTCTCTGGAGAAGGCGACTGTTGAGCCAGGGTGAGTTGATGTAGCTGGGAGAACCTGTGTGTAGGACCAGTACGGTTTTACAGCTGAAACCATTACATGAGAAATGCTTTTCCTCTGAACAGCTGGCTGTAACTTATATGTAATACAAAGCAATCATCAAGTGGTTCACTGCATATTTTGACAGTCATCCAATGCTTGCGTTGTGCTTTAGACTTTGTTATTCAATTTCTCGAAAGCCTCCTGCAACATAGTCAGTCGCCTAAATAATCAAGTAGAGAGCACCAACCTGAGAGTATCCTTGGCACCATGGTATCAGGAGGAGTGTTTCCTCTGGCTGGAGAACCAATAGTGAAGACTGCAAGAGGTGGGCTGTCCGAGTACTGAAAGCCTCTCATATAACCAGTAGGTGGGGCTGTAGGAACAAAAAGTTAAGTCAAATGTCAAATGGTTTGGGCAAACTATCCTTTTAAAGTCGGTGCTTTAGAACAACTGCATCCCATCTCCCTACTGATTACAAGAAACATTTCAAAGTATGTGTTGACTTCATTGTAGGTGGGAGCCTCTCCTTAGTATGACTTCAGAATTTACAAGACTAGTTATATTAATTTTTTACTTTACAAACACTATCAGAGGCTGGTCTGTTTGTTTATTATGCACAGGTACCTGTAGTTTCCATGCTTTTCTCACTGTTGAGGCTCTCGTCACTTCCCTCCTCAGCTCCAAACGCCGCCTTCAGCAGCAGATCTGACAGCCTGCCTGTGCTCAGGGCTCTGGACATCCAACACAAGCAGACACACCATCATGAGCATTTAATAATTGATCAGACACCATTCAATGTATGTGCCATCTCTACGTGCCAGGTGGCAGGATGGTCTCACTTTTACATGGATTAGTTACATAAACAATTTATCCCTTATTTGCCGGATGTAATTACACCATCTTATATCTATAAGTGCTATATTTAGAATAGAATATTGATATTACAATCTTCAAACCTTTTAAATGGGTCGTTTCTATTGATAGATTTCCTTCTGTGGTTGGTCTGAGGAGCAGCAGACGGGTCAAATGACTGCAGGTCTGGCACCGTCTTGATCCGATCTAGCATTCTGGATTGAACCTGCTGATGAAAAGCAAATCACAAACATATCATTTATGTGTCACTTTTTTGTCGTTCTTATTCTTTTGATTTGCAGCTGCTGCTTTACATGTTGTAGGTGTTCCTCTATTAAATGTGAATGTATTGTACTATATAAATAAAGTTATTATTAAGCTTCTCCCTTGTAAAATGTCAGTTTGCAGTTCCCAAGACATAACAAAGAAAAATTGTGCACACTTATGTGACTGGCATGATGGTGTTTAAGTTTCATTTTGTAGTAATAATACCAAAAACAACAGACAAATAATAATGTCAGTGATTTAGAAGCTGACCTTGGGAGCACAGGCGCCAGGTGAGCCAGTGAACTGTCCGGTCCTCGTGCTGAATGGAAGAGTCGGCTCTGAGCTCTTTGGGGTGATTCCCACTAGAATACAGAGGGTTGGAGGAATTAAATTAGTAAGGGTTAAGACTGATAGCATAGCCAATGAGTCAGGCCAAAATAGTTCACTCCTCTGAAAAACAATAACACTGAATGAATCATGCTTAGGCACGTTCCTTAGATTTTGGCTGAAGGCCTAGACGACAAGTAGATGAGTCAGGCAGAGGGAACGCTGAGACATAGAAAACCAAATAGCCACAAAATTACTTTGGGAATGTAATGAACAGGACATAAATCAGGTGGGGGAGTTTTTGCTAACACCCAAGAAGTCAGCAGTAAGTGACACCACAGTGATAAATTCCTGTGGAGTGTGTCGGGCTGCAGACGTCTGACCAAGATAGTTACAGTAAAAGAAACATTCAGTAGACCAGGGGTCAGACAACTTCCGGATTGAAATTAGTTTGATACTGATTCTTCACTAATAACATCAGCAGCTGATTGACATCACTGTTTAGGAAAGTTAAAATCGTTGACCTGAGACAGGTAAAACAACAACTGATAAAGATGTCAACCTTGAGGCGAGTCCTGTTGGGGCTGAGCTCCTCCAGTTGCCAGCCTGGGGGAGTTGAGGACAAATCCTGGACCTGCAGCTCCACACTGTGCAGAGGTTTCACCGCTGCTGCCTGCACAGCACGGTGTGGCCCTGAACGCGGAGAGATACAGTAAGGTGAGACAAAGGCAAAGGCAAAGGGAGCGGACGGGCACTGGGGTAAAGTGGGTGTAGAGGTAAAACCAGCTGAGAGGCTGTACGTACCTGCTGGAGCAGGGGAAGGCACCAGGCTGCAGGTTCTGCTCCATACGCTGGTAGTTTAGGATCTGTGTTGGGACGGGAATGGGCACAGAGTCGCTGGAGTAACGGTCAGCAAATTCAACAGGCTTTCTGTGTGGGTGAAAGAGAGAGCAAAAAGGGTCAGGCACAGAGGAGTGAGCAGTTAGAAGTACTATTGGTGGTTCGTGGTATTTAATAAGAGTAAGTTCACAAAAAGCAATACTAACCAGAAAGATTGTTAAATGGATGCACTGAGTGGTTCTCTTACCTAACAGTCTTAGAGGGAGGATGGAGAGGCATCTTTCCTGCAGGCCTGGGCCCTGGCTCAGCTCCGACTGGGCTCCTGGAGAGGATGTTAAAATAGGTTAGCTATAGCGATTCCGTGTGATATATTATATGTATAGACAAAATACTGATGCATCCCTTCACGCGAGGTAAGAAATACACTACCTATTTATTTATATATTCATCAGTGATACTTTTTAGTTTTAGCTTGCATGACAAGTTGAGTCTAAGTTTAGCCCTTTAAATATCCCCAGTTGACTAAAGTGCTGAGTAGGCTTTACATAGGATATATATCAAATGTTTGAATGTGTGTAGGGGCTGAGTGGATCTGATATGAATAGCTGCCCGGCCAACTCTATTTTTGAGTCTACTTTTGTGTACAACTCACCCACTGTATATAAGGCAACTTCCGACGGGTAAGCCAGCATCCAGTTCATATGTGTACTCACCTATAAAAAAAGAAAGTCAGGCTCTTAAAAACTGAAAAAGGGAAAAGAGGTGTCTGTACAGTGTAAGAGGACGCACTGAGAAACTGGTCAGGCACCAGGACGTAGTCCTCTGTGTATGACGAGGTGGTCTGATTGTCCTGACTGGCTGTTTCTTTTGGCAGGAGGAATCCACCTGTGTCTGGTGTAGGGGAGTACCTCCCTTTAGGCTTGATTTGGTGGATCTCTCCATCGGAATGCTAAGAGCACATAAGATAAAGGAGTGTTTTATCACGTCAAAAAATCTTTAATCATTGATGGTTTGTTTTGGATCAGTCCACAAGAGAAAGAAGTATGTACTTGAGGTGAGGCCATTTGGGACGTGGAGGAGCTGCTTGATGAACTGTCCAGGCCTGAGACTGGGTAGGAGAACATGGGAGCAGGTGAACCTGTCAAAATATGTTTTGGGGGTAGGAGACTGGTTAAAGGACCACTGTTAATTAGGACAGATGATTCAATAAAGAAGAAAAAGGTACTAACATTTCTTTGAGGAGGAGCTTGTCTCCAGGAAAGGATGGTGGAAAAACTCATCTGCACATGTAAAGCATATGCAAATGTAAAATAAGCTTTCGGAATCAAATTATGATCTTAGAGAAGGGAGGGACTTACCAAAGCTGATCCGCTCTTTGTGGTTCCTCTTCAACAGCCCCAGCAGGAGGTGTCTTAGGTGACGAGACGTCTCCTTTGGGATGCTGGGAAAATACAAAGGTTTCCCATTTCAATAAATAATTAAACACTAAAAAATAAACATGATGCATGAGAGTCTTTACATAGTGGAACGCACAGTATCTGTTGCCTGGATTACTGATATTTTCAACTTCCTGCTTCAGTCTGTTTTTGTGATTTTGTCGAGGATACATCTGGTTTTAAAAGAAATGATATTTAGGTCAGTGGTTTTGCAGAAGCTCAGAGTGAGCTATAAAAATGTGAATTTTAAATTTAATTTATGGTTTCAGTACAAAACCTCATCATGACACTCCGAGTCGGCACAGACGGTGGGTGAGCGAGCGTGCCTGCGTGTGTGTGTGTGTGTTGAGCTATGTGGGTCATGTGGAAAATGATAGCCGCGCAAGCCACAAACTGGCAGCTCAGAGCAGGTTATATATAGAATGAGAGGAAAACAACAAACCATGTCTGCTCACACAGGCAGGGTCCAACTTATCAGCCAGCTTTATCACTGCAGAAGATAAGCATGGCTACGAGCCATGAACGGGCGGATAAAGTGCACCGGGAAAGCAGTGGCAAGCAATCCATGAGTCTCTCTGAACACGTTCCATGTTCAGCTCGTAAACATCAGAGCTCCAGTGATGAAAACGACAGTAAATAGTCAAGATAACTGAGTGCAGAGTGACTTGAGACTCCAACCCATATAGAAATATATACCATAGATAGCATACTACACACAGATTGGTTTGGTGTCTGTATCACTGCCTTCCAAACTGGGATCTTTAGCAATGGTATAGATTTCTTCTAGGCTAGCTGTGAGTGTGCATCGATGTGAGTGTGTATGACCTTATACTTTGCCAGCTGCCCATGTGCACGGGAACATCACTGAACCCACTAAACTGGGCAGGTGTCCCTGAAAAGCCTGTTTACTCCCCTCCCCTGAGTGTATTGAGTATTAGAGGCTGACCTGTTGGATGATAAAAATGATAAAGCCTTTACAAAACAAAAGTTTATTACTATTATAGTATTATTATACTTTCATTTTACAGAAAAATAAATAATAAAAAATAATAAATAACAAATAAATAAATCCAAAATAAAAATCAAACTGAATTCAAATGTAGTTTCACGAGGGGATTGTTGGGCCTTGTGTTATATAAATATTTTACTCTAACTCCAGGTGGGCTCTGTGTAAGTACATTGTATATGCTGTGAGTTGGAGGCACTCACCTGGGTAACAAAGTCCTGTTGGTTTCATAGAAGAGACGGAGCTCCTGTGGTGTACTTGCCTACACACATGCACACACACAAAATAGAATAATTTAACTTGCAACATATGCAAATGACAGCACCCACACAAACAGACCAGTCTATCTACCTGTGTGCATCAGTACAAATATTTAAAAAATTAGTCAAGTGGGGAACATGTGGGTGTTTGATGATCCCATTCAGAACAAAGTGGAATGCTGGGAGATTCCAATGAAAGCCAGCTAAGTAAACATCGTCATCGTCTATAACCTAACTCTGACCCTTGGACTTATCTCAACTCACTGACTGGCCTGACAGGAATAGAATAAATCATCCCTGTCACTCTCTGGGAAAACGTTTTCAAGGAAACTCCAACAGAAATAACTTCCACAGGTACAAAAGGGAACTAACGTTATTTTTGGGCATACAAGGACGGCACCGGAAAAAAAAACAGGAGAAGAAAAATAAAATGTTGCATAAGTTACACAGTTGAACAGTTTGATCTAAGCAGCCACGTGGAGAGCAGAAAGTAATACCCGGTATTGTGAAACAATATTTACTCTGGTTCAGTGAAATGGCTGACAGCCACTTCCCCATGTCCCAGTTGGTAAACAAGGCTCTTTCCTAACAAGTAGTCAAGCTGTTCCAACACTTTCTAATGAACAACACTGGATATGAGGGAGCGTGTCATCCAGCAGACAGGTGGTGTTTGAATAGCTGGGAATCATGTTGTTTATCTGTGTTTTGAAAGATACAAATTGTCTTCACAATAATGAGTCTACCCTCCCTAAAATCTAAAGCAAAACTAAATGAGCATTGTTATTCTCGGAGGAGCTGCAGAAAACACATATTTACATAAACAGTTAATAAGATGGATGCTGCATGAATTGGTTTTAAGTGCCACTTACATGAAATGGGGCCTTTCCAGTCAGGCATTGGTACACAATGGTTCCTATGCTCCACAAATCAGCTTTGGCATCGTAGTTCTGGGACATGATGACCTCAGGAGCCTGGGTGCACGAAAACAAACAGCTCACAGGTAAGAGACATGGTGACCTAACACTGTGCTGGCAACGGAAGCCAGAGTGCAAGAGCGTTAATACGCACCATGTACATGGGGGAGCCACACAGCGTGGCCGCCATGGTGTTCGTCTGGAGGTGGCGTGCAAAGCCAAAATCAGCTGGAGGGTGAGAGACATGAGTTGAGGGCTGGAGAGTATAGAGTATCTGAGCCTTTGCTCGTTTGCGAGCGCCATGACACCTTTACCTATCTTGATGTTGATGGAGCTGGACCTGCGGCCCTCTGGGTGGCAGAGTAAGATGTTCTGGGGCTTGAGGTCTCTGTGGAGGATCCCTTTGCTCTGCAGGGCGTTCATGGCCTGGGCGATCTGCTGCAGGAAGACGCGGATGGTGTCCTCACTCAGCGTGCCCTTGGCTGTGGATCAGGAGGGGGAAATACATAAGACTAGTCAGCAGCATATAGAAGGTGTGTTATACTGCCACTTCCTATCATTTTTATAAAAAAAAAAAAAACTAGAGCTCTAAGTGTTGAATTATCTATTTTGTCTGACCACCAATATAAATCCAATGAAGTTATACTGGTATAGTATTCTATCAGCAGGCAGGCTGGTATATTATGACTAGTGAAACCAAATATTGATGAGGTATTTAGATGTTTGACAAAGGATAACAAACCTTTGCGCGTTTGTGCGTCTTAGTTGTAATTAGTTTGTATTTAACAGTTAAACTACACATTTTATTCATGATATAAATGTATTTGTTCTCACACTTCACTTGCCTAACCCTGATTCTCTGAGCAGTGTGCGTAAAGGTATCTGATGACGTTCTCAATGTGAGACCCAGCCAATTCTGTGAAAGAGTATGTGATCTGAGGTGGAGATGGACCACACCAGCGTCACTGGGTCACGCTTCTTGGAAGAGAATTTTGTTTATGATGAGCCCTCATTTGGAAACATGCGTCTACGCCGTCTGACTTGCTGGTGAGCCTCTCCTCCCTCATACACCTCCTCCCAGTGTTTTTGGCAGCGGTGTTTTTCCACCGGAGCACATGGGATAAGTGAGTGACAGATGGGTGAGGTAATTTGGGTGCTCCGTGAGCCTTGCCAAGTGTGACTGAGTGATGTGCTGCAAATAACTGGATGTGCCATCTTAGCAGAGGCACAGAATGGGCCAGTGTACAAAATAAGAGATGCTGGCGTGATGTCAGCAGACCCTCACCATCAGCATGTGAATAGAAACACAAACACCAATGAGGTATATTTAGCCTGAAAGAAATGAATCCCATAACTTCACCTGCGTCATCCTATACTAAAACAGCATTTGAAACTTGAGGCGGTGATTTTTTTTTTAAGACGGCAGTCAAGTGGGGTCAGGAGCATCTGAGAGTCCACAAAAAGGCAGAATTACTTCATAAATTGTAGGAAAAACAGAACAAACTTGATTCCAGGTCAAGAGGAGGGTTTATCTTTATGTGGGTCAAGTAAGTCTGAGAATTACTGATCTGACTTGTTGCAAACTGAAGCCTGAATTCTTTCATTGTACTGGCAAAATCCTATTATTCAGATACTTCACCAAGCCTCTTAAGAGCCACACTGACCAGCCAGTACAATAAGCTGCTCCAAATGTGTTAACTATGAGCAGCTCTGTTGCACCACTGAGGGGTGTTGTCAGTGCCCCTCTTTATGCTCGGACCACAGGTAATGGAATGGTAGGTTTTTACTGTGGGGAGATGTGGCCTGTACTAAGTTCAATGTGACGTAGTGAACTTACAGTGAAGGTACTCAGCCAGGTCACCTCCATTGCAGTACTGAAAAGACAGAGAAGAAACGTCTTTGTCCCCGTCCACTTTAACAGTGAATGTGATTTACACCAGATGTAACGCAACTCACCTCCATGACAAGATACACACATCCTCCAATTTCCTGTTGACAACATAAAAGGGAAATGATCAGTGTGATAGTAACTGACATATGCTCAAAAACCACATTAACAATAATAAATATGAGCCCTATTTTCAATGATAATTAAAAAGAATTAGAATTAGAGTCCTTTCTTAGTTCCACAACAGGGAAATGTACAAATCAAATGTGTTCAAGTCAGTGTCCCAACGTTACACAACGAGGGACATCAGGTCACTGTTGAGAGTTGGACTGCCACCAGCAGAGCTTCTAGAAACAGGAGCTAACTAAGGTGCCTGAAACTTTACCCCAACAGGATCCTTGTCCGGCTCTTGGGCATGTGAGCCCCTGCAGAACCCTCCCCAGATGCAACCATTGGAAATATTGGCAGAGCAGTGAGACGGGGGTTGGAGGTGTGAGAGGTTTAGGGTGTCAGCCCCACCTGACGTGCAAGGACAGTGGGGGAGCAAGCCGAAACCCATTTGCCTTTGGCATCGAGCGTGACCGATTTATATGCCAGCCCATAGTATGGGCCGATATGACCCTCTCACAGATATATCAATGGAGCTTTATGATGCGAATCTGTTTACGTTTTTAACAAAATTATTCTTCATACTATGTTATTACTATTGTTCTTAATGTATATTCTATATATTCAGTCAGTGTTTTCTTTTCTTTTTATTATTTGTAAGTTTATGTTTTAATAGACTTTATAATATCTGTAAAAATGCTACAGCTACATGAAAAATATGAGCCAATGCATGGGGAATTATTTTCTTCCCTAACATTAGTATATGGTAACTAAATTAAAGCTAGTAAGCTGTGGGTGTTGGAGTGACACTTATTGACATTTACCACTACAATACTATGGTAACAGATGACAGAAAGCACAGGCTGAGTAGATACTAGTCGAATAAGCACCATCACTGATTGGAGTCATAATCCCTGTGTTGTTGGTGTCTGCTGGGAGACCAGCCTCTGCCCTGAAAGCCATTGTTTAACAGGCTACACTCTGCCATCTGTCAGGAAAGGTAATCCCACATCCGTCTGTCTGGCAGGGTGACAGCAAGGTGAGAGAAAAACACACTCGGCACACAAATGGTTAACGACCTGAGTGACCCGTGAGCGACGCGTGACTTGTTTCAAAGTTTAAAGGGAGTATGAGTTAAACACATTGCAGAGATTCATCAATATAACTAATTAACATTTAGGATAAGTCAATGCACTCTTTAAGAATGGGGAAAAATATCTGACACACCACCCAACAGCTGTATCTGCACCACAGGCTTAAATGTGTATAATGTGTGTATTTACAGGTGACAAATCTGATGTGTTTGTGTGTTGAGAGGAGAGATTCTCACCTGGTAGTCAAGCAGACGGACAATATTTTCATGTTTGAGCTCCTGGATGAGGAGAGAAAATAACATTTTAGTAAAGATTAAGCAGCTGAGACAGGATGGATGGAAGCACCAAAAATAGTTATCACCTTTAATATCTTGATTTCTTTATTAAGAAGAGACTTTGATTTGGCTAGGTTCTTCTTGTTTATGCACTTGACAGCAACCTCCCAGTCTCGTCTCTGGAATAAAGATGTCGTGTTGATGATAAGATGCATCAGTAACACGCAGATTCCGATAGCCTGAGATTACAAGGTTACCTCTTTGTGTCTTCCCTTGAACACAACAGCGAAGGCACCGTGGCCAATCAGGTCTTTCCTGCTGAACTCAAACTTCCCAACAGACTCCATCATGAACAATGACACAAGAAAATAAACAGATGCGTTCACGGACAGCTTCAGGAGCTTGACTTTCCACCGGGGACAGACGCACAGTCCCACCACGCGTCTCTGGTGCCGGTAAATCCCATTCCTTTGACTTAGAAGACACCCTGTCCGCAGACGAGCAGGTCCACAATGGGTGACAACATAACAAAAGTTTCCGTCAACATAAAAAGTTCAAACAACCGGCGCACAAATAAAAATGACTGTAGAGGAGTGTTTGCTGCTTTTAAAAAGTCTCCGAGGCTTCACTGGAGCAGACACGGGTTCAAACAGCTGCTCAATGTTGTCGGTGTTCAGAGGCTTAGCTCGGTCAGAGTTGTCTATCTCATGCGTCCCCCTCAGTCTTCCTCACCTTTCTACCATCTGCTCGAGTTTACGTCTGAGCACGCGCATGCGCAAACTGCCAGGCAGCTGTTGGACCGTGGTGCCTTCAGGGACACCTCGTTCAGTCTTTTTTGTCTTACTGTGATCCTAAATGTCACCGTTATTACACTTGAAACTGTGTAGACAAATATCTAAAGGTTTTAAGGCTGAAATTCTTTATTTGAGAGCGCATGAATAAGAATGCATTTTGAACCATTTAGTATTTTAACAGGTTCAAAATGCAATTCAAGTACACAAATCTTAATAATAGTAACATCAACAACAACAACAACAACAATAATAATAATAATAGTTTCTTGTCATAATAATTTTTTATTAAAGATAACTGAAGGCATAAATCATACCATAAAACAACTGGTGGCCATATACAAGCTTAGAAATACTAGAAATATTTAACTTTAAATCTGAAAAGAGAGCACAGAGGGACTTACAGTAAATCCTGTCTTAGGAATCTAAATGCTGGTACAGTGTAATCAACAGGACATTTAAAAACATGCCATCTCCCTCTATTCTCACAGTATGTTAAGAAAAAAAAGCAACAAGCCCATCAAGTCCCTCTGTTGTAGACACAAAATTCATATTTTATTGTACAAAAAATATAGGGAATTGTATAAGAAATGAGCAAAAGAAATAGCATGAGTTCACAGAATTGTCCAAAACACAACCACTACTCCTCAAAAAGCACAACATACCGCAGCTTACTAGGATGTGAGGTACTGCAAAAACAAATAAAGCGTTCAGGGGAGAAAACACTCAATTCACCCCAGAATATAACAAGAGAGCATAATGAATGTTGAGCTGTGACACTTTACAGGAAACATGATGAAGAATGCAGAATCACAAATAAATAAATACATTACAGAATTACAAATGGTCTCAACACTGATCAGTTGTCATAATGCTGTTGTTGTGTTGTCATTAATGCTGCATGAATCAGGAAAAATTAGCATTTTTAGCAAGTTTTGACAATTACTGTTAAAATTGATTTGTTTTTATTGGAAGAATGTAACACAATAATTAAGATAAATATATGTACTACATTTTTCTGTCCATGGTTATTAATTTGTACCAAACACTCCTTTAAAATACTGTACTTAATATCATCTATAAAAAAATCTGTGAGATAAAATGCATGTTCAACCATGTTAGGGAAAAGTTTGAGATCTCTCCTGCTGAGAGTTAGGTTTTAAGATCTATGCTACTGTCAAGTCTGTGTTCTGAAGCGTCATCAATAGAGTAGATTAATTCAGCACAAATCACGGAAACAGAGGGAAACATGGCGCTAAATATAAATAGCGACGCAAACATACTTTTATTCGTGTGCTTACTTTAATTATCCAAGAAAATCTGTTTCCTGAAATTGTCTGAGTGAACAAAACTATTAACTAAGTCAGAGTAACTTGCTTTACTTAAATTGCTAAATTAAGTAAAATCAACAATTAAAAATAAAGTAAGCATAACTTGAGTCTTATAGTTCAATTTACTTGTTACTGTTTTTCGAGGCATCAGTATTTGTTTAGTAAGTTCAATTTGGGTGATTTTACAGTGTAGTGTGGCACTATGTCTAGTTTTTACACTGTTTATGGTGCAGGTTAAACAAAGCTGGTAAAAGGCAGATGCCAGACCAGCTGGGGTCACCTGGGTGAACCATAGCTGCTGGCGCTAACCTTATATTTACCATTCAGACATGACGTGTGGTATCCACTGTAACACTTGGCAAGAGAGCAAATACATTCCTAAACTATTCCCTTGAATAAACCCTGGCCAGCCATTAAATCAATGCAACATAGCCTCTAGATGGACAAAACACAGACCTCACAGGACGCCATTGTCTGGACTCTTTAGACTTTCTGTCACTTTACTGACCTTCTCCTCAAAAATCCATATGCTTGACTGTGGGGAATCAGTATGTTTTCATGGGACAATAATAAGGCACAGTCCTCATTGTCTGTTTGTCTGAGAATGAGAACAGAACCCCTCATTGACTTTAGTCACCCTTTTTGCGGTGAACGAGTACCCAATTCATTGCATAACATAGCAGGAGAGCACCAGTCGGTCACCAGTGAGCTTCAGGCCGCTCTCCTGCCACTGACATCCTGTTTGCTCCTCTACACAGCGGAGAGGTCGATACGATTGGCTGAGTTGGTGCTTTTGTCCCACGTGTTCATCTTGGTAGCCATCACTCCCTCCTTGTTTCCATTCATCTAGATAAGAAGGTAGGAAGGGGAGAGTTAGACACCGGCTGACAGGAAGAGAAGAGCTTTCCTTTTTCACTCAGTGTCTAACAGCAGCGCTCACAATGTCAGAGTTGAAGGGCTTCACATTGATGTTTCGGATGGAGCTGCTGGTGAGGGACCACACCTTGGTTTTATGTTTGAAAGCAGCTCTGACCTAAAGAAAGATGTAGATGGTGACACATGAAACACAAGTCAGAAGCAAAGACAATGCGTTTGAGCGATGAAGTACTTTTCTACTACAGGACATGACAAAGAATAATAAACAATGACGTAATATATCAAAGGTATGTACCTCCGAGTTGAGAAGACAGTGGAATAAGAAAACAAAGAATCCCTAAAAGAAAAAGAAAAGTGAAAATTAAAAAAATCACAGCTCACAATTTAGAAAAGGTGTGATCCTGTAGTGAAACAACGTACTTGTAATGAGTTGAACACTGCAAATATGTACAGGAACGGCAAAGAGTGTGTGTTAAAGGCAAGAACGCCAAAGATCCAAGAGATGCCGAGTATAGGAAGCAGCACAGCGACCGCCTTTGCCGTCAGTCTGGAAACAAAACACGTTCATATAATCAGCCTTGAATACGATACAGTACAGTAAGCTCTGATTTAAAAATAATGTCTGATCATGAAAGTAACTCACTTGACTGCATTGGCATCTCCATGAACCTTGTAATTTTCTCCGCTGATTCGAGAAATGATCCTGGTCACAGAAATCAAGATGCCGATGTTCACCTGGAGATCAGAAGAGAGCTTGACCCCGTGAATATACGCAGCAGCACAAGATCATGCTTTTCCTCCTCGAATCAGGGCTTTCAGTGACTTCAGAATGAGGATCAGATAAGGGGAGTGATGTGGGAAATGCTTATTTTTGCGAATTCCTCACCACAATGACAAACAGAGCCGGTGCCACAAACGCCCAGATGGCTCCGTTCTTCAGTGAAAGCCAACAGCTGAAAAAAACAAAGGCAGGTGCAGGAGTTACAGAAAAGTCACATTGTGTCTCCTTCCTGAAATGTAAATATGGAATGACGTGCGATGAGGGCATTTCCGTTTAATGGGTGAGGTCACACAACACCACCAAGCTTTAATGGACTTAAATGAATCCCATATTGTCTCGTGTATATATGTTTTTTATTTTTGTTAAAGTCATACTCACTTGTCAACTTCGCCATAACTGTCGAGAGCTGACGTCATGGACACTACACATATGACCAATGGAGAGCCTGGTAATTACACAAAGAAAACACATATGTTATACATTCGTCACTTCATAACCTCCACTGGTTTTGTCTGCCCAGGGGCCCTGGTCCCCGGGGCACATTGTGATGCAGAGCAGCTTAGTTACATCTGCTATACATTTTTACTTTATTATAATGTATATTGTGAGTGCAGTGTGATTCTGGCCAGGGACCTTTGTTCCTTGTCATTTCCGCTCTCCCTTCTTTTCATCGAGCCTATTCATTACACACTTTCAAATAAATCCTACGAATGAATACACTGAAAAGAAATCATGGTGAAATCAAAACGAATCACAAACATTGTACTTCTATCTATAAAAAAATAAATAAATTCTTTTTTTACATTCCTTATTTCGCAGCAAAGGACTCTGGGTTTTTCCACAAGGACATGCTGAATAAATTTCCTCCTAATTATAAAATTTGACTAAACTATGGAGCAGTCCTGACAGGTGATATTTTAGTCTCGTTTGCACAAGATAACTTTGTTTTAAGACAATAAATATCTCATAATGACTTGATCTGATGTCTTTCCACAATAGCAGCAAGGATTTCATAATAAAATAAAATAAAATAATGATGCATATATACAATTTTAAATACCCTGTGTGCACGATATGTATGTTCTTTTGCGAGCCAGCATTTTTTCTTCCTTCCCTTTGTTGGCACGTTGCTAATTTATGTATGTGCATGACCTCCATCAACAAGTTTAAAATCAGTGCAATGCCCAGCTCCCATGCTGCTAGTGGACAGTACAAATACTGTGAGTATCTTCAAAACCACTCCATGAAATCTAGTCAAGTCACGACTTTGGTCCTGCGTCTGGGCCTGCTTCCCAGATGCAGGGATGGGAATCGGCATGATCCACGAACATTCGACTGGTCTTAGATCAACAGGAAATAAAAACGTGATCAGGAGACTGAAAAGATTTTGGCTAAGGCCACGCAAGAACAAGTTATCACATTTTTAAGCCAGTGATTTAGAAAAAATGGTCCTATAAAACTTCCAAAGCATCATCTTAACACTTGCATCCCCTCATTTGACAAATATTGAACCTTGTGAAACTGTGGTTCAAACTCAGCAGAGCAGCATTTTCCTTTGTATTTACTTACTTTTCCACATTAAACAGCGTAGTGGTTTTATTTATCTGCCGTGCTGCTAATTGCTAATTTCCATGAAAATAAATTATTCTACTGTGTCTTGATCTTAAAGTATTTAGTTTTTATGTTTAACGGTTATACTTCAGACTGTTGTACAACTCTCCAGCACATAATTTGAAGTTGGCCACACTAGATGAAAAATTACTCTGGCCAGAAGAAAGGAAGTAATAAAAAGGGATCGTTTTCCCTCTAATGGCTTCAGCATGTGAAAGAGACCATGCATTCCCCGGCAGCCAAAGACAGTGCACGTATGTCCCAGGTTCTTTTCATCTGTCCATCTACTCTGGTCCGCTGTGATCAGGAGAGGCAATTGTTATGCTGGAATGTAACTCAAAGCACATTCAGACCTTAAAAAGCAGGGTCAGAGTATTTTTATTTGACCAGTGATGTGGAGTGGAGAAATACCAAATTCATATTCACACTAATGGACTGGCACAAGAGGCGGAACGCTGGGTCAGATTAGGGACAATAAAATAAAAACCGGATAGTGTATTCTTGAAACAAGAAAAACATGAGAAAATGGAAATAGCACACGATAACATCACGCAAGGAACACATGGCGGGCAGAAGTGAGACGTGTCTCTGTTGTGGTTTTTGTCTGAAAGTGTTTGAGCAGACTCACCCCAGCCGATGCCGTAATAGTAGAAGTGTTTGCTGCCCTCGGAGCCAAACACCTTCACCACCATACTGTAGAGGTGGAGGCCCTCCACCAGCATCCAGGCAAAGGCGCTCAGGAAGAAGAAGTGCAGCAGGATGGCCATCACCTTACAAGGCAGCTGGACACAATATCAGGCATCAAAAAAGCTGCTCTTCTCATTATTTCCTGCTTTATTAGTATTGTGCATTTTTCTTATATTCATTTGTCTTGTCCTCATGTCCTCTGTTCTGTCTTTGTTCATCCCCCTTTTCCTTAAGATTTGTTATCTCCCATTCATAATTTATTCATTTTTCATTCATAAATCTAATAATTTTAGGATTATTTGAATGCAAAACACACTCACCGTGCCCGGGGCAAAGCGGGCGCTGATGAGCAGTAAGATCTCCGCCACCAGGATGGCGAAGGACAGGTTGGCATGGATGTGGTAGCGCTGGTTACGGATGGTGCTCACTGACCTGCAGAGAGAAGAAGATCACTTACAACACACCTTAATTCATCCTGAAGGCAATTTAATTTATGGCAACTAAATGAAAGTAACAAGAGTGACAGATAGAGAGAGAGACAGAGACAGCTGTGTTGAGCTAAATGTCTGTAAAAATCCTATATTTCTATTCAGGTTCATCTAACAACAGGGCTTTGAATTCATGTTTGTGACCACGTTATAGATGAATCAAATTAAATATAAAGGCTATAGAATAAAGCTCATGCACATGTGACTCTGTCTGACTGGTGATACTCACGACAGGACTGCAAAGGTGACAAGAGTGATGGTGAGACACAAGATGGAGATGGAGCAGCCAACGTAACCAATGGTTGACAGTGCCACCTGGTGGCCAGTAGTGAGCTGTGCACAGAGACCAATCATCAACAATGGAGAAGACAACACGTGAAGTCACCGCTATTAAACTTTATGGTGGGTTGGTTCATTGTGCCTCCGGCCTACAGCTGAAGCTATTTCAGTCTGTTTCAGTCAGCCTTCATCAATACATTTCTTAGAGCCTCTGTGGAGACGGAGATGAGGAAAATACTGACTCTCACATATATTTCTCTGACAGGCTATTCTCAACACACTGTCAAATGGCTGCTAAGTTTACTTTTGTGACAGTAAGTGATTCCCAGGAGGCTTCTAGAGAAAGGCACGTGGCATCATCGAGGAGCACGGCCATCACACACACACACACAGCCTGTTCTCGCAGAGGTTAAAGAGCAGCAGCGTTAATTATGTTCCTCCTTAAGCTCTAATGCATCAATCTATTTCAAATGTGTGGGTTTGATTCTCTATTAAACGTCCTCACATGTGCCTTGTCATTACGAGGGCAGAGGAGTCCCAGCCTTCCAGAAAAGGGATGTGTGGGACGTTCCCTCGCAGATGAGGGATAAGGCAGCCCACTAATTAAAGAGTGGCCGAGGGCAAGTATAGCATCAAACAGAATCTATACTTAAAAAACAGCACTGGCCCACTTAGCTGCACTAAGATGTGCTCTATTTAAAGCATCCATTGTGGACACTGACCGTACTCCCATGGAGCATATTCCTGAAGAACAAAGATCCGGACTGTGATGTGTGCGGTTTTGGTTCTCCTGATCCACTGAATAGATCCAGATTATGGAAATGGCCAGTGGATGAAGATTATCCCAGAAGCTGTGGCGCTTGAGCCAGTGACCCGCGCGCTGACCCAGAGGAACTACAGTTAATCACAGAGCGTCTGCATGAAACCACCACTGAAACCGATACGATGACTGTGTTGGTCTGCTCACGACTGACACGCGGGGGGAGCCGTCCAAAGTGGGGGCTTCTGTTTGGCAGGTTACTCTGCGGTGAACCGCTGCTTTCTGCCAAACAATCCTCCTACAAATCCTCTTATTTGGTAACAAAGACACGCATGTGAATATAACTGGTACAAATGGATAAACCGTTCTTAAAGTAAGTGGGATGTTTCCTGTTTCTGGAAATGAACTATGGAGGAAACTTTTCATCATCATATTTCAAAGCAGACATTTGTCAGGAAAAGCAAACGTGTCACTAATTGCATTATAGATCCTTATGTTGAAGAATCCCAGGGAGCTACGCAAAATACCAGGACCAGGGTTTATTATATTTAATAGTGTTAGCAAAGAGTGGCTCATTAAAAAGGGATATGGTAACTGGTCTGTATTTTATATAAAGTGACTACAATTTCTGGACTCCAGGAGTGACTGAGAATTCTTTGTGGGCTCATGATTATGAGCAAACCATTTCACATTTCCCGAGTCAGCAGTCATTTGATCGGCCGCTATCATCACATATTAGAGCAGCTCTGAAGTGCAGCCACAGGGTTTTACCTTCAAGGGAACCACTTGCATTAGAATGGCAAAGTTGGTGAGGTGGTTGCATAGACACACGGAGTACGTCATGTTTCCATCCGAGCGGACACAACCTTTGTTGGACCATACTCCCTCATTTGAGCTGGAAAACACAGCAATTATGAATTATTCACAGAAAGAATTTATTCAAAAGTGTATTAAAATACCAATGCTATGAAGAGTAAATATAGCACACATTAAAAAAAAACCTAGACAAGGTTTTTATAGCAGCGCAGCTGGCAGGGATCACTCAATATGATCCACTGTGGGAGGCACAGGGAGAAGCAGGGAGGGCACTCTGACAGGACCATCTCGTAACTCACATTTTTCTTGAGTTTCGAGGCAGAGACGAGCAAGGAGAGGAAACATTTGAATCCAACTAAAACACACTCCCTTTTAAAATGATTTATTCTATCTAAACAGCGCTCTGGCTCCATTTATCAGATCACCATATTTTTGCACACAGCGCTAAAACTCAAGCTGCGCCAAACTGGAGCAAGAACACACGCCGCTCTGGATGGGTTTGATTTGCAAAGGCGAAATGCACCTTTTCCTAATCACTGGTCATTTCTTATGATTTACAACCTGAAAGTTTAAGCGATGAACATTCAAAGATTCAACAATTGAGATGAAAAGCTCCTTGGCTCCACATCTGAATGAGTGACTCAAACTTGCTGTATTTACATCATGACCCACCTGTAGTCCAGGAAGGCGCAGTAGAGGAAGACTTTATTGCTCTGATTGAGAACCTGGTCCTGCTGTTCTTTAGTCTGGAAAAGAAAAGTTGAATACATTTGAGATCCTTAATTTTTAGAGAGTCAGTGATACAGGAAAACATTTGCTTTGTGGGCCGCGCTGGTGAATTCAATGGCTTGGTTTGTTGTCCCAAAGCAAATGGCGACATGTTTGGAAAATTGATTTCAAATGACAGCATGGAATATTTCAGCAATCAGCCAAAGTCTTTCCTTAATGCTCATTGGCTTTTTCTTTCCAAATGCACCCTCGAAAACAGCATGAGCTCTCAATTGGTCAGTGAAAATAAAGCAAAATAAAATATATTGTACCATTCTTAAGAGATTGAAAACAATTTATTATTTTCACTGGGGCTTAGAGACCAGAAATCAGAGACTTAAACTTAAGAGATAAAAGAGATAAGATCTGATATATAGATGAGTTGGAGATTGACACGAGGGTTAATCACTAAGGTGATTATTACCCTGAGGGGAAATCTCTACTGTGTTTAGAAAATATGAGTATAATTGATTATCAAATCACTTTTTCCATATCTTTCCTTATTATGATATTTGGAGTCCCAGGAAACAGTGAGCTAATGGCCACAGTGCAAGAATGCAGTAATTGGGGCTTGGGCCTGGTTCCAGGTCAAACCGCCACCCTCCTCAGTCTGTCATCGGAAGAAAACAACACTTCCATTGGCTGGTTGGGTGGATACCGAGAGACTCCACACCTCTCCTCATTCCCTGGGCCTCAGCTCGACTCGCAGACTGAGTAAGTGTATGATTAGATGGACTGTGTCTGCACCATTTCCTTCTGGAAAAAGTGAGAGCGAGAGTGAAACTGACAGTCAGGCTGTCTGTTTCCTGGCACATGGGCCCAGTGATTCATATTACAAAGCATAGCACAATACGTTGACTTCATTGTGTAACCAGATCGCTGCTCTCATTCTGTCTGTTTCGCACATGCGGCTCTTTAGTCATAATGTATCGGGACCCTGAAGATGAATGCAGTACATTAGTTTGGCCCATTGGAGTGGACGGGACGATGCGTCCAGCAGCCATGAGGGACAGTGTGTGTGCAGTGTATACACGCTGCCATCTTAAGGCCAGCTCTGAGGAGCTGCGTGCAGCCCCCTGGGTACATATACTGGTCCCCTGTGGACTTAAACAATTCACTTTTTTATTGGGGTTTGAAATCAAACAGAGGAGCGAGAAGAACTGTAACCGACACACAATGTAGGACTCTACATTTGCTGAGCCTTTATTGTTCCTGTGCAATGAAGGGAGACTGATTACCCACATTTAGCACAGGATGTAATCCCTGGCTCGGGGAAACAATCCATCATCATCAAACTCTCACATCCCCGAGACACATGCTTAAATATACATCAGCTAAAAGAATAACACGCATACAAGTGGCACTGTTGGGCCATTCTTCCTCTATAGCAACTGTCTGTTTGTGGAATACCCACTCCTTTGTTTTCAAGTTGATATCTGAGGCGAAGTGCAGGAGCCCAGAAGTCACTGGCAAGTGTTAAAATGCACTCAGAGATCTGGCCCAGCTTTGTGAACAGGCTATTGCCTGACCCCCCCCCCCCCCGGTGCCCCACGGCTTTAGCGTCCATACCAGCCAAGACTGCAGCTGGCGCTCCAACTCTTTATTAGCAACAGAAGGCCAGCAAACACCGCCTTGGAAATCAATTTGAGCCATGTAAGGAGAATAGACGCAGAGGGTAAGAGAGGGAGAAGAGGGAGCGAGCGCCAGTGACGGGAGAGTGATGCAGGGTGATGGGCTGATAAAAGACAAGTTTCTGTCTCTGAGAGACAGAAAGAGAGAGAGAGAGGCTGATAAAAGGAAGATAGTCATGGTGTTTCTGGTGCTTCTGTGTCACCACGTCTGCCTCGGTGCAGCCGTCAACCACTGCTCCATCTACAGTTCATACTTTAACCACTAACTCCTCCGCAGCACTTCACAGATATCAAAGGTATTCATCTCCATGTTGACCACAAAAAAGAACTATTTTTATTATGTGCTCAAGTGCCTCCAGTCCTATGACTGCGGTGGCCTCTATAAAACGCACACCTCGCCTTTTTGCTCATTAATAAGTGTTGAGCCTGCTGAGTAAAATGACGAAGGACTGAAATAAACACATTCATGCATCACATCAAGGCATTTAAGTCCGAGAGGGACGTTCGGAACCCAGCAATTTGTATAACTTCGATGCTCTCCGTCCTCTGTGGTGTCTCTCAGACCTCCCTTGACTGGCAGAGCTGGCAGCTGGAGCCTCACTGTGGTTGACTGCATGTGCTTCAGCAAATCCCAAGACACGGACAACTCCTGGCCAATTTACGTCTCGGCTGTTGACAGCTGGTTCTCAAACAAGGCGCAAATAAAGAGAAGATGGAGAAAACTACACAGCGCCCATCATCCACGTCTCAGCACTCAGCACAGGCAGACACACACACACACGCACATACTTCTGTCTGACTTCAAAATTATAGTTTACCGATAGGAAACTACTTGAAGCTTTGCATTCACTACCAACATTTAGGCATTAAATGAACCAAGTCAACAATATGGTTCTGTTGACTCAAATGGAGACAGAATGACTGTGTTTTGATTTAGAGGACAGAATAGTTCATCAAATATGCTCTGAGCTCATTTACTAGTTTTTTTTCCCCCCAGGCTCTGACTTGAGAGCAAGTTTGCGAGTGAACCTTGATTTGTGTCTTTTCTTCTCTTCTCTCTAAAATATCATTAATGGAACAGACACACACACACCCACTCATTCCATCCAGCACTGGTACAGCAACGTGCAGCCACAAGAGCAGCGAAGCATATTTCAGGAGCAAAGCAGTCTAAATAAAAGCTTTGGTTTGTGCTAAATTTAAAAGAGCAGTGAAACATTACACAACTGTGTGTGAGAGACAGTGAATAGAACTGGGCGATCTTCTCCTTTTTCCTCAAACGTTTCACATATTTGGGAGCACAGAGTGCCAGGGTGTAATTTGGACTACATTTGGTGTAGATATCAATTTCATCTGTGAAGCTGCCATCAGGGCCCAGAACAGCACAGAATGAAGCCACCGTCATTTCTGCTGAAGTGTGCAGTAGGTGAAAGGCAGGCGAAGATGCAGCCAGGGTTAGATAATGGATAAATTGTTCCGTATAACAACATAGAGGTCACACACTCATTTCCCTTATGGTAAATTTAGAAGGGAAAGGAAACGCTTTGTTGTCTGGGAAAGGTGCGGAGTAACATTACTTTGAGAAAAAAAAAAAATCCCCCTTGAACCGCCTTGAGGTCAATATATTAAAGCATCGCGCTGATGGAGCACAGATGTCATCGTTGTTGTAACAGGGCTTTTCAATCACAGGCCAGACTGAAGCCGATCCACGTACAGCATGTGGAGTAACGATCTGAATCCATGCACGCTGGCCTTGAGTGAGATCATGCTGTCAGGGGAAATGTAATAAGACGTGCAGCTGTGGTCTCAGCTCAGTCTCTGAGGTAGCCTAGACATCGAAAACAGCGGGACGTGCTGATAGGCATGCAGGGTGTGAGGAAAATTTGGGGACGATTAAACAAGCCCAAACATTACAGAGCTTTTTTTTCAATAAGGTGAGCTGAGGATGTTCGGAGAACTCTGTGGGGACGCTATTAGCTTGGTAAGAAACAACAAATGTGACAGGTTTTTTCCTACTCACAATGGGAGAGGTTTTCCATGCCTTTCCATGAGTTGAATTCCCACAGGCTTTCCTAAGGAACCATTACACTGCCTCTCTGGTCTCTGGCCTGTTTCTGTCGGCATGACAATTTGAGGGTTGCATTTTTGTGCCTTTGCAGGGAAGTTCAAAATGTGGGAAATATACCCGGTAAAATAAGGGTCAACAAAAACATTTTGGCTGCGATGTTCAAAGCCCGTTTCAACACGCGTGGTCGTATATCACCATTTTTAAACAAGCAAGTGAAACCTGGAATGAGCAATTCAAGAAAACTTCAGTCATTAATCAGCTGTCAAAATAGAATAATTGTTTCCCGTAGAAATACACTGGCACTGGCAGAACCTGCACCAGGAACTGTTGGACCTCCTCTGTTCAGCTTGTAATAAGAGGTGGTGGTTTCATGGTTGAAATGGGTGATGGAGTGGGGGCCCTTGACGGGAGGAGCTGCAGAAGAATCTTTTAGCAATAGCCGGTCTCCGCCATCTGTGATTGATCAGCATTCTGGCTCGCACACTCTGCGCTTGTGTGTGTGTGTGTGTGTGTGTGTGTGTGGATGGGTGTGGGTGGTTGGGAGAAAGAGTAAGAGGGAATTGAATCTTTGCCCACAAGGTCTAAGCTGGGCGTGTGCTGGGAGTTATAAAAAGACTGGCAAAATAAAGATTGCGGCAGAAAGAACTGATACCGGCGTTGGCATGTATGATTAAATGATTAGGGAGTGCAGTTATCGTAAAAAAGTGAGAGTGCCTATTTTCAAAGTCGGTGAACAATCGAGCCATTATTTCCCACGTGTATGCGAAGCTCCTGCGAGTCTAGACATCTTTGTCAACGCAAGGCCCAGTTTCCTCTCTGACCCTGACCTCTTCACTCACCTTCCAACAAGCTCACTTTCATGCTCTGTAAATTACAGGACGGACCCAATCATGGAAAACGTGGAAAACTCACAGATTTTTTTGCCACCAATGATGAATGAATATTTTAACTGATGGACAATGTTGACATCAGTTGGATCTAATGCAAAACACTTATTTTCTTAGTTTTAAAATAATGACAAATAAACATCAGTAGTGAAATAATGGGCAGTCTCCTACTGCTGCCACCCTGCTCCATCCTTTGCCTCAGCTGCAGCACTAACACGCTGCTTTATAATCCTGTAAAGTCAGGCCCCCTTTGTCAAAATCTGTTTTTGAAATCCTCTCAGTTTTGACCCTATAAATGGACGTCGCTCATGAAATCTTTCCATTCATTCACTTCATTCCACGAAGAAAAGGACCGGGAGGCAGTGTCTGCCTTTTTTATGTATGCATTAATGTTTAACTACAGACCCCGATGCTTCCCACCCTCCTGTTTCTCCTCCCCTTCTCCCCTTCAACCCTCTCAAACCGAAGGGGACTCACAGTAACAAATCACTGACGGAGCCAGGGTCCAATCATCGTGGCAGCTGAATGGCGTGAGAAAGCACGTGGGCCTCCAGCAACCTTGATAACACCTTGTCTGCGTATCAAACCCACTCGGGGCCACATAAGGCGAAATGGCGGCATTTTGGCTCTGACTAAGTCGGCTGGGAACGCCATGACCTCAGCGGGCTGTTTCAGTGAGCTCAGAGGGCATCAATCAGGACTGCGAGGTCACTGAGACATCTACCACATGGCTTTGACCTTCAGTGAGTGCTACCTGCCATCACACAAGGTTTTTTGTACACGTCGGCGACGCCATCAATCTACGGTACAACACCTTTTATCATGGTAGCTGTCAGATAGAGAAGAAGGATGGCTTTTGGGTTCGAGCCATGACAGTGCAGGATTTGTTGTTACCATGACAGCATGAAAAGACAGATGAGGAAGCAGACATATTTCTGCTTTAGACAAAGTCAGCCCCCTGCTCGGTTTTAATGAAGTCACTGGGTGCTTGTCTATTCTCAGGGCATAAACAGAGCGGTCAGCTGCAAATCTCTTCCTCTCGCCCACCGAACCGGTGTCACGAGAGGACATCTTTAAGATTGAACTTGTGCAGACAGTAAACAATGACATAAACAATGGCGGCAAAGGTCTACCCCACACTGTGAGTGAGCCACCCTCTCTGCCTCTGAACTAGGGAGGTGATAAATGTATTCCAGTTGCCAAAGACATTAAAACTCTAAAAATAATAACTTTTTTTCTTAACTAAATCCAGCTACAGGTCTGCGCTGTGATCCAGTTGTAGCAGAACACTCCCATTCCTGGACATGTTCACAGCCAAAAGCACCGGGAGCAAAATTACGATGCAGCCCCTAAATGTAAATCACCGTCCAAGCTATGCAGCCTCAGTACCGCCGAGAAGAGCTGGCATGGAGTGATCCAATCAGTATGCTTTGGTAATAAGTATAATAGCTTATTTGTGATGGCAGAGAGAGGAAGGAGTGTAAGAGACCTGATTTATCCTTACATCAGAGGGGAAAGGCAGTCCAACTAAAATAGAAACACCTTGATTCAACACACAGCAGAGCTGGTGAGCATCTCCAGTGCTCCCATAACAAAGGAGGTCATACAGCTTCTCCCATGGTGTCCGCTAAAACAAACACAGTAATCATCGTCACGGGAACCGGGCCAGATCGTTTCAGCATAAACATTTATTTCCAAGTGGAAAATGACAGTAATCAAAGCGAAATTGCCATGGTTTCATCAAGCTGCATGGTTTTCATTTGCACCGTAATGACTGGAGAGAGAAAAAAATATTGGTATTTTTTTCCAAATGGAAGCAAATAATTTTTGTAAGTGTCTTTTAAATCACAAGTACATTATTGTAGGCTTGTTAGATTTGTATTATTTATGCCATTGTGCATTGTTCATTGAGTGAGAAATGATAACTTTACAATCCTGTCAATGTGAACAGACATGACAGAAATATACTTGCTCTGCCACATTTCTGACTTTACGGGGAAGCAGGCGAACACAATACACGTTTCCGTCTGAATATTCAACAGCATTTCCCATGGAAAACTGGCATGGCCCTGGTCATAAAGCAGCAATGAAAAGTATGCTGTTCATAAAATTAAGTTATTGTTCATTTTAAAGTACCCTAAGCCCAGGGTTGAAATGTCCATAATCAGTTCGCTCCCTGGAAGCCACATGCTCCATGAGGAGAAAATTTAGGCAGGGTAATGAAAACCAAAAAAGGCTTCACTCTTTGTGCTGGTGAGCACCCAGCTGCACACGCCTCGGTCACTGATAGACATTTGTCTGCTTACATAAGAGAATGCCAAAAATAGAGCAGTTATTTTCATACAGGGGAATCCGGCTACTGTGGCCAGAGGTAGATCGTGGCCGTGTTTCCTCCGATAATGCGAAACCCATTGACTCTGCCGGCCAAATGGGACAGCGTAACATTTTCCTCCCCGAAATGACTGACTCACAGAAAGTAAACGGTCAATAAAGGAATGAGTCAAGTGAGAAGAAAGTAGGACACTGGGACTTACCAGAACATGGGTGAGGACGATCTTGATGAGAGGTGCTCCAGAGAGGTTGACTGACAAGGCTGGTGAAGGCTCCACCTTCAGGGAGATCAGACAGCTCGCTACCTGGATCTTGTGATCCTTGAAATCAGAGGCTTCGTTAATCCTGATGAACAAAAAAAAGAGAAAAATGAAATAAAACAGGGGCAGAAATAGGACTCACAGACATGAAGACACAGATAAAAATGAAAAAAACACCATAACCTGGCACCCACGTCGACACATAGGTGTGACATATGGGCCCGGGGCACTCACATTTAAGTGGGATTTTGATCATTCTGACAACAGCAGTATTGCACCAATAGGCTTTCAACATCATCTGATATGTGACATCAGAGTCACACAAGCGTCACTTCTCCATCAAACGTCCCATATCTTACATTCCGTTCTCTAACCTCTAGGATGCGCAAAGTTGGGAAAAACATGTTGTTGTGTCAGGACTGAATAAATAAACACTGCCGCATGAGTGGAACAAGCTGGTCCAGGGTTGAAACGGAACATGAAGCGCTAATAGCAGGGTGTATCAGTCAGAGGCGGGTGAGTGGTGTGATGAGAGATAGGGGAGAGGACAGATAAGGCCCTGGCTCCAGGCATCATCTGTGGCTCAGGAAACCGGGGCATCTCAGAGCCAGTGGGCCCCACACAGGAAACACCCGCTGCCAAGACTAAATTTGTACACTCTAGCTTTTAATTTTAAATGTGATAAGATTGGACTGGGATTTTCCTCAATTAACTTTTGACTTGTGGTGGTGTCCCTTCTTCTTACCTGGTCTTGCCTGGGCTGATCTCTTTGTAGTAGCTGTGCATGTTGTGGTAGAAGAGGCCAACGATGGTGGTTTGAGCTGCGGGGGGGGGTGGAGAAGAAAACTCATAGATGAACGTGAAAGGCATGATGGGCAGGAGGCTGGGAATGTAAAACGCTCCTGCTAAAATGCTCACAAAGGAGGGAAGTTAATTAACACTGCCCCGATGCAGCACGCTGGCACCAGCGGGCTAATGGGACGACTCTATACTCGCACAAAAGTGAAATGGAGACGGGCGGCGGAACACATGGTTGTCGGGAAGGCTTATGAAACCTCTTCATGACTTCATCCTGAGTGCAGGGGGTTTGATCCCCCACCCGTAATTTGACCTATCATCCAGTTCAGCGTAAGATAAACAATTAAATTGGAGGAAATCCTAAATGGTCCGGTTCCTCCCTTCAAAGAGCATTTACCAGCGACCCGCTGACGAGGACAACAAGACTCTGCTGATGTCAAACAAATGTGTGCTGCGTACGCTACAGGGAAGCTTTTACTCTTCCAAAAATTGTTTCAACAGAATGACCCCCAGGAAGTTCAACAAGAGATCCTGAGGTGGCCAGGAGGAACGAGAATCAGAAAAAAAATGAAAATATAATAGCGTCCACACACCCCAATGTGTTAAATTCTCTGTATTTAATTAGGATATAAAACCTTCCTTGGAGCATTTCATACAGCCAGGTATTCAGACACAAGTTCATCTGGTGTTGGCTGCAAAGTGTCAAGCAATGACATTAGTATTTCAAGGAATAATTCAAGGGGTTCCTTCTGGTGTTCGTACAGCAACACAGCTGCAACACAGCCAAGGGAATCTGACCTGAACACAAAGTTAAACAAACACAGTTTTAATGCCCACTGTAATTACAGCTCTCCTCTACTCCTCTATGTGAGTCCATTCTTTTTAATGACAGAGGAAAGTGGAGAAAACGTGCTCTCTCTCTCTCACTCTTTCAGTTTTGAATAAAAGGGTAACTGCCAACATTAAAGCCATTGGTGGTTTTCTACAGCACACCATAAAGCTGCACAAAAGCTCTCATGGCACTCCCGTCCGACACTGTACACTATGTTAGCTCTCTTAAATCTTAGCATAATAAATTATGGGCCAATAACGACAGTCTCCCTGCTGGACAATTTTCTCTTGGCTGAATCGGAGCATCGATACTGTGCAGCATTCACATTTAACCTAGATCCTAGTTCTTAACGGTGGCTCGGTTAGGTCACAGGGCTGCAGTTTAAGAAAACAATAGAAATATACAAAATGAAAAATAAATTGTAATTAATTTGGCAGCATAAGTGCAGCAAATGTAAAAGCGTGTGCAACCGGATACGCAACAGAAATGACAGTGATGAACACGCCTGGGACATTTTAGCCAATTCGAGTAACTTTATGGACACATGCTGATAAGGATGACCTTTTTAGATCCACATATTGTCTTTCCACTGCAGCACCATGCCAGTCATGTTCTTCACTTTTAGCGTCCCCTGGAAACAAGACCCTTGGGATCAAATGTTATTGTGTGAGTATATGGTTCTGTTGTGAGTATTTTTGTGGATAATATTTTGTTGCGTTTTCTATTTGCTCTCCATGTGCTGTCATATTGATAAAGATCTTTTTGCATGCGTCTCCGTTTTTGCATGTATTTTGCATTAGTACACTTACATTGCAACGTGAGAGCCTCCCCAGGCACAGATATATAGCTCTTGCCGTGTGTTGGGAAGCGATAATGCTGCAGGTTGTAGTTCTGCGGGACCTTCATCAGAGAATAATCTGTGGGCATCACGTAGCAGCAAAAGGGAGAACAAACTTAGAATAAAGCAAATGTGTACCATCCAGTCAGCTTTATCAAGGGAGGGTACTGATGTCAAGTGATCTTTTGGGAGAAAGTCATGAGCAGGCAAAGTAAACAAAGTGTTGTACAAATAAAAAACATCCAGTCTTGATTATCTTACCCTATTTCTCCTCCTGATGATCCATGTCTTCCTACCATGGCCGTGACCACACACGCTACAAACAGTGAGTCACCTTATAGGGAGCTAACAGAGCACTGACCTGCAACAAAAGATGTTCCACCCAGGGTGATGAGAGAGTTCGGGCTGGGCTCCAGATTCGTCACCATTTGTTCCATCACTTGGTCCACAATCTCGATCAGACCGCTGGCCACAGGGGTGGACTGCTGCTCAACAAACAGACAACAAATGTTCACAATCACCTGAGCAACTGTGACCGAGTCAACTACGTGAGGCAAATGGTAAATGGTAGTTTCTTAAGAGAACCCTCATACCCTGTTTACACCAAAATTTGAAAATATATCTGTTTTATTTGATTGACTAAAACCTTCTGTCAGTTCTCATCTCGTTTGGCTCCTGTCAGTGAGACATGTCTAGTATTTAATGTCTTTTTTAAAACTGGGCTGCATGACCATTAGCACAATCAGCAGCATTTGTGGTTTAATAACCCTGTAATTGGCTGATGCCATGTAACTGTCATAGACTTGGAAATGAATGCTGATCGTACCCTTTCACATTAAAGGCAAAAGCCAAGTATAATGGGTGTTGGTGGGTTTTTCTGTTCTGTATTAAATGGGCCCATGGGAAACTGTTATGATGTCATCAAGCTAATCTCCATTTAAGCTTTAACACTGGCCTGCACAACAAGTGGGTTAGTACACCCAGAACATGGAAATCCAGGGGTTTTAGAGTTGAACACACAGAGGGTACAAGTCAGGCTATCTCAGCCTCTGCAGCTATAATGTTTCTCGTTATTTATACATTTTCTCCTCCATGCATGGGACCATGCATCTGTAGTTGGGCTGTGGCCACTTCAGCAGCAAATTACAGGATAATGTTTGATGCTACAGCTTGGCGCAGAGCTATGATACTAAAGTATGAGTAATTCAGGAAAACAAAAGCCTTAAAGTGGCTTTGTTTGAATCGAAACTTCCTGACATTAACCATACTGCATCACTTTAACCACACCAAATGTGACTGGTCAGCAAAAACCTGACGTGAACTGAAGTAAGCAGTTGTGCTTTGTTTCATATGGATTATTTATTTCACCCCAAAGGTCATTTAAGATTATTCAAACTTGCAAATACATGTAACTGGCTTAAGTACAGAACACAAACGATCCTGTTATGCAGTTTTAAAATAAAAGCAATATGGAAACTTGATAGAGAGTGAAATTTCCACCGATGTGATCAGAAAAGATAATCACAAGATGGGAAGATGGTTTACTGAACACAGCATCTCCCGTCCAACTTTTACATTCTCATGCAAGAACATCTGGTTCAGCTTGCTTGTACAAAAACAAGCATGCTTGTTCGGCGCTGTAAATGTTCTGAAACCACACACTCGCTCAGAATGTCTTTCTTCTGGCCATAATGTGTTTGTATATGAGAGCTGGAAGATTTTGGCCAGGATAAGTGCACAGTACAGGAAGCTGCACATTTACATCCACAGCATTGTGTTGCAGTCAGCAGTACTTTCTTATTGAACGTGTACAGGCAGACACTCTGCCAAATACTGTTATTTTTCCTGGCCCCCAGATATGCCAGAAAATATGTTAAAATCTCCAGGTCATAGATCTCTTAAGTGCCTCGGATTAAAGTCTTCACCAAATTGCATATGTTACATTATGTCATGTGTGAGCGTTGCACAACAACAGTGCGAACTCATTTACCTCTGGCAGCCCAGGAGAGGACAGCACTTCTTCCACACTTTTGAGAAAAGCCTGGATGGAAGAAAGTGGAAATGGCAGAGCTGTTGCATCACATACAGAGAGCTGGGCATTGAGATTTTGTGTGAACTGGTTTTATAGTGTAAAATGCTCTGGGACCTGCGTGATGTTGTTGGCAGTGTTGTGAGGAATGGTCCTGTTGGGCATCACCTTCAGGAAGCCCAACACTGGCAGTGAGTCTGGATCCGGGGAGCTGCGGGCCTCCTCACCCTGACTGGTGATGACAGCAGGACTCACTGCCGTGGCTCTCTGGGAAGACAGAGTGAGACATTGGGCACCTGGTGAAATCGACTGGAGGCGCTTTTTCCGACACACACAGGATGTTTGGTGACGGATGAGTCCGGGGGATAGTCTTTGGACAAGTCATTGAGTGTTGCTCTTGTTTCGCCTAAACCCTACCAGGAGAGATTTTCTGTGTGGTATTGAGCAGCTGACTCTGACTGCTCTTTTATTTCTTTTCTTATTTCAATGACTGTTCTACCTCCAAAGCCCTTTGATAAACAGTAGTCTATTCACATGTGTTCTGCCTTCAAAATGAGTCGCTCAGTGAGTCGTTTCTACTGATTCAACAAAAGCCTTCATCTTTATTCCTTGATGACTTTTGTGTTTTGACCACTAACACAGCTGAAAGGAAAACGTACATTCACAAATGAATTCTTTGTCCTTTGTTTTGGTGTCTGTGCTCTGTTTACACACTTACAGCTGTTGGAGTTGTTGAAATGACTTCCTTGGAGGATCTGGGTGTTGTGGCAGAGAAAATGGCTTGACCTAGAAAAGTCAATAAAAACAGTTTGATTATAATAGGACCCTGTGACAAGATTATACAGACACTGCCCTTTTGTTATTATCAGGACTTATGTTGAACTTGAGCAGACATAGCTGTGGTGATTACAGCTTACAGTTAACAAGGATGTACCATTATATGTCACAATATTCTGCCATCGGCTTCTGCACAAGGTTGAGGTACATTAAATGCCTTTGGTGTCATTGTTAAAAAACCAGCGGCACCAAGTGGCTTCCAGAAAATGGCCCTAGATGGACATAAGGTATCCTTGTTGCCCATCTTTGGTCCAATGCAACCTTTTATATGAGTAGTCTAGAGAGGTAAAAATATTTTTCTGTAACCATAACACTCATGCTCTTTGTGTCTGGTAATGGTCTGCAGAATATATTGCTTTTGGTAACGACTTTGAAAAAGAGAAAGCATCCAGTAATAGTTGTCATATAACACCATGTACACTGGGAGAGGCAGCTCGCACCCTCACTAGTCAGAGCGTTTCGTATAAAGCGTGTATTTCATCCAGCTTTCAACATCTCCTCCAACCAACTGGGACATTTTGTATTATTATCACACAGCAAACTATGAACTCTGAGTTCTCATAAATATCAACAGGTTTTTGTCCATTTATGGCACTGTACATCTGACCATGGGAGGCAAACAGCAAGAGAGCAAAAACAGACAGGAGTGTGGGGGGTTCGTCTGAGCGTGTTGGAAGTTGTCACTTTGAAACAAAATGATCTGCCCCCTGCAGCCCAACCTGCCTCTGCGCCCTTATACAGGGAATACTTATAAGGCAGAAGTATGTGAGCCGTGGCGCTTATAGGGTCCAAGGTCACAAAACTGTTTTGTGCAAGAAGAGCCGTTTGACAGGGAGGAGGTGTATATTTGTACAGTTTAATATCTTGTTGTTATCAGCAGGATCACTGTGGGCGGAACGTGAAAAGGAAAAGGACGGAAATTGCTTTTTAACCCCAGTTTCCTCATTGAGGAGTCAAGAGGGAGGAAGCATTGTACTAGATATGCTCTGTCCTAGAATGACAGGAAATACTCTCCAGCAGATTAGAGGCTTCCTACCTATGGCTGCACTGTAGTACAGCATAATCTCATTGGGTGAAAGGGCTCTTTCCCAGATGACGAACTCATCAAATGCGCCAGTTAAATAGTGATTGTATGCCCTGTCGTTGCCAGTTCCGATGACCAGGTCAGGGTAGGGGTCGCCGTAGTTCGCCGAGACGTTGCCGGCTGCGTCGCCGGCAGTGAAGGTGCCGTTGATGTAGACCTTCAGACCATCAACCTTTTTCCATGTGAAGAGAATATGGGTCCAGTACGGCCCTGAAAACAAATAATAGAGAATAATGCTTTGTGTGGTGGCAGCTGTCCAGTGAACGTTATTGCCGTGCCAAAGTGAATCAAGAGGAATCGGGCCCAGCAAATTCCAGCAAAATTCAAGACTGTCGATGAGGTTTGAAAAATAACGTTTATCTCTGGTATTTAGTGAGGACACTTATATACATGTCCAGAGATATGCCATTCAAGTACTGAAGTGAATCAGTCTTGTGAACAAATATTTTAATAAACAGACTCTATAGATTGAGGACATTGATAATTACTGCAGCTCACTGAAGATTTCAATATTTATTTTTCAACTATTTCTTGATTTACTCATTATCTAATGATTAAATCCAACAATTATTTTATATGTCCTATATTACTTGTGTAATAATAATGCTGGACAATTATATCTACTGACAGCTACATTCCAGATGTTAAAAACCAACTGGTGCACTACGCATTTCATCCTAAAAGTTATATTTGTCCACAAAATTGTCCTTTTGATAGATGCTCCACAAAAGTCAAAAACTCAAACCTGTTCAGGTCCTTAAAGCTCTTTTTAGTCAACGTTAACCCGCTAAGAGCAGAGTACTTTCTCCATCGTGTTTCTCTGAGGTACACAAACATGAGCAGATTCTCACAAGACAATAAGTTCACTGTCTGAAATCACGTCTGCCAGGAGAGCAAAACAGCACACATCTCATTTGTGGTCAGAATATAAAACACATGTGCTACAGAGCCCCCCCCCTTTAAACAGCTCAACCCTCGCTTTCATTTCTTTATGGCGATAGTTTTATCTCTGCTGTAACATTCTGAAGACATTGGTCAGAGGGCACATCATGTTTTTCCTTCCTCTTGCAAGACACCAAAGAGAGAACGGGCAGATTTTGACAGTACGTCCTCAAAGTTGGACATTTCCCAATCTATGAGAACCAGATGACGGTTTAATCCTCTTTAACTCGACACATCAACACTGAATTATTGACGCCCCATGAACACAAGCTTGAGTTACTCCTGCGAAAACAAAGGTGACAGAAGTCATTTGAGAGCAAAGTGCAGAGCGGTTTAAGTCGTCATGTCAAGCCTAATATAGTTTATTCACTTTTGTCTAAACACTTTTCCCAAAAACATTTAATCTCAGATGACCTCAAAGTTGATCTTCAGCCAACTCAAGGTATTGGTCAGTCTCGGACCTGTTTCACATTTCTACAGTTCGACCTAATTGAAGAAGGAAATGATCACATCATTCCAAATACATGATTTTGTTTTTGCAAACTGTCTGGACACACTTCCAGTTGGGTCAAATTCAACAAAGACACTGATTAGAAATGACCAAAAAATACAAGGGCTATCAAAAGTAATATGAAGGCAGTCTGACTCACAGTACCTGGGACTTTGATGTTGACCTTCCATCTGTGGTTGTTGCCTCGCGTGTAAAACTCCACGTAACCGCCAAAGGGGTTGGTGAAGACGGAGAAACCGTTAGATATAACTTTCCCTCCAGAGGCGACAGCAAAGCGTGACTCAGACTCATGGTTTTTCCAAAAAAAGGAGAAGGTAATCCCTGATGAATGATGGGAAATAATTTGTCACCATCAAGAAAAGAAATGGGGATGGTTTGGAAATATTACTGGATGCACGAGCTCCAGTGCACTCACCCTCAGGGCCGCACAAAGTAGGGTCACTGATGCAAGAGTTCTGGTAGTTTCCAAAGTGAAGAAAGGTGCCGCCATTATCTCCATTCAGAAAGATGCCTTTGTTAACCATTCCTTCAACTATGTCTGTGGCAGAGCACAAATCAGGGTCATACATTTGCTTGAAAATGTGGAGCCAGAGATTTTGACTACAGTTTGACTACAGTGCCAAAATCTGAGTTTTGTTTTGTCTGCTCATTCAACTCGTATGTATATATATATTTTCTTTTTCCATCACATATTTTTGTCCTTCCCTGAGAGACAAGATCTGTCGGAAAGAAATTCCTTGAATGTGAACAACGTACCTGGTCAATAAAACTGTTTCTGATTCAATTAAAACTCTTCACGGTAAACGAATCATAAATTGTTGTTCAACTTATCTGCCTGCTTACACGTATTGGCTCTCTCCCATCCTCACTTGACTAAATGCTGCTTTAATTTAAAGTCAAGAATTCTTTATCTGGTGCTGTACATGCGAGACACTGAACAAGGACAAGGGCATGAAACGCTCGACTCAACCGTGTGTGCACACGGACGACAAACAGAGCAGTGGCTGGTGCAGAAACGAATTTCAGCGAGCGAGTGGTTGGATCCTCACCTACTGTTGCAGAAATGTTAGTGTAGGCAGAGTCATTGGTATACACATAGGAAGAGTTATGGGAGGAAGGGAGCACAGTGTGGTTGTGGATTCTGAGAGCTGGACAGAGACAACGGGGGGACAACAGTGATTCACACCTATACAGACACAGAACAGGAGACACGGGAGAACAGTGAAAGCAGGACAACAGGAGGGACGTGGTGTGCAGGTATGAGACAGAGTGATGCTGAGCACACGCTGGCAGCGCTCGAAGGAAACTCAGGGACTCCACACATCATGCTCAAGTCTATACCTGATCCCTCATCGACATTTCTTTACAAACATGATCAGTTTACTGATAATATGACAAAACAATATGAAATCCCATACTTGATACTTTCAGTGATAAATCTTGTATCTGCCCTGAGTACATTTAAAAAGTATTATGGCTTACAGGCTGAAAGGTGGATGGTGCAAAACAGCTTCAGAGCATGCAGAAGGCATCCAGACAAAGACACGTGGAGGTGATGCACACAGCTAAAACTGTTTATGTACATACGTATGTTACTTCCGTTAACATAACCTGGTCTCTTTCCAATCTGGTCCCACAGCTCATGGATTCCGTCCACAGCGTCCAGAGGCCAATAATGAGAGGCCGTGCGCAGCACCTGCAGGCCTGGACGGACAGTTCACGGGTAAACGAGGATCCAGAAAGAGCCCCCCCCCCCAATCAGCCTTGGTTTCATTACTACTCCAAGTCAGTTTTCCTGGCAAACCACTTTGGCTTTGGGTGGATTAAAATGACCATGACCACAGATGTATAAGTTGTTTGTTCAACTCGTCTGATTTGGGAGACTAGTAGTAAACAAATCAATAAAACCCTCTGGTTGGAAGTTAGAAGGAAGAAAAAAAAGTTCCCTGCATATTTGAGTCCATTACAGCTGTATCTGTATGTAAATAGAAGTTTAAAACACTATGGAGAAAAAGTCATCAGTACCTGGATGCTTCAGAGGTTGTACCACTTGAGCATAAACCTGTAAAAAAATCAAATGTATTTAAAAAAACGCTGCTGTATATAAAAGCAGTTGATCAGATTATATTTGAAAATGGATGAAATAAATGTGTTTTTATCAACTTACCTTAATACAAGAGACAAAAACAGTGAAAAAGTGAATTCGCAAAGAAAATTCCATGGCTACTGGAAAATGTACCATACACAGTTCTTTTTTTTTCTTCAAACAACAGTTAAATCCCCATGTAAAAATGAATCCTGGAGGAGTCAATCATTTTTCCAGGAGGTGAAAACTTCTGCTCAGTCCATTTGTCCAAACTGTAAGTAAAAAAAATAAAGTAAATAAAAGGGGTCAATTTAAAGTTGTGGCAGTTGGTTGAAAAGCTTCAGAGCGTGTCCTCTCATGATAAAAATGTGAAACCAGACTTCCACTTCCACGCAGAAAACCGCTATCCGTGATCTTTACTCTCACATTGAACTGGTCCGTGTTTCTGTGAGTTTCTGTGTCTGCATCTGGAAAGTGCGGGGAGTGTGGAGAGGCTCCGTGGAGGCGTGCAGAGCCGCTGGACTGAACGTGGGAAATACAAAGCGTGATGTCATGTTTGGAGCCTGTGAGGTGGGGCGTTAGAGCTGTGCGTAAAAGCCATTGTTTGTGCGTAATTGGAGTATTGCGCAGGGAATGAATGAGCCCAAGATCTGCGCAGCGCAATCCAAATATTGTTTGGATGTAGGACGCGCATTGACTCGCAGATTTATGACTAGGTTGGGTTGAATGACACGACGACACGCAGCAAATGCAGTTGCTGCTGCTGTTGAATATAGGCAGATCCAGAAATCACGGATATAAAATTGTAAAGAAATACTTTTACCGACAAGAAAAACAAATGTTATTGACAAAACTCCATTGACTGTGAATCAAGTAGGAATATTAGACAGGACTAGATCACTGACATGTGGGTCAGAACCTCCAAGGCTTATCTTCAGTGTGTCAAACCCAGTGCTGACTCCCACAGGTGATGGGACCAGCAGCTCCTCACAGGCTCCCAGTGTGGCCAGTGATGGGTTCACTGGTGAACAGCGACACCCTACGTGCAAAAGATTAGTAGTCAACCAGCACTGCTGATGTATTATTCAATGACGCTTCTCATGTGACGGCTGAGTGAGAAGACCGTGTAAGTGAAGGGAATGTAGCACACTTCTTTTCTGCTGTTTACATGAATGCACTTTGATTATTATTATGAATTCATAATTCAATTGGATGGAGGTGTCGATGGAGTATAGTTTCTCCTCCGGAAGCAAAGGGGCGGGAGGTGTGGTGGGAGAGGGCGTGACCCAGGGAAGGAGGTGTTGTGGATCATTTGCTCTCCTGCGGTGACGTGACTAGACCACGGACACTGACTTTGGATTACTTTTATTTTCCCCCCGAGCTTTTACTTTGTAAACCCGAGCGTCAGTTTTGACAGGAGTCACACTTCCTCTCCAGTCTGTGTCGCCTCGGTGACGCTGCTCCGCTCGGCTCACCTGAGGAGGCTCGGTGCCGCACATGGAGGCTGACGGGATGCTTCTCTGATCGGGCCTGCGGACGAGCCGAGCGCGGGGATGAAGGACCGACTGGCCGAGCTGAGTGCTGTAAGTGTCCCCCCTCTCCTTCCTTCACCGCGGAGACACGGGCTGAGACATGACCCTGCCTTGGTTTGTGTCCACACAGAGCAGGACTCCAACAGAGGAGGACGTTGCAGTCACAGTGGACAGAGATGGCTTCATGGAGAGCTTCTTCCGGAGGGTGGGTGTCATCACAGGGTCTTCCAGGGTGTGTGGGGTGAGCCATGTTCCTGAGCGTGTGGCTGTGTCTCCTGACTTAGGTTGAAGAAGTCAGAGGACTCATTGATAAGATCGCCTACCAAGTGGAGGAGGTGAGGAAGATCCACAGCATGATCCTGACTGCACCCAACCCCGATGGCAGTAAGTGTGTCTTTGAGGGACAGAGAACACTCAGCATGGGATGGAGGCACAGGGGCATCTGGATTTCAGGGCTTTGTTTGTCTCAGAGAGCTTGGCAAGGCTTTGGGTTTTGAGACTTGGAGAGAAAATGGAACAAACGTCCCCCTTCCTTTGTTGCGTGTTCCTGCTCATTGTAAATAAGGGACTGGCTGCCAGGAAACCTGTGAGAGGAAACCACGATGTCCCCCCCTCCCTCCTAAAAACACTGACAAGTGTGAGCTTTGACTTCTTCTGCGAGGGAGTTTTAAACACACAGTGTTGTTGGTAGGCGTCTGTAAAAAGCTAAAAAAACTATAAAATATTGACTTCAAACTGTGTGACGGGACCATTTTCAGTGTGTGAGCCGATGACTCTGAAAAACAAACACTCCTGTTGACAGTGGCATCGTCATTAGTGATATTTGATGTGTGGTCTGAGATCCGTGACGTGGCACTGGTCACCAGGTACAGACACACACAGGTTGAGCCAGTATTCCCACTGGGCCGTTGCCAAGTTACCAGATGAAATCACAGTAAATCCAATATTTACAGGAGGGAGGGTCACATGTGATTACCTGGATGCCATCTTTTTCTTCCCTCTCAGTCAATGTGTGTGTGTGTGTGTGTGTGTGTGAGAAGGAACAAAGGATCAGCTGGATGCACTGACCAATGACATCAAAGGGAACGCCAACGTGGTGCGAACAAAATTAAAATGTGAGCAGAACCATAGCATCATTTATTTTTACATTTCAGCTACTTGATTTAGTTTTTTTTTTTTAGCATTTTTCTTGTTGTATCATAACTGTCTCCCTCTGAAGCCATGGAGCAGAGCATGCCCAAAGACGATGCAGCCAATAGATCCTCCGTTGACTTCAGGATCCAGAAAACGCAGGTACGGAAACACATCGATGGCGGACCACTTCACGAAGAAGGATACATCCAACAATTCAAAGGATCTGAGGATGTAGCTGCCGCGACACTGTGTAGAAATAACTTTCGATTCCAACAATTGCCTCACCCCCTGTTGTTTGTCCTTGACTCCAGCACACAGTGCTCTCCAGGAAGTTTGTGGAGGTCATGACGCAGTACAATGAGACGCAAGTGTCCTTTCGGGAAAGAAGCAAAAGACGGATCCAGAGACAGCTGGAGATAAGTGAGTGACAAATAACGGAACCACTGGCCACAGATTTAGGTAACACTCTTTGATGCTTGAGCCGGAATATAAACGATACCAGTTGGTCATGCAGGCACGAAATAGTCCTTACACGCAGCTTTGGCCTGGATGTGGTGGCACCCAGAAGATTTGTGAGGGCCAGACTTGTTAAATCCAGAGATAAAAGGAGTGACAAATAAAAGCCCGAGGCGCTGATGGGACAGGATCCAGGAAACAGACCACACCGGTTTCCTCTTCTACTTCTCTGGACACAAACCTGAGGAAGGGAAATTATTTCTCTCATATTTATTCAACATGTCAAGGATTTTCACCTCAACATATGTCACAACTGATCACATCAAATCATCAGAGTTTAAGTGTCGTGTGAGTTTTGAAATGAGGAGTATTTGGACCGATCAAAGAATATAAACATACAGATAAAGATAAATATATAGATGTTGTTAAGTGAATTTAACACAGCTTCGTATTGAACACAATTTCTTCAGGAGTGTGTTCGGTCGTCTTGGTTCTAAACGAGGGAGTGACAAACACATGCAGAGGCTCTGAGTATCAGGTGCATTGCATTACGTGTGTATGAGTAACATGAGACAATAGTGAAAGGCAAAAAATAGGACTCCCACAGTCCCTGCGGCCAGCATTAATGAGAGGCTCCAGTTCTCCACTGCAGGTGGATGAGCCCGATACTTCACCGTGTTTACGTTGCCCGGGCAACGGCCAAAGGGCCCAGCGGCCTGTGTGACAGTGCTTCACCTGTCTTTGACACAGCCACACCAACGGCGGCCCATGGCTGCCGCACACGTACAGCATTCACTCAGAGCGGTCACGGGCGATTCCCGCCGTTCTTGATGTCTGCCGCGAGCTGCAACAGGGCCGCGCTTTATTGTTTCCCAGCTCCGTCCCCCTGGGGAGCAGCCATAGCGAGAGGTGTGTGACATGCAGCCAGCACCTGTACACAGCTCAGAGTCTCTGGGGACGGTGTTGTACAACAGGAGGCATGGCTTCAGGAAAAGAAAGCTTTCTGTTTATAGCTTTTTTAGCAGCTGTTTCTTCAGTTGGCTGAGGTTTAAAAAATAAAAAATGTGATTCTGCAAGTGGATAATTCAAATAATGATTTCTTACTTTATTATTTAGCTGGAAGAGTGACCACTAACGAGGAGCTGGAGGACATGTTGGAAAGTGGAAATCCATCCATCTTTACATCTGATGTAAGTTCTCTCATAGTGTTGCGGAAATAATGGATTTTACTGCCATCTAGTGGTGGTAAAGAACCACTACTAGATGGCCTGGGGAGGGGTAGTGAGATTCGACACCTTTTTATTACTCCACACATTTATGACAGTTTACTTGTTTTCTGGATATGTTATTTGACTTTGTTTCTCTCTTCCTCAGATAATTTCTGATTCCCAGATCACACGTCAGGCCGTAAACGAGATAGAGTCACGACACCAGGACATCATTCGCCTGGAGTCGAGCATCAGAGAGCTCCATGCCATGTTCATGGACATGGCAATGCTGGTAGAAACTCAGGTAACAGGAGCCTGTAGTGGACAGTGAAGTTTGTCTCTCACATATGAAGAAACGGTAGGAGATTGTTACAAACCGAAAAATATCTGGAACACTGTGATAGTTCCGCCAGTACCAAGACAAAACCCAATACCTTTGGTAGACACAGTATACAGAAACTTTCTGATGTTCTCATTTAAAGGGGGAAATGGTCGACAACATTGAGAAGAACGTCTCCAACGCAGCCGAATACATTCTCCGTGCGAAGGAAGAGACCAAAAAAGCAGTGAGATACCAGAAAAAATCTCGAAGGGTACGTAGTCTTTCTAAATAACATCTTGAATAAAAATATTTGGAGATGTTTAAATACGTTCAAGTCATGTGTCAACACCTTGCAGCCTTTTAAGTTGTACCTCAGTTTTGGAGGTCAAATAACTACGCTTTCTTCTTGACAGAAATGCATCATCCTTGCCTTTGCTCTGTTGATCCTGCTTGCTGTCATTGCACTAATTGTTGGCCTGTCTGTTGGACTAACCAAACCTCCTGTATGAGTCCTCTGTGAGTCCTGTGTGAGGTAACTTCCATTCCTCAAACCCAGCATTCATCTGTCCATCCACACCCATTCATCGATTCCCGTGTCTTAGCCATTCATTTTTTTAAAACTGCCTTTCGTGACTCCTCTTTTCGTCTCCTTTTGACAGAAACGCCTCTGCCTTGCCGCGTGTGTGGCTGTCAGTTTCCTCATTGTGCTCATCATAATTGTCGGAGTGTTTGAGTGAAGGATTTCATGGGTTGCAGCCCGTCGGCACTGCGGGCGGCTCCTGTCGTGAAGAGGCAGGCAGCAGCTCTACGCAGGTAGAATACAGCGTCCAGCGCACATCCCTTTGGCTTAGCTGTTATGTAATGAACACTGACAGCACATCACATTCATACAGCGGTGTACATTCTCTTTACTCGCTCCCAGTTCTCATATTGAGTCTCACCCTCAGATATTTCTTTATCTGATGAATGTAAAGGAATAGTTTTGCATTTTGGAGAAATACTTTTATTCGCCTCCTTACAGAGAGGGGTAGATGAGACTAGTGGTTCCATTCTCCTGACTATATGAAGCTACACACAGGAGCCTCGTAGCTTAGCTTCACAGACTGGAAACGGAGCGCAGCCAGCCTTCCCCTGTCCAAAGAGGAGGCCGGCCAATATGTAGGTCAGCTGACAAACATCAGTCGATATGAGCCTTTCACTGACAAATTGATACAGATTTATATTTGCTGATATGAAAGGCCATTTGTACATATAAAACAATGCTGAAAAGATGTACAGTTGTGTTAACATTTTGTGTATTTCAATTTGTGGTTACACTTGATAAGGTTTATGGTTAAACCATCAAATATCATGGCTCAGTTACAGTCCTTCGTCATAAGGATATGATGATAAAATCTTGCACATCAGTCCACAAAAATTCATACTGGCGGGTTTCAGACTACATGACATCAAAAAGGTTTTACGGCGGATTATTATGTGCCACACTATTTCAGATGCAGTGGCTTCGTGGACTCTTCTGTTTACTGGTTGGCCAGGCAACAAGAAGCAGGAAGTCACTGGTTCCTCTTAAAAAACTATGTGTTAATTTGTCACATAAAAACCAGTCTAGATACATCACGTCAGATCAGAGGTGCCTTTCGGGTAATGTTGTTACATATGGGAAGAGCCAGGCTGTTATATTAATGCTAATCTATTGGCTTTAGCTTCATATTTAGCGGATAGACGTTGGAGTGGTATCAGTTTTCTGATTTTATTTTTGAAGGAGAAAAATATGCGTGTCTTAAATATAGCTTTGAGGGCCATACTGTATAATCTGTGTGTTGCCCTGTATCTACTGTTTTCATGGGAACTAAATGTAAAGCTACTACAACAGTGAATCTCACTATATTATGTTATAAATGGAAGTCATAATTTGATTTAATAGCTCTTCCAAAGTGCCTTCTTGACATTTAATGTGGAACTTTAACTTATTAAATTGTACTTATCGTGATTAATGTGTGTGGTGACTGAAATTCTAGTTGTGAAAAAGTCTGTAAAATAGCATTTCAAGAGCACACATTGGAGTCTTTTCTCATGTTTTTAGATTTTATCCTGTGTTTTATACATAACAATTCAGCCAGTTGAATACAAATAAAGAGTAAATTGGTCCCTGCAGATTGTGTTTGGTTTGTTTACTTCATACTGCCATAGCAAGGTTGATAAAGGTGAACAAGATAATTTAAATTGAGAGCACTTCCAAATCAAGGTTATTTTCTCTGTTCAATCCAAAGAGAGGTTGTAGTTATTTAGAGGGAAGCAGCCAAAACTGAGGGTGCTGTTTACTTGAGGACTAATTAGCACTTTGCACAAAGCGTTGACTTCCGTGTAATCAACCAAACAAGATTAGTGCAGAAAGTGGAGGCAGGTCCCTGGAGGGCAGGTTCTTTCCTCTCTACGAATCAGATCAAAAGAAAACTTCAAAGGTGCACTTACGACAGAAATGCCAGTGAATGTCCTCAAAATCTGTATGACGATGTTTCCAGGTCACTGATTAAGACATGCTACGATGTCACGTCAAGTAACTTTATCAACTGTGACTAAACTTGGACACAGCGGTTTATTTGGATGAGTCATTCTTATAGCAACGCTGAAGTTAAACAAGCCCAAGAGTGTGAAAAGGTTGTAGTCTTGTTTTTGTGTAACTTGTCTGTTCAACACATTCTGTAATTATTTTTCCTATATTTTGAAAAATATAGGCTAAGAGTACATTGTTCTTTCTTTTAGTTAAAACTATTTACAGAGCGAGAGACTGGAATAAAAACACCTTTCACACTTGGATGGTGTAATGGTGAAGAATGCTGTTTGAGGGGCCCCTGAGAATTTGTGCTTGGGGCCCCAATAGAGTCTAAAATCGGCACTGCCTGGGGGGGCAGTGTGAAGCAGCCACTACTTAATACACACGAGGACAAGACGTAAACAGGTACCAAGAGAAGAAGAAGTTAGTCGTAAACAGGGATGTTCACTACAAGAGGTCAGAGGCCACAGTGGAACCTCCTGTTTTCTGTCGCAGTGTAAATACTAGATCCTGATGTTATTCCCCATCCCAGAGACAAGACATATAGATATACATAGTACTTATATTTGAGGTAAGTTTGACCCTCAGCCATTAAGGAACAGCCTTTTCATTTTTCTCTTTTCTCTTCTTTCTTTTTTCATTTTTATCCTTATAAAGAATTCTACCCCTGCAATATTATGTAAATATATAATTTCTGTAATCACTATTTACATTTGCACCTACCCCTTGTATGTACTTTGTCACGGTTGTGTTAAGTTATGTATCCGTTTTAAGGCCATGTCATGTTCCATGTTTGTATTTAATTGTTTTAGTCTTGTGTCATGTTTTATTTGGTAGTATTTGTCATGTTTCATGTTTTATTTTTTAGGCCATGTTCCTTGAGTTCCTGTTAAGTTATGTCATGTTTTATTTTGCAGTTTCTGCTCCCCAGTGTGTTGTTTCTCTTCCTGTCTTTGTTGCCCACCTGTGCCTCGTTCCCTTGTTAGTGTGTTTAGTATTTACCCCTGTGTGTTTGCTCTCGCTCCATGTGCTACGTCAGAGATCCGTGTTTCAAGCCACGCCATGCCTTGTGAGTGATTTGTTTGCCTTCCTGCGGTTAATTGATCCACAGCTTTTGTTTGTTACTTTTGTGTTTTTGTTAAGCACCGTGACCTTATTATTTGAAGACTATTTTTGTTACACCTGAGTTTCTGGACTTTGGTCCTGTTTTCCCCCTCCGTTCCATTTTTCTGTCTTCATCAAATATCTCGTACGTCACACTGCTCGCATGTGTTTTAAATTCTTCTCGATCAAGTGTTTTAAAGTGGAGTCCAGTATAGGTCTCCTACTGACCTCAGATCATTGCCACAGACTCTATGGAAAGATGTGATGAAGGTCTCTGACTGTTGTCTTAAATCTTGCCTGCTCCACATTAGTTGCTGGGACATGGACCAACCTATGTAAAAGGTCATGATGGACAGCTGAGGTTTGTGGTTGTATGAGCGTGTGCATTGACAGGACCAGGGTACTGTGGCTCCATCTTTCCATTGACAGTCCGGAGTCTTGGCTCCATGCTCACAAGTTGGCAGCATTCACAGTTTTTGCATCCAGGATGTTTTAGCTTCATTTCTGGATAGTGGGAGGAAGTGAGGATACGTCTTACTGCATGGGCCTGGTTTGTCTTTACCGGATCCCAAAATTAGAGCCCCTGCGGACAGTTGTGTGAACATCTTGTGTTTGCACAAATATAACCCTGTAGGCCTTGATACACTAAAAACTGCCTGTTATTCTTACATAATGAACACAGGACTGTTCAGATGACTACACAGATACCAAAGGGTTTTCTGACAAATGAGAGGGAAACTGAGGACATTTTATTGCAATATCTGAATGTGGTTTATTCTGAAATTACTCTCATCACGTTGCAAGGCTGCAGAGGGACTTTCCTGTTGCTGTATGCGATGTGTCCCTACTATTAAAAATATTAGGAGTGGATTGCAGAGAATAGTGAAGAGGCTTCGGTCTAACTGGAAGTGATGGGGAAGAAAAGCATATCGTCTCCTCTGCAGAGATATCGGAGAACGCTGGCTGGGACGACCCAGGGGAAACTAACTGATGACCGGACCACTGTGTGGTAATTGCTGCTTCATTTTTGCTGGAGCAAGGCTTATCCTGCATCCCAGGTGGGTGGTGGTAAAGTGGATTTTTTTGAGAGTATTATTACCTGTAGTCAGATTAAACACAACAGCCACAACAAATCATAATTTTAAGTTCAATTAAATCTTGAATTTTAAGCACTAGACTCTTAATATGTATTTGACCTCCATGACCATGTGTTTAGAAAAACTACAATATTGTTTACATGAATGTGATGCTGTAATATTTAATTTAATTTCTAAACAATTATTAAAAAAAAATTCTTATCACCTTAATTTAAGTGTGATTTCTTTTTTTTTTGTATTTCCTGTGGCAGATGTTGTCGCTCTGTGTGTACTGACAGTAATCCTACATCCATTATTATGTAACTGCAGAATACAGATATTTATAATCTGATCATGCTGGAGCTATGACATCATCTGGAGCCGCTGACCATGACACGCGCTTGGGGAAGCATGCAGACTGTTCTGTCATGGTAAGCTAATGCTTGCAGTAGCACAGGAAACGTATCACCGAGATGTGCCATGACGTGATGCGTGGCTTAACTTCATGATTTCTTCTGTGCCAGGGGGCGATGGGTTGTCAGACTTGCAAGGTGGAGAAACTCCTGAAACAGTGTCAGAAGGAAGCCGTGCTGAGCCAGAGACAGAGGTCAACCACCTCGAAGGAGAACAACCGGATGAGTGGCACTGATAAGGTGAGCGTGTGTTGTTATCCTGTGATCTGGTTGTTAAGCTTTCAGTGGGCAAAGCTTAGGTTCAGCCGGCCGTGGACGATGGCAGGGTCAGCACTCGATGCCTGCAGCCATAATCTGGACTCGCACTGCTTTCCTCACCAACTCTCATCACTGTCACTCAACATTAATGAGCGCAGCCATATGTAGCACATATGTCTTCGGCTGATCTAACCTGTGAACATACAAGTTTTATTTTTAATCTTCTCTCAGTACTATTTACTAAATCATAAAGAGATTACACAAGTCATGTAATGTGCATTTTACTTAATACATTAGAAAATATACAGTTTCATCACATTGTTTGGATTCTTTAGCTTTGCCACATGCTTTGCATTCACATGAGTCAATACTGACAGAACATCTTTTTTTCAAATTAGATTTGCAGGAAAACCTGACTTTTAGATAATCTTGTGAGTTGTAAGTGACTTTCCAAAAAGGTTAAGAGTGACAGGAAGCTGAGTAGCAAGCTGAGCATCTTTTGACCTTGCTGAGGTGAAATTATCTGAAAAACAAATGAAAGATGAATGGCATTCCTCATTTCCTCTTTTATATTGTTCGCCATATTTGAAAAATAACAAATATGTCTGGGAGTACACACCATTTACAACCTTTAATGTCTTGCATTGCACTATTTTTAATTACTGTGCACCTGCTGTTTATGAGCAGTAATTTGCTGGAAAAAGGTTTTATTTTAATGGCATAATCCCTGATGTCTTGCTCATTTCTAATGTTGATGCTGTTATTGAAGCATTTTAATGACCTATTATTATTCCAGAATCAGCATGATTGGAAGTAGTCTAAACCTGAGTTATGGTATGTAGCTAACACTGGAGAAATGTCCTCTGGGGTTGATGAAATTGAAGGATTAGTATTGTGGCATTTTCCAGACAGTGCATTTCTGAAGGCTACTTACGAAAGTCACTACTTGTCCTCAATGATATACACACATCATATCACACAGCTTTGATTTTTCCCAGACTCATCTTGCTCTTGAATGCTTGCTGTGAATGCTGTGCAGAGATCCTCAGACTAGACTGAGAGTAGGCAGGTGTGGATAGCATCAGAGCAGCGCACTCTGTATGCAAACAGCAGGAGGCAGGACAGGACCTGCTAGGAACCTCAATGAGTGAGTCTATAGCTCTATAGGTTATTATCTTAACCCCTGCTTTGCAGGGGGAAAGATGATGGATGTGATGAACAGCAGGAGGTTTTATACTGATATTATTGATAACGATTTGGTATTTTCTGAATCTCATGTGATGGGATAAGCGTTAATCCCCTAAATATCCATGTGGAGCTTCTTTATACATTTAAACTGCTTTTTAAGCTTTACAAGATGCCATAGCTCGCGATGCTGCTGTTGTAGCATCTCACGCAGTATTTTGTTAATCTGTAGAACCTTCACAAAAGGGAATGTCAAAACAGCTGTTCACACCTCCAAACGTGTCTCAGTCAGCTGAGTTAAGGCAGGCCCGGAGCTCCTGTTCTGCCTCCTGACATCCGTTGACAGCTGTCTGAACAGGTTTGGTGTCCTGTGACATAACAAGGTAGGCAGCTATCCTCTGAATCACTATATGAAAAAATAAAATAGGCTAATATGAGACCAACAGCAGCACTGCTTTGTGGAAACTACTTGCATAGCTATGTCTACCCTGGGATCAGAACCACCTTATTCCAGAGTGAACAAATTTAGATGGATAGATATGTTTCGTCTCATCAGTGTCATAGAAAATGTTGCAGCACGATACCACATTCATACTATTTATATTTATAGAATATCATGTTCATAGTATTCTTTAACGACATTGCAATAGCATTTACATATGTTAATACTGTATATTCTGTATATTTTTATTCAACTGCTATAGCACTTCTGGTTGGATGCAATCTTCTTTTCATTGCCTTGTACTTGTGACTTGTGCAATGACAATAAATTGAATCTAATCTAATCTAATCTAATACTAGTCACATCCTGCTGAAAGAATAAGAAACAAGGTCATTTTTTAAAACACAAAGGAAATTATGTATGATCTATTTTGTGCCCAAATACAAAGATTACGAATTAAAAAGCAATTAATTTTATTTTATTTTTCCATATTTATTTTGTTCTTGTTGTTGTTTTTAATCCTTATCTATGGATGTTTTTAAATTAGTGATCGCCCCAGAGGAGATTGAATGTGCAGAGCAGTTGTCCGTTGCAGCTGATGTTATTGTGCTAATATCAGGTGTGCTTTACACACATTACTCCCAGTCAGCACCTCCCCTCAGTGTTTAAACAGCAGTGGACATAGGCGGGAACATTTGACATCAATCCCATGTGAAGTCGTGATGCCTTGAGTGTTAAACAGCCACTGTGCAAGTTATGCTCTCCATTGGAATTGCAGAGAAGGGTCCTGCTGGAGGGGGAGGGATGGGTCTTAACAGGGCTAAGGAGCTACTGTGGTTGCTAGGCATCCACACTGAGGAAAGCATGTCTGATTTGGGCCCTGATCCTCCTCTCTCCCCTACCCAAACAGAATGCAGCACCACTGTGAGCCACAGAGGGCAGCCACACTGCACACGTGCTGCTGCTCTCCTCCATCCCTCCACAGTGGAAGGAAAAAAAAAAAACCAAGGATGGCCCAAATAATCCCCTTTAATACCCTTCTGCACTTGATTTCCTGATCTGTGATTGGATGCTAATGGCGTTGCTGCAGTTTGTGATAGCTGATTGGTCTAGCCCACCATTCAGTCAGTGGGGCTTTGTGGAGGCGAGGCCCCTGGGGGAGCCTGTGTGGCATAATGACCTGTGACGAGGTGAGGCAGAGTCACTGCAAGACAAGGAACACAAACAAACAAACAACAAAATCTGAGAAGCTCTGCAACACAACTGGGAGCAAAGACCAAAGGGGTATGCCACCTCACATGACCTTGCCATCTTCAGCCATGGCTGCTGATCAATGGTGCTGAGGTGGACAGGCAGGAACGATGGAGAACATCGCTGGGGGACTTTTATTGACGGGATAGTCTGTGGCTGCTGAGAATAGAAGCGAGAAGGACCAGTTTTGATTAATGGAGACGGAAGACATCCTGAAGAGGGAGCCCTGCTCAGTGCTGCTGCGCATTATACCGCCTCTGCACCCCTGCTTATCTGTGTCTGTGTGACTAAGCGTGTGTGTGTGTGTGTGTCTGAGAAAGTGAGAGAGGGAGAGAGAGAAAGGGGGCGTGTTGGTGTGTGTGCTCTGCTGCACAGCCACTGTAGTGTGAGCTGAATGATGCTCTCTCTCTCTCTCTCTCTCTCTCTCTCTCCTCCTCCCTCTCTCCCTCTTTCCTTGCGCTGCCTGGCTGTGCCTCTTTTCCGCCGAGCACTGATGAACCATTTTATGCTACAGAGCTGCCATAGCCATCGCTCCGGTCATGCTGTTGGCTCCTTTTCTGTCCTGCCAACACAGTAGGAAAACACCTGCCATCGCATCAGTCCTTTAACTGCTGCCGCTAAGGTACGGTACCGTCCTTCGCCTGCTGTCAAGCCGTGTTTTTTTTCTGAGCCAGGGATTGTGGACTGGCTCTGCTGCAGGATCCCTGTGCTGCTGATGCTGCTGCTGCTTTGGGGATAAGGATGGTCAAAACATGTCTTGGGTGCCTTCAGCTGTCTTAGCGTCCACGACAACTGAAATGTATCTGTGCTGTCTCTGTTTACCCTTCAGTGCACTGCTTGAGATGGATCAGTGTGTTTTAAGTTGCTGTGCACACGAGTGCAGGTTTGACAGGACTATGAGCAGCCAGAGGACACTGCACATCATTTGCATGCAGCAAGGATTCACTGCCTTATTTATTTTTTATTTTTTTGCATTGATTCAGTTTCTGTTCCTGACTGTAAAAATACTGCAAGATAATACACTTGATACTACTTGACTCTGCAATAGCAGGAGCAGTGTGAATGTAGTCTCTGGGTGATATGATATGATAATCGGGCTTGGCATCAGTTTCAGTTGTAACCATCACGCCTGTCATTGGGTGCTGTCTGCATGCATAGGAGATGTTTGTTTAGTAAGACAGGAAGTGAAGAAAATCACAAGGATTACAGGAGTTAATTGATTTATTATAGCCTGCTGCTGTGTGGATTAATGTGCTTGCGTGAAATGATTGAAAAATATGTGCAGAATATCAATACCAAAGTTGTGATGAGCTGCTACTGTTTTTGGTGGGGGTTTTTCTACAACCCAATAGATGTTTTAGCCACCTTACGAGTCACTGTCTTGTAGGACATTCATAGGTGTGTGAAGGAGATAAGTGTTTTTGTTGGTCGTGTCATTAGACCCACGAGTTTGCAGTGAGACAAGATCCTGTAGGTGGCAGTCATGGGAGCAGAGGGCAGTACTGGGTTTGGACAGTAAAGGCTGAGCTGAGATTCGCTCTGTGGGAAAATGTCTTGTGTGCATGTCCATGCGTGCACAGGTATGGATGTCTCTTCCAATTCCCAAGGTCACTCATTTGAAGAGCCTCCATAATTAGGGCTGTCAGTCTTGACCCACACCTCTCATATGAGCGAGTACTCTGAAGACAAATCCTCCATTCATACTGTACCGTTCCTCCTGCCCACCTTGACAAGCAGACATGGCCATTCATCATTTCACTGGTTATCCCTGAGCTGCCATCAACGGACTTTTATCTTCACTATGCATAGGAGACAGGTATTCATATGTTGAATCCAAAGTTGTTTTCCCCACAGCGAGGCGAGTGCAAAGAGAGGAAGTGGGAGGTGTGGTGTTTGTGGTGATGGTGAGTTCAAGGGGAAGGATGAATAATGTTGTGGAGCATTTATAATTGAATCCAGCTTCAGGTCAAATTATATTTGCATAAAATTCTTGATGTTCGTTTCATCCGTGTGGCCGCAGCAAATGGGCGGGGCTGAGAGCTCCGACATCTTGAGTTTAAAGCAAACTGTACTATTCTCACTAAAGACAAACCATCCCAGTGTTTTATTTCATGTTAAAGCCGTATGTTATTTGCTTGATTTGATACTGTACTGGATTTATATATCTATAATTTTAATATATGAGAGGGTTTGTTTTTAATTACAACATACCAAATTGCAATTGAATAATTACCACTTTTTCAGTTTGGGGAGCAGACACAGCAGCACCCTTTAAAATATCTCACGCACAGAGCAACATTAGCATTAATATGAAGTCATACTTGTGCCCCTCTTGCAAAAGTGCACTGCCCTTTAGCTCAGTTTATATTCTCCAGCAGCCCCTGATTGACGTATCTCCATCTTAAGCTGCTAAATGCTCAAATTTCTTCACCAACCAATTAAAGTCTGGCACTGAACCTGGCAGGTAGGGCTTTGGTAAAAATAGCTCCCTTGTCTGGAAACACAAAGTGTGAACCAAAACAGCCAAACAACCAAAACAAATACAGATGCTTACATTCTTCGCCCGTATCTCAACCTGGGCCTGTGAAATTAATACTTAGATCCCTTTAAATATACTGCAAAATAAACATGTCATTGCTCTCAGTTGGTCATTATTTACACTGTTTCTAAATCAGCCCACAGATATCTTTAACATTTCTCTACTCCTATTTCTTTGAGTACACTGATACTGACATCACAGATGTCAGTATCATCAAAAAGTAGGACAGTGTAGTATCAATATGCTAATGAATTAGTTTTGTTTTCACTTCCGACACTCTGTGGTCCACTATGGTCTTCGTAAATGTTGACATCCTCCCATGTCCTTTAGGGTATGCACCATGCAGATTCCACCTGTGTGAACGTGCTGACTGTACACGCCAACTGTGAAGTCTCCAGGTACAATATGTTCATACTGACCCTAATTTTAATAAAATGGGACCCTGGGCAGGGCCATCTGACCCAAACCTGTACAGAAATATTTGCTGAGGGAAAAAAAATCTCAAGGCTTTGTGCTGGTGAAGCTAAATATAGCTAAACATATACAGGATTTTCATACAGTTTGATCCTTCAGTGTGTCGTGTGTCCGTTAAATTATGACATAGCTCTGTCTGTTTCATCAGTGTCTTCAGTATGTATGAACATGACAAGCTGCATAGCAATGCTAGTGTGACACATTGTCTCCAGTGCTGGTGCGACCAAAAGTGAGAGGAGGGCTGCGGCTCTGAACATGGCTGCTCGGTGGAGGATGAAACAGTGTGTGGTGCCCGGCTCAGCGTGCTCCTGAGTGACTGAAGCTAGGCTGTAGTAACAGCTGGAACACTGCTGCTGCTGGCGCCTGGATGTGGCCTGGATAAGGCATGTGACCCCGCCACAGTGTGAGGCATTAGTGATATGAACAGCAGGGTCCGCGGCCGCTGTTACGTAACACCATCTTCACTGGGAAATCTCTGTAAAGATGGCCCCGGGAAAGCCGGTGACAGCCGAGTGAATGTGCATTATCCTTGTCAGCGGCTGCGTCACTTGTTCTGATTGTTGGACGGTCCTGTGCATGACAAAGCAAGTATGCATCTCTGTCCCGAGGGTAACTACATGTGAGGGCAGATTAATGTAGATGTTTTGTGCTATTTAAGCCTCTAAACTAGATCCGCTCTACACACGTCGTCATTGTAGTTTTGCACATGTGTATCTACTTGAATGCACCAGTGTGTGTATGTTGGGGATTGTATTTTTATATGGATGTTCGCATTCTACAGGGAGTCTGAATGACGCCATGGCTTCCGCTGCACAAATGTGATGTAAGTAGATGTTGTGCCAGCTGTCGTCACATTGGCAGTTTGACTGGCTGCTGTAGTCGTGCTCAGACATTCGGAACGGATTGGCTGCTGACTTCGCTGGAGGTCAGAGGAGAGTAGCCAGTAATCACCTCAGGGATCTGACTACGTTCATAATTGATTGTTCCTGGAGTTGATCAGGGCTGTCCACTCAGTCAGATGGACAACACTGATCTGGTGTAAACAGCACAAGATTAGAGGAGCCCCCGGAAGTAAGCTGTGGTTGCTCATAGGGTGGTGTTATTTTGTTACTCCGGTTTTACTCCAGTACGCATTTGTTGCCCTCACTTTCACTGTGTAGTTTATACCTTAGCTTCAGTGTAACAATTCAGCGAAAACTCCAACCCAAGCGTAAATTTTGGTGTGGATCTGGCTCAGCTGGGCAATTCAGCCGACATTTACAACCTCGCTGACCTAATTTTGCTCATTAAGGTTCATTTGGTCAATACTTTTCCCATTACATGCATTCACAAACTGTCGTGTTGCCCTGCCACGTGTCCTCCGCTGACCTGCACTCATCAGGAGGTCTAAGGACCTAAATAGTACTGAAATTTACTTACTCAAGAGCCCTGCATTTAATACATGGTAAAATAAGAGTCCAAGATGCAGAGGGTCAAATAATCCTTTATTTTAAAGTAAAAGAGGGAATAATGCATGACTCCCTCTGGTGTCGGTATTGGTTCTACTGAGGGCCATTGTAGTTCAGCCTAGGTGAGGTGAGATGGGGTGGAGGGCTGTTTAGATCCACTGTGAAAGGTGGACAATCACGTCTGAGGGGGCAGGTGGGGATGATTATTTGGAACTTGCCAAAATCCACAGGCAGTGATGATTATTTGTCAGGATTTGCTCTGTATTAAAAAAGCTTATCTCCACTGGTTCAATTGCAGACTCCCTCTGTGTACCTGTCCTCTTGCTTACAGGTTTTTCAGACTGTCTGCTTTGCTCATGCCCAACCCCTATTTTCTTAAAAAACTTAATTATGGTCACTGTTGTGTTGGACAGTTTAATTAAACCCATATTTGCTGCATTAACTTGTCATCACTAAAATGATGATGTTGTACATTTTAAATATTCCTCTTAAAATCAACAAAAGAAGCCACGAGAGCAGGGTTTGTAATGTCTAATGTTTCATGTAAATTTCTTTAATATGGACACATTCAATTCTGCGTCTGCCATGTTTGGGGTAATCACACATGCTTTGAGAGCGTAGGCTGAGAACTGAGGATTGTAGGCTGCACCACAACACTTTGTGCCGGTGAGTTCAAGGCTGTGACTACACCACTCTGAATGCTGAGGGAAATTAATGGGGCATAAATGTGCTCCAGAGTTAAAGCCTCATGTTTATGTAAGGCTTCAATTGTTTCGAATGTTGTGATCAGTGGAATTTCCAAACAGATTGTGTGAAAGAATCGGGCTTGACTGTGCAGTGAGCGCTGCAGCACAGTGACTTTTTGCCCCCGCAGTGGTGACAGCTGTGGCCAGAGGCATTAAGTTGTCAGCCTGCCCATCAATGCCTCCATCCATCCCTTGCTGTGATTATGGGGAACATTTCACAGGAAATTCTGTGAAATAGGGAAAAAATTGTTCACGGAGCAACTGATTCGATTTTGGTGGTCAAAGTTCAAGGTCACTAAGACCTCACCAAAAAATGATATAGAAGTAATGACATCTTATATCCAAATGTGAACTCCACTGTAACACAAATTATTATTCAAATACATTGGGTGCCTTATGAAATCCCTTCAAAGTCTTCACACCATATAATATATGACACTTGGATATAATCTGCAGCATGACTGATGGGGGGGAGATTCGTGTGGTGATAGTAGTTTTGCAGGGATTCCTCTCTGTTCACTCGATAAAAGGTTACACTATGCTGCTGTAAGTCTCTCTCTCCTATCCTCCGTGCTGGAGCATCAGTGAACAAGAACACAGAGTAATTGCATGAAGAAGCCTGAATAAGTTGACTCAAATGAATTAATGAGGCTGTCATGACTGACTCATAAACTGACTTATTATACCTGCTCAGCCAAATGTATCATAAAATACTGTATGATTGTAGAAAGTCTAACAATCTACAACTACAGGCTAACGGGAGTTTGTGCAAATGGTTGAATAATAATTAGATATTATTATATCACATTTTGCCTGAATAACAAATGCTTGAATGGACAACAGAAAACTAAGACTCATTTTGACAATCATCACAAACAAGGAGTTCATGTTGTTCTGACATGGTGATTATGTAAACAACGTGAGTGTTTGAGTGTGGCAGTAGCTTTGTAAATTTCTGTTACTTGCCACCAGTTTAAATGAGAGGGGGCAGGGTTTCAGACTAACTTTGTCCCAGTTGGTCTCCAGAAAACAAATTTGAATTGTCTGGAAATTAATATAAACATCCCAAACCATGAGATGTTCTGTCTAAATTTCTATACAATTCTCCTACAACCAGGGTAACTCCAGAAATACATCAATTTAAATTGCTCCTCAGATCACATCAGACTCTGGGTTCTTGAATGAGACAAAGCTGGGACGCATCTCCTGAAATGCTGTTTGTCTCACGCGCTGAAGTTACTTCACAAACATTTATTCTTCTAAACATCTCCCTCCCATAAGTCACTAGATGTTTGAACTCACCGGGGGCCCCCTCTGCTCAGATTAGGATGACGTTAACCAGTCACCTGTTGACAGGTTTAAGAGAAAAGAATGTTTGAGCCCTGAGTTGAGGTGGATACCGATGTCTACGTGGCTTTAGGAGTCGTGCCTTACAGCAGGGTTACAAGCAGGACAGAGAGAGCCTACATCCAGATGTCTGTTTGCGTTAGGGAGGTTATGGCACTGCCTCCTGCCATGAGAAACAAACACTAATTGCCCATTGGCCCCCGGTTGGAGATGTACAGCTGGGGACATGTGGCTATAAATAGCTCTGCTTGTTCCCATGAGTGGCGGGCACACAGCACTATAGCATTAGTATTCACCACTAAAGCATGGCATGGACTAAAAAAGGTCATCTTCTGGCCATGGCCACAAATGTCAGGGTGATAGGGTACAAAGCGACACCAACAAGGGCGGGTGAACTGCGAGCTGCACCCCAGGCCAAGCCCCCATATGGACCAACCTAGCGAACTATCGTCCTCTTGTCTGGCCACTTGGAGGGGAAATGTCACATGCCAGACGAGTGCCATGACATCCTGGCGTTTTGTTTGCACCCAGCAGAATCCCTGTTTGTTCTTTACCTCCACGCAGCGGCGGCCCTCCAATGCTTTAGTCGAGTTTCAACTCTCCCTCTATGACACAAAGGCAGCATCTGGTTCCACCTGACTGGAGCCATGAATAATTTAATAGGGGGCATTATTATTTCCAGCCAGCTCCACTAGCTTGGCAATAACAAGCAGTTTAGGTAGTGCTATCAGCGTTGCTGGCTAAGTGGTTGAACATGGAGAGAGGATGTTATTTTACCTTGTTGGCATCTCATAGTTGTGTTGGTTTGTAAGTATCTGGTTGACTGAGCTCTCAAGTGTTGTTTTTTCATTGATACACTTGGTCAATGTTTTGCCTCGTTCATGTAGGTTTTGGAAAGTGAGTTAAGTTGTGTGAGGCATCAGTTGATCTGTTTATCGACCAGCAAAATCCATTCGTTATTAATATTTTTAATGCTAATCCATAATGTGAACATTCTTTATATTTAATGCTTGATTTGAAGCTTGTGATTTTGAATTTGATTGCCTTTTATTCTCCATGTGCTCAAGGTGTAGTGTAACAGCTGGACTCAAAGCAGCATGATGGCTGGTACAGCAGTGGGTTTTAGTCAAGTTGAACCTACGCGGATCAATGATGGGGGGCACATTGTGTTTGAATTGTACTGAGTGTAGCTGTTGGGAGTTTTTCCAGTTAGACCACCTGCTGACTGAGTGGCCCCTCACTCACACTTAACTGACAGTGTGAGCAAATCTGCAGCAGCTGGTGAAGGGTTATCTGGAACAAGTCATCAAAAACAACGCAATCGAATTGTAAAACTGTCATTGTTATTGTGACAACCATTGAGGGAAGGTATTACAGTATTATGGACAATTTAAATGATCACATTTTTGTGTTGTTGTCTGTCCACCCTCCCATAGCCAAGAAATGAAGTTTTGCCCCACCATCTCCAAGATGTGCCAAGTTTGGACAACTTCTATCTGCTAGAGGACAACAGCGAGGCTCTGAGACACAGCCCAGAGACCTTCAGTGACCAACGGCTCAAGCAGAATTTACTGGTGAGTTCTCTGTGTGGATGGGATCTAAATGCTTGCTTGTGTTGGACTTGGTATGGAACATTAGTTGCAGACGAACACATTTGCTTTCAGCTCTTTACTGGCTTCGCTTTTCTTCTTCCAGCTATGAATTGGGAACTTGTGAACTGCAACTAAATTGTCCTCCAGCTATCTGACCCCTATTTTTAGAATAAATTTTGAGCTATTAATTGGGCTTTCTCAGTATTTCATGACCAATGACCATGTCAGGGAAAAAAGTTTATAGCCTCCATGTGGCTGTTTGCACTCCCAACAACATCTGGGCTAGGTCCTTTATGAGTCATCCGATGATGTCCTGGGATCTCCTACCAGACTTGGATCAGAGCATCAGTGAGCTCCTGGACAGTCTGTGGCCATACTTGGCCAGATACACCTGTACAGAATGTCCCAAAGGTTCTCAGTTGGATTTAGGTCAGGGGAATGAGAGCCAGTGACATCACTGCCTTCATCTCAGCCCAGTGTTAGACTGCATTTATAGCGTTATTTTCTATTCATAGAAGTCTGATATTGGTCTGTGGGTCATAAGGAGTTTAGTCCTGCTGCACACAGTAAAACACAAAAACAAAAGGAACATCCATTTTTTGAGTTATTATATATAGATAAATATATACGATACGAGCTAAGAAAACTAGTTTTCTGCTTTCTGTCTGCGCAGTATACGGTATATTGGGACTACGAGATGACAACACACAAGTATGAATATGGTGTTTTGTTTGTTGGCGTAACAATCAGGCTTAAGTGCCATTGTACCTGTTTAGTGTCATTTTCCGTGGAGTGAGGAGAGCCAATAGCTGTACTGTTGAATGCTGTGGAGAGTAAACAATAGTCTTCCAGAGTGAGGCTGGCTTCGTCTTCCTCAGGCTTCCTCCAGGCTGTGATCTCACAGCGGAGGCTGCTTGTAATTCCCCCGGCTTTCCCTGACGTCTGTGGTTCAATATGAATGAGCTGCATCGATTAGACCTCAGTGTGTTGCTCGCACAAGGGGGGGGGTAGGCGCGTGTGTTGTGTTGTGTTTGTTTGTGTTGGGAGGGTTTAGCTGGCGTTCTCTCCTGTGTCTCAGCAGCACTTACCAGACTGTTGTTTTTGCACAGGGCCATGTTACTGGTGACATGTTTTAGCTGAACCATAAACTGGGGCTTTGTTATTAGCAGCTTCTATGTGTTAAAGAACAGTGAAAGTAGCTGAGGGAGACAGGATGCAGCTTTTCTAAAATAAGACACGTGATGTTTTCTGGATCAAGATACTTTGCATGATGAAAACCTGAAAATCTCAAATTCTTCCCAATAGTTACCTTTGTAACATTTTTAACGGCTCACCTTCCATACCAGAAAATAAATGTCATTAATATCCTGTCTCTCAAAATGTGGAACATTTAACTTTTTGTATCTTATCTGTCAACAGAGGAATTGAGTGGGAGGACCAGCGGTATTAGTGAGGCGGTGGGTGGGTTGGAGGTGGTGCTGTTAGTTCCCTGAAGTGGAAAAACACCTGATTGTGAATCCTGAAAGACTGACACAGCATCTGTAATTACCAATACTGCATTGGCGTGTGTGAGCGAAGTGGTAATGAGAATCTCACCGAGCATGGGGCACGTCTTCAGTGCAAGCTCCGTTTGCCTGCAGCCCTTCTTATCTTATGACGGGGATGCAATCAACAACTGTACCAAACTGCACCCTGGTAAGGGTTTTTTCCTTGTGTGCACAGCTGTCTGTCACTGTTACATCTCTCTGTCTGAGGCAGCACATGCTTTCCTATGAGCAATCCTGCTGAAAAAGACACGTATCAGACTTCGCCCCTAGACATTTTTGCAGCCCCTTTGCCCTTCCTCTTTTAGGTTTGCTGAATTCTCCTGGAGAGGGATTTTCACAGATACTGACTTAGAGTTTTTAATATGCAGAAGATAATTTGCATATTGTTGTATTGTTTCCCTCTGTTACGGCTTTTTAGTTTGAGTTCAGTGAAAATGCATGTTTTGGTTACTAAACTTCCGACGAATTAGGAATGTTACTAGTGCCATGTTTCACTCACATAGAGATTTAATATACGATACTTTTAAGCATACACCTCAACATCAACAAGCCATTAAGAGTGTGAATGTGGAACTAAATGTTTACATGGACACCAATATGACTGACATTTAACATTTTACTTACGACTGAGGTCGTAAGAATTAATAGTAATAGTACAGTAAAACTAATTTTTCGGACATTATGGGGACATAATTATGTGTAACAAAATGGATTTTAAAATCTGATAGTAATGAAGGGAGATGTTTTCCCATCCTCGTCTGTTTTCCTTTCGCTCCGCCTGAGGCGTCAACTTGTGATGTAAACTAGATGGCTTTCCAGGGTGTCAAAAATAAAGCAGACTCATCCATCAAAGACTGATCGAAATGAGTGTTTGAAAATTGTTCTGCACTCAGCACTTGACAGATGTGAGTTTCATGAACAGATGTGCTGCTCAAAGTGGAGATTTAATGATTTACTGCCCAGTGCGCTGATGCACTGTGTTTTAGGAAACGCCGTTCTCTTAGATTCTACTGTATGTCTCTACGTCAGTCGCTTTTCTGACCAGCGCTCTGCTTGGCTCCTGCACCTGCATATTGCATAAAGCTAAGGATGTGACCCATCACCCATCTGTCATGTGCACTCATAAGTATGCATGACTGTGAGCACGTCTTCAGTCAGACTGGTGGTATGATTCCGTCTGTGCTCAGTTTGATGGTCAAGTGATTCACCAGGCCGTTCATTAATATGCATCACACAGATGGTAAAATTCACAGTCACTTCGAGGTGGAAATCATAGATCACGAGGATCACCAAGATCATGTCCTTCAAATGAAACTAAAAGCATCCCTGGGTGTATCACGATGTCTTTCTTACACCATCGTAGATGTCGTTTTTATTATTTATTATTCATATGCAGAAAAGATAAACATCACGCAGAATGGGCTGAGTCGTCCCCCTTCCTGCTCTAAGACGTCAGTGCTAACCAAAGAGCTGCAATTTAAGATTTAATGACACATTGCCTACTGCACCACGAGCTGATTACCCCGCCCAAACAGTGTTGCTGGTTTCCTCGTGCCACAGTATGAAGAGACACAGGTTGGATTTTCTGTATGCAGGATGCTATGAGACTGTGGGTTTATTTCTGTGTTTAAGCATCTTTTTGTTTGTGTGTGTGTGTTTATGCATGTATTGACGTGGGAGGCCCCTGTGCTGGGGGCCAACCTCATGTTTACATCACTTGTAATGAAATTAGAGCCGCATGGCGCCCACACTACAGGCCTCCACTGATCCTCTAATTCAATTACCCCCCTTATTAACGCTCAGATGGTGCTGGCTGACCAAGGACCGCACAGTGCTTTTGCAACACAACATTCACTCAGCAGCCATTTCTGCTTCTCTGATGGACTGACACGTTCTAAAGCATTGTCCTACGGAGGCACAGGGCTCACACAGGTTTCTCTTCGGTGCAAATGTTTGACTGCAGTTGCAGCCCCGAGTTTCTCTACTTTGATGGAAATTATGGATACAAGGTGTTTACAATGTACCGCATGTGTGAGAGTGTTGCAGCACATTTTTTATTTCTTTTTGTTTTTGGTAGGTCTTGAGTGAAATTGGAATGAAGGTTGTATTTGAGTGGGTCAGGCTAAATATTCTGATCATACTGTATGAAAAGGAGAAACAAAAAAAGGATGTAATTTCAAACTCTTGATGGTAGCCCTGCTCTGCCATGACTGGACTGTATAGATCTGTGGGAGGAAACCAGTCCCACACAAACACGGGGGGAACTGCTGTAATAGAAAAAGCAGGTGAAGTAGATTGAAAAGGTTGACTGCGTTTTATGGTAAAATCTGATTTTGGCCTACACTTTTCAGCGTACAGATTTAAAAAAAAAAACAAAAAAAAAAACAACCCCACTATTCATTAGCAGTAAACATATTTTGGCAGTCTTACTTCCTGTCTGAGACTTGAATGTAAACTGCAAGACTGTGTTGCTGTTGGAACAAGGCCCAATGCCTCTCTGCTGTAACAGATTCTGCAAGGAGCTGGCGGGATGTATGGCTAGATTTAACACACAGGGTGTCGGCTGCCAGCAAGGACAAAAACACACACAAACATGGATACACAGCACAGAACACTGTGATGTTTAGATACAGTTTATCTCGGCTACATCGGAAATAGCAGAGACGGGGAGAGAGTCCTTTCCAGTCTCCTCCAGGGTCAGGTGTTTCTAAGCCTGCTGACAGCCACCACCTTCATCCTCTGTCTGGCCTGTCGTGATAGCCTCGGGCTTTGCTCTACTCTTCATTCATGCATTCAGCAGTGGTTCCGTATCCAGTACGGAAGAAATGCAGATTTGAGATAACATGAGAGTGTAGTCATGGTAAATAAATCCTGCAAAGTGGAGATGCATGTCGCATGATCTTATGATGCTGAACTGAAAGGGACTTCATTAAAACTAGCGGCTGAAACATTGCTTCATATTACAGATTAAAACGCGTGTGGATGTGTCTGGAGTTAAGCCGGTTAATGGGTTTATCACAGGTTTGCAGAATCCCCTGTCTTTTGACCCGCTTGAGTGCACGGCTGATACAATGAGGCTAAATCATCTCATGCCCGTATTCAGGATTTCAAAGCTAAATCTCTGCCAAGTTTCTTAATCTCTAGCCACTGCATTGAGTTTATTAAAATTTCAATCTGCTACAGGCTCCCTTTCTCGCCTCACAGGATGAATGTGCCCTTTTAATAATGTAACTGGTTTTAACAAGATTGTAAAATGTTCATCTAACTTTCATAAGCCCTGTTAGCAAAGTGACAAATTCATTTGATGGCAGGAATCACTTTGGCAGTCTCTCGGTTTTGAAAATGGCAGCACAGTAAATTTATTTGTTTGTTTTGTTTGTTTTTTTTCCCCACTCTGTTGGTGCAGCTCTGTGAAGACTGGAGGATCGTGCCTAAGTTTACATTAGCTTGCTGGAAAGGCTGCGCCTGTCTCTGTATCAACTCCCGTGGCTGTGAAAAAGAGAGGGAAGTCAAGATGGGGGAGATTTAGATTGGCCTTCTGGTAACTGATCCACTGAACACTCCCCTTCTCCTCTGCCTCATCTATAATGTACATGAGTTACACAGGGCTAAACCCTGAAAACACAGCCTCTGCAGATGCAGCCACGGAATCTGCCACTCCATCTATTTATGGCTGATGAGATGTTTTTAAGATACAGTGAGTGGTTCTCTGATATTTGCTGATCAGGGTCAAGGAGTGTGGAAAGCAAAAGCTGCGTTCTTCTTCTTTTCAGGCGTTGCTGGAGTAACGTGACCTTCATAGGGATATTCAGATATGGAACACGCATGCATTGATTTTTGGACAGGCCACTGGTATTTATGGACTCAGTCTATAAACATTGATACTCTCATGCTAAAAAAAGACCTGGCTTTGTGTGTTTGCCCACTCGTGCAACAGCTGAGTTAAAAGAAAGGATGCCTGATGTGAAAGAGTAATTGGCAGCACATGTGTATTGGTAATCTAAATCTGCCTGTGACCCAGCAGCAGCCTTAATAAGGTCGTTCCCATGTGGAGGCTAATTACAATGCCTTTCATTGCAGTCCCCAAGCTGCAGGTCATGTAAAGGAGCAGTTTAAAGGGACAGGTGCCTCAACTTTTTTTTTAACTGAAAACCCAGCATGCTGGTTTTGTTCAGCCATGGTTAACTAAATATTCTTCCACTCAGTATGTACCTATGTATTTAATTTATTAATGGAGATGGGGCAGATCATTTCCTAAATAAAAGCTTCACAGTTCCGTTCCTGAGCACTCAAGATCCAAGTGTCATGAGGTAGATATTGAGCCCCAGATTACATCCAACCTCAGAGAAATACAATGTACAATGCAGCTCTACAACACGGGCCCTGCTGTTCTCCTTTTTCACTCATTTCATTACAGATACACTGTTCATGGTCCAGATTGCCAAAAATACTTTGGAAGAAAGACTTCCACATACAACAAGAATCCTCAAGTGGAAATGTCATTACAAGGCAAATGCTGTCAGCGCTAAGCCACCAGGACACGCCTTTCAATTATTTTGAGTCAGATGTGATAGCTTGAGTTTTAGAAAATGCCTTGAACAAAACAACACACTCAGTGGATTTTTTTTTTTTTTTTTACCTCCATCCTTTAAATCTTTATTTGTAGTTTATTTGTTCCTCTATTTCATGAATATGCAGTTCTTTTTCAGGTTTTGTTTTGTGGACCAAGTGTAATTGTAAATCATCAGGAGGTGTTTGATTGTGCTCAGTCTACTGGCCCTAAATTAGATTGGTGCCTGGGTGGAATTAAATGCCACTGATGGCTGCCAGCATTTTGGCTGCAGACAGGAGCTGACTGATAAACCAGTCAGAAGAGCTGCAATGAGCTTTGTCTGGGAAGTTGCTTCTGTTTCCAGCCCTAACCATCTCACTGGAATTGCCCCTTTGTTCAACAGAGCGTTTTGTCCAGTCGTTAGGCTTTTTCTTTTCTTGCTGTTGACTCTTAAGTTCAGACTCCTGCATTTTAAGACGCTGTCCTCAGAGTGAGGGTTTTCTTCTTAGTATGTACTTGGGGATTAGTGTGTGTGGGGCAAGTGGCCCTGACAGTCCAGCTCGGGATGAGTCACGCTGCTGACATGACTTTTTGTCCGCGGAGTTCAACAGAAAAGCCGGTTTTCTGGATCATTTGCTTAGATTGCATCTCTACCCTTCTCTCGCTCTACTTCTTGTCCCTGTTTTTTTTTTTTTCCTGTCAGGTTTCTTAGGTATCACACAGCTTTCCAGTGAAGAGAGACCCAGCTCGGGATAGTCCTGTGTTTTCGCCGACTAAAGCAAAACTCGTCTTCAATGACACGAGCAAGAAGCCATCTTTGCACTCCCAGAGCTGCATCTGAATCTACTTTGCAAATTGAAGAGATAAATGGAGCATTACATGGTGCCAATTACCAACAAATGAATATCCAAAGAAAAGGAAAATAACCAGGATGCACTGCTGAAAACAGACTATCATCATCCATGGTTGTGGCTGTTCTGCTGGCCTTAAATTCATATTAATTCACTGTGTCAAACACTCAGTCTGTGATGTTGTATTATTGAGCAGCTGGAGCTCTGGCAGCGTGCAGTAATTTAATCAGCAGGCTTGGATAGCGGCATGGACTTCAGCTGAACTTTAGGATCAGGTTGCAGGCTTATGCGGCGGTATCAGAATTCTGCGAAGAGAAGTCTGTCTATCCTGCCACTTCTGCGACAGTCTGGGCGAGACTATCGGAGGGAGAAACCTTTCATTTGTTACGGACTGCTTATCTGGATATGAGGGAACTTGTCTTTAAGGCTTGCACCGTCTCTGTGTGGGAGAGGGTAAGGCTGATGACAGCGCACTGTCAAAAATAAGCTTTGTACATTTTGCGAGTTTCCAGAGCTGCTGGGAATGTTCACAAAATTGGATTGAAGTGTGTTTAACTCTGTTTTTCTGCCTAGTTGCTTTGTTTAACAGTTATTTTCATGCAAATGGGATTCCTGGAATCCTACTGTAAGGGTTAAAAGATTCAGGGTTTTTTCTTCTTTTGATGAAAAGTAATAGTATTACAAGTATTTTGTTTATATAGTAATTCATATTACACTACTGCAAGTACATTACATTACACATTACATTACATTGCAATATAGTGACCTCAGCATCATTTTGTCTCATTAGGTTGTAATATTTATTAATAAATGTAAGGCTTTGAGAGATTTGAGCAGAATTTAACTTCCAGGAAACAAAACTGTGGTCATTTTTGCTCTCTTGATATATCATGATGTATGTTTTGGATTTTCTGCAGATTTTAACTTGAACAGCAACCAGTGCTGAGTCTGTTACATTTTTGTCTGTTTTTATTGAAAGGTTCCGTCCAGACAAAAATAATCAAAATACAAAAACTTTTTTTTTACTGAATTTGTTCTGAAGAGAATGCATAATGGGAAGTGTTATACTTTCCTTTTGTTCTTTTTTTACTCAATTGGATTCTTTAGTATCTGATGGTTAGATTATTTAGTAGGCAACATTGGATCTGCTTGGCTGAGCCGCTGTTACATAACACAGTGATGTATGTTTAACAGCTGGGAGTCCCTCACCGGCTGTGTGATGTTGGTGCTTGATCTTGAGCCCTGATAAAGATGCGCTGCATATGGTATTTCCATGCTACATTGTTGTCGTCAGAGCTGCCCCCCCCCCCCATCTCACTGCACTGATGATGACTCACACTTCAACACACCCTGCAGAGAGAGATGGGGGGTGGGGGATGTGCTCTTTTTACGTGGCTGTTACACACAATACGTGTTCATGTGTCCTGCTTTACCTCCTCTGTTCCCATGTCTGTTTACAGAAATGCCTGTACTCATCAGTATTCCCCATGGTTCCCTGCAGAGTGGAACTGCAGCCGGTGTTTTGCTTAACCGTTGAGTGCATTTTTGCATTTATTCTGGCAACCAGTTCTTATCTGCAGCCACTGGGCTACAGGCCCACATTTACATTCATCAGATGAAGCAAAATGCCTCTGAGAAGGTGACGACAAACCCTGAATCATAAAAAGCACAAATTGGAGCCATTAGTTGAAATGAAGGAGTTGCATGTCCGATCAGAGCCCACGCAAAAGTTGCATCCGTAAAGAAGCGGGCAGAAAGGTGCCATTTATAGGCTGTCCTCGAGATCCCCTCACCATAGGCCGCCCTCCAGTTGGCGAGCTAACATTGGGTGACATTTGCAGTGATGCTGAAGCGCGGCCTGCACGTGCTGCGGCGCTGTAGGTCTGCTGCCCTCAGGATTTCGCTTCAAAGAGCGCAAGCATGATTAATAGCCATGTACGTGCAGCAGAAACACAACAGGCCTGTCTGCCGCCATTTCCTAACACACGGCCCCACAGGCTGAGAATTACATAACAGATCTGCATAGACCCCCATGCTGATTCTTAATTGCTGTGGTTAGAGTATTGCACATGCGCATGGCTGCGTGGCCTCGTGTGACACTTTGGATCCCGGTAAGAGTTTCAGATTTAGAGTGGTTTTCTTTTTTTTTTTGTCCACCTTGCCCCTTATTTGATCTGTGAGGACAGTCTCGGGCAGAAATGTTTTATCCCTCCCCCCTCGTGCCAGTTTGACTGCCACTCTTTTTTTCTATTAAGAATCTGCTATTTTTAACACGCTGTGTCAAAACCCGACTGTCTCATCCTCTGTATGTATGTGCTCACTGAAATAACTTCCCTTCCCCAGAAGGCTTGAGTGGTCTCTTCAGCTGCATGTGCTGGAGCCCTGTTTGCTGCGCTTCACACTGCATGCAGACCCATTACGCAACTCTGTGAATCAGCCGCAGGGCCACCGGGCCAGAATGGCGGCCAGCTACCAATCTCTCTCTCTCTCTCTGTCAGCTTCCCTTTCTTTACTGTTTCCATCCCTCGGTCTCTGGTCTTTAGTGTTTTACCCTGAGCCCCTCCTTTGTTCCCTTCTTAGCTCATGCTATTCAAGGTGCATTGATTTGTTTTTATACCAACTTACAGCAGTCTGTGTTAAAGGGGGCTGGTAAAAGCTGTGCATGGCCACTGGCATGCAGAGTGGGTCTCTCTCAGTGTACTGAAGTGTGAAGGCAGGTCAGCAGAGGCCAGCAGAAGAAAAGGATGATCTGTCCTTTGTTGTCAGTGGGCTTCCTGCATGCTCTGCCTTATCTCCATGCAAAGTGGAGGCTTGTATTTTCACAATGGACGTGGTCTGCAGCAGTCCACTAAATGTTTGATCTACCATATTCGACAGTGCTCCTGGCAGCTTTAACTGAGCCTTGAATGTGCCTTGAATTCCTAACAAGCCAAGTGTAAGGTGATCGCTGTCTCAATGTGTCAGTCCAATGTCTCCCACAGGTGTTCAGTTGGACTAAGATCTGGTGACAGAGAAGGTCATAACGTAGGAATCACATTATTTTATACTTGAAGAAAATAATTCAGTGACCCCTCACATGTCCTATTTATGGGGTCATTGTCGTCGTCCTGTTCCGTCCTCAGATTATCATACTTTCTAATTTCTAATTTTGAACAAGTTAAATTACTTGAATAACAATAAATGTCTGTTAAGGCATAGATTTGTCAGCAGGTCTAAATTACTGACGTGGTATTAAACTCTCGGAAGCAGAGAACTCAAAAAGAAAGACTCCAGATGTGAACAGCTTCATGGTTGTCATGCAGGCTGCATTCCTACTAACGACTGCGAGCACAAAGACTGGAGTAGGAACAGGGAAACAGTTATCCTGGCTTAAGTGCGTTAATTAATGCTGCTAATCTAAAGTGTAAAAAACTCCAGTGGTGGTCTGCCTGTGCTTTGATCACTGTTTGATACTCTTTGCAGTCTCTGTGCCCATCCCAGCTGATGCACTGCTGCATCACATTTATACGTATATTTACATACAAATGAGTCTATTTATCCTCACGTCTCAGTGTTGGCAAGTGAGCCAATTTCCAGTTAAATAGTTTAGTTTTTAGGAGCAAGCGCTCACTAAATCATGATCTGTTATGCGACACACAAACTAAAACATGCATCTTGTGTACAGCTGCTTTAGAACCCCAGCAGCGTCACAGTGTGAAACACATATGTGATAAATGTAGACTGCTTGGGTCAGACCTGACCCCCCACACACCAGCTTCACTCTTTCCCTGCTCAGTGCAGGCAGCAGAATGTAATGGCTGCTCCAGCCCTTCACACACACAGACTCACTAAGTCACGACCGCTCTGTCTGGAGGTCTCCAGGTACATGGTGTTACCTTTTGCCAGAGGAGGAATGAGGTAATTGTGGCCGGTGGCACGGCTCCAAATTGTCCTGTCATATGTGCTTTAATTTAGTCAGCTGTTTGTTGAACACAGAAGGAAATAATTACTTGTACAGTAATTAACCTCCCTGCTTTTAAAAGTGGATTACATCGGAGCCAATGATGTTTGGGAAAACAGGAAAGCCTGTTATGAGGATTATTATTGCCATAAGACGTAATTGCAGCGTATCTCTGGCTCTCACCCACTTGTATGATTTGAAGCCTTCTGCGTCAGTCTTTGAAAAGCAAGAAACAAAATTGTGGGCCCTGGCGAACGCTCAAATTGGGTTTTATAGTGTTAGAAAATGAAAGTCCTGTGATTGACAGGTCCGAGTGTCGTTTATCCTCTGCTGTATGCAGGAATCACAGTTCTGACAGCCCTACTCTGATCCCGGGATGAGGACGAGCGAGCATATTGACAATCAACTCTTGTGCAGCAGCAGCCATCTACTCCAGGCTGCTGTTTATATGCTAATGCTGGTTTGTGGCACATCTGCACACCTGACTTTCTGTTATACTTTTACTTGAGCACCGTGCACTTCATATTCATTTTCTATGGTACCTGCTCAGTTTAGTTTACCAGCAAAGCCCATTGATTACGAAATATGCCTCACTGCAATTTCTGGGGAACCAAGGCTGAAACAAAATTAGTTTCAGATTTGCAGCTCTTATTTACCCTGGAGTTACAGAGCTGTCTGCTGTAAAAAAATAAGCTTTTTTTTTTTCCAATTGAGCTTCAGCAGCAGCACCATATCATTCATTCCAAGCTAGCCATGTGACCTGTGTCTGTGGGTGTGAAAGTTAGGCTGGACATTTCAATCCAATCTTTAAATTATGCTGTTTGTCTCTGATCTACTTGTTGTCTTTAATATTTGTATTTACCTTCCTGGCGGTTCTCTTCTTCCTGTACACATTGCTTTGTAAACATGAAGGTAATAGTGCTAAATCAAATAAGTGCGCATCCAGTAATGGTGTTACTTCAGTTCTCTGTCCGACCACTTGTACAATTTGGCACGTAGCTCCTGTGGGCAGCAGGTCCTCTGTTTAACTACTCAGGTAGTGACCAGTAATTGAGTGTCCTATAAATTGGCAGTGATGGTTAAAGAGTGTTCCCCCCCAGATGGGAGGCAAAGGCGTCTGTTTCTGCTGCGATTGTGCCAGACTCCTGCGGGGTGAGAGCCTCGCTCTTTATCTCCTCCTAGGCACCACCTGTCTCCCATTACCGGGCACAGGATCCCCTCACCAAAAACCTCTTCAAATCAGTCTGTCTGGTTTTGTTAAGGCCAAAAGCCATGTCTGCCTTGTGGATAGCCACTAGGCCATGCACAACATTACCAGTGGTAATCCTGGAAATCTAACAAGAACAGGCAGATTATACTTAAACAAATCAAACCTTCTCTTCACAGCCATGGCCCAGAAACACATGAATGAGCTCTTGGGACTGTCTCTCTTTTTCAGTTGTGTATGAATGTCCAGGTTTTCGGCTTGCAAAGTCTCTGGTCGTACACAGTGTGGACACAGGTATAGTTTGTGCAGGTAGTGATAGGTATGTCAGACAATGGGGATAAAGGGAGGATTTTAACAAATGTGGTTTATAAAAAAGCCATTTTAGAAATAATTAATCAACTCCACAACTCTGCTCAACTCTACTGAGGATAAGATCGAGTGATATCTAAACCTGATGCTGAAGTTCAGAAGTAAAAGCCACCATCAAGTTCTCCCCTTGTTGAGGCACATTAAAGGTGCGGCGTACTCATTATATTGCTTCTGCAATCTGGAGAGCAAACTTATTAGTCAGCAGCTGTTGCAATGTGGTTAATGAACGGAAAGGCAAAGCAGAGCCTGTTCCCTGCAGCCAGGACAGCTCCTCCCCGTAGAATGGAGGAGCATATGTCCGTGACTCTGGCTCACGATCAAAGTGAGAGACAAGCCACCTCAGCTGGGGACAGCCCCCTTTGCCTCCAACAGCCTGTGCTCTCACTGTGTGACGATTAAATTAGCGACGGCCAGTGTAGAATTAGCGCTTAAGAGTTTATCATTACATTCTGTCGAATAGAGCTTTAAACTGAGGGAAGGGGGGGGGTTATAATTCTTTGCTGGTCTTTGCAGATGGCAGTTCAAAGTCTGCTGCTCTGATGCCATCTGCACAGATGTGGGACTGCTGTAAGACACAGTCGAGCACAGCAAGTAATGCAGTGGGTGGGAAGGGAAGGGAGTCCCCCGTGCTCCTCGGTCATTTCATAAATTACAGGTGTGGATGGAGTTATTGTCACCGCTGATGATAGGCCTATTTGTGCCGAAGGCTGCAGCAGTTTGAATGTGAAGGATCACTGTATATGCCAAGCAATTATCATTTGGCCTACCTTGACCTTTCGTAGGTCAATCATTTTGCATTACCAGGGACATCGGGATAACACTGGATCACAACAAATAGGACAACATGTAATATTTTGTGTTATAATCAGCTTATCTGGTCGGGGCCCGGGCGTACAGGCAGCCTGATTCGATGTGAATTCATTTGATCACGGTAGGTTTGCGAGATTCTCATCCTTCGTTTCCTTCTGAGGGACTGGGGCCGCAGATGTGAGAGCAACAACTCCCAGAAAACGAGCAAGGAGGCCAAAGTCATGATAGCATGAAAGGAATGATGGCCCCTCTTCTTACTGCTTGGGCCTTCTTGTTTTGTCAGGTACAGCTTTTCAGCTGTTGAGTAATTTATACTGAATGCAGTTATTCATGCTGCCAATCTTATGCGATAGGAGGACACTTGACCTTAAATGCTTATAGGGCAAAAAACATTTATTTTCACTTCAGGAGACAAGATCAATTTTATCTGATAAGAGTTGAGCTGAACTATTTTATAACTAAATAAAAGCACATTTCTTTTGTTTCCCTCAATACACACAATTAACCCCAACCTAATGTAGCGCAGTAAGACATGATTGTATAGCAAACATGCTGTTAATTGAATAACAGCTGGGGTTTATTTCTTAGGGGTACCTCAGTTGTATCGTGTTAGAGGGTCTTGATTCATGCTCCCCTGCTCAGTTTCAGATGTTGACACTGCTGCCTGTGATGAGCTTGATCACTTTGTCCAGACTGTTCAGAGAACAGTTCATCATCTACCTGCACAGCTACTGGCCGCTCTAATGAGACTGAGCCTGCCGTGGTACAGTGTTGTGTATCTACACACTGGGTACTTAAATCCTCTGCAAACTGTCTGAAAGAAAACATTGGGGATCTGCCAGAAAGTTGGCTTGCTTTGGCAGAGCATTCAATTTATGTGAGTTGCTCCCATTTCATTGGTTCGGTAAGAGTTTTTTTTCTGTATGTTGAAAGTACTGTTTCCACTAGCTTTTGTCAAAATACTTTATGGAACTGAAAGTTTTGGTTTTGCAAATATTCTGAAGAATGGTTTGAGTATTTCTGATGATTTCTGATGTTGACTGAGACAGGCCGAATTACTTCACTGGTCAAGTTGCTGCAAACATTTTGTTGATATTGACTATATGAGGTGCAATGGTTCTGGTGCCAAAAAACTAGACTACGGTAACAACATGCCACACAGTGCACACAGAGGACATGACTTCCTCACATGCATGACATTATACTTTCCGAGTTTTGTTAGAACAGTCCTCAGTAACAGCTGCACAATTTGATACGTGTTTGAAAGGCATCTTTTGCTACAAGGTGCTTTCCGCTCTGATATGAATGTTACCATGTGAACCGAATGACAGTCTGGAGAAGCTCGGCATTTCCAGCTGGGGATGAGTAAGCCTCCATGTCTGAGTGGGCAGCAGCAGTGCGCTTTCAGCATTTGCTCTGTTGCAGCAGTAATCATCCGATCTTCTCTGTGGACCTTTAGTCAGCAAAGTGGTTTTCGTCTGCCAAAACACAAATAAAAAACCTGTTTATTCTCTCATCTCACCCTCATTTTTCCACATAATAGTGCATTATTGAATCTTGCGTTGTCACCCACCACACGGGCAAGTGAAACGATCTCATATAAATACACACGGCCTTCTTTAGACTCTGTTGTGGCTGGATGAGTCATTGTTTAGTTTCCATTAAGGTAAAAGTCTCATCTGACGTCTTGGTGTTCATGCAGTGGGATTATCAGATTTACAGTCCTCTCTCTGGAGCCTCTCAGACACACTGGGCCTGCTCCTTCGAATTAGCATCATATTCCAACAACATTACATTTTATTATAGGTCTCACTTTATCCTTTTCTGCTCCTGTCACTTTCCCTTCATCACATCTTTTTTATCACAGAGGCCTGTGATAGTAGCCAATACTTCTTTCTGTCTTGTTTTTTAATTCATTTTCATTCCTCCACTTCACCTCTGCTTTGCTGATAGTATTCCCTCATTCCTCTTTTGCTCTTCAGTTGTAGTGTCACGCTCATAAGACATCAGCTGGCAGGTAGTGTAGCGTTCAGTGGCTCAGAGAGGTCAGACCTTGGTGATAGTGGCGCCTTCATTTGGGATGCGGCGGTACGCAGGGGCTCGTGCTTCATGGTGGGGAGAAAGGACGAGGAGAACACCGGGAATCCAGACCGGGCTATTCCTTTCGCCACTGCTGCATGTTGTTTAAAATGTGTGATAGAGGACGACTCGCTGAGGTCTTGCACCCTGGAAAAAATGCGACGGCACTGAGAAGCTTAGACGGTTAACCCTGCCTCCATCCCATTTTTTGTTTTTGCCCATTCTCTGTTCTTTCTCATTTGTATTCATATTGAGACCTAAATAGGTTTACTGTGTTTAACTGTCATTATCATACATTCATTCACCATCACTCTTTGGCCTTCTCTTCCTCTCTCATTTGTGTGTGTGTCTTTAAGGATCTATTTTTTTACCTATGAAATCTACATGTTTCTCCTCTGTGATTCAGCAGTTCATGTCATTGTGCATACACACACACACACACACTCTTGCAGGCAGTGGACGAGTACAACATTAGCGGAGTGCAAGCATCTGTGCCTAAGCACACAGACTTGAGCAGCAGAGGTTATGCAACTTACTCTGCCATTTTAAATGATTTGAAATCACAAGTGCTTTCTGTCGGACTAGATTACTGTGAGAATCTACAGCATAGTCATATACTCCACATGCTAACTGCATCCTGTTCTTTGGTGCTGTGTAACAGCAGGGAATCCTCTCTTAAAGACCGTGGCAGCACAGTGGCTTGTTAACACACAGCATCTGTAATCTGTCCCTCCGGCTTGTTAAAGGCCTTTCTTATAGCTGCAAGAAACAAAGACATAGTGGTAAGAAGTCTCTCGGAAGAATACATGCATCTCTGGGAGTACCGCTGACAGTTTATGTGGCAACAAATTAGCTGTACAGATAGAGGTGATGTACTATTTGTTTCTGAGTGTAACCACTCACACTAGAAACTGCTTTTTTCTCACTGCCTGTCTGCATATTTTTTGAGGATTAACATTCTGTGTCATAATTAGATGTGAATTTAACCTAAAATATATTTTCCAAAAAGAATAGAAACTGCTGTAAAAAAACAAATCCCAGTGCGAGTCATGCTTCTGTGCACGTCTGTCTCTATTTGATATCTCCATCAGATTTCTGCTGTTTGCAGTCAGCCCCTGGTAAAAATAAACTTTTTTTTTTGTTCCGCCATTGGCAGGATTATTACCCATCATTACGCATCATGCATATTCAACGCAACAAGGGATGAGAGAGAGAGAGAGAGAGAGAGAGAAAGAAAAGAGAGAGGGAGTAATGAGGTTACCCCTGCTCACCAGAGATTATACGCAGAGCTTTCCCAGCTACAAAAGATCAGAAGACTGAACGCTGAAAATAGGATGGGGAAAGCCTCCTGTGTTAATTAGTGAGTGCAGAAGTAATGGTCTAGTATGTGGACCTCATTTCATCAAGACGCCTGTGTGCATTCAATTCACAGAACAGAGTCAGTAGCAATCGGACCAGCAGCGGTAAACTGTTCACGTACGCACTGTGCTCCCGGTGAGGGCGCTCAGGGGAACTCTCCATGGTGCTGAGAACAGAGAGGGCACTGTTTGTCACGTTGTCTTCTTTTTTTTAACCTCTGTGATGCTTCAGCACTAGTTAATGATAATTAGCTTTTAATGTATTAAAATGTTTATTTAATACACTGTCTGTCCAATAGAATGAGTGTCTTTATACAGCCCAAGCAGTACGGGCTATAGTGTAATGTACCGTCAGTACTGAGTACTGCCTTTCATTTTTTAAATTTTGTCTATAAAATGTTAAGGTATTAATAAAAAAATAACTTGAACCTGAGCCTCAGGTGGAGCCCTGAACCAATTATACTTGATATGAATAAAATAAAAAGAAGCAGGCAGAAACAGAAAATGTGTATTATGCTGATCTGATGATTTATTTGTTGGATTAAAGGCAAAGTTTATTGCCCTGATCGATTTATTAGATAATCGATACGTTCATCACATTTCCTGCTCATGATTCTGGATCCCTTCTACAGGCCAAAACAACATTTTGTTGCACACATGAAAAATAAATGGTGCCATTGTTTTTTTGTTTTCAAAGATGTAACTCCAAATATTAGTACACTGTGATAACTGCCCTAACTGCACAAATGTGAGAGAGGTGCAGTGGATACACCTCTTTTGAGCATGCATTTGCATTTGTGCCACTGAGGCACGAATGCTAGAACCAGCCTACGGGGATAGTCTCCCTCATCTGTCTTCATCTGCTGTGTAGTAAAAGCGTCTTCACTTAAACAGGAGCTCATTACTCACAATGGCAGCCGTTTGAATCTTTTATCAGAGGGGGATTTTTAATTGAACATTGGCAAATATGCGCCAAACAAATGGTCCTGAGAACAAGCCTGGGAGGTGTAGGGGTGTGTGTGTGTGTGCGCGTCATTCATCGTGCATGTTTGTGCAATGTCATAGACGTCTGGTTCAGAAAACCTCCATTAGATACCAGCCCACATGTGTCGCTCAAAAGAAATCAGTCAGTAAACAAGGTGGTTTATATTTTCCATAGTTTTAACCCTTTTTGTGTTTCATATTCAATCAATGTTTTCTTTGTTTAAGAAACGTAGGAAAGAAGAGTGGTGGGGTTTTATGTGTAAGTAATTGCTCAGAAAGTGCATTAACACCCACAGTGGTTATAATGACTCCCTGATGAATAAGCATGTGAATCATCTCTCAGACATTGATGTCACAGTAAATGTCCTCACTATTAATGGAGAGCCTGAGGACAAACATGGCTTGTGTCACTGGCGTCTGGTTGTTGAATGCTGTTGAATGTTTAGGGAAAAGTTTACAAAGCCCAGCCTTATCCATTTCACCTTCAACCACAACACACATCCCAAACATCATCACTTGAACACCCTCCTGAAATCCTCTTTTCTGTTTTCCATATCTTTGTGTCTCTGTGAGGGTTTTAGTCCTTGAGAGGATAGAAACAGTAGACCATATGCAGTTGAGCAGGATCATTGGTGAACCAGCTCCGACAGATAAGGGGTCAACGATTTATTCCTGCCAACTGTCACATGCCTGAGGTGAAACACAAGGTCATAGACCATGAAGGGGTCAAAGCTTGTTCCTCCTCCTCCTGCTGTTCCTCCTGTTCACTGAACTTATTGCTCGCTGTTTTGTTAAATATTGTTGGCACTCGTGCTGTCAAAGAGGTGAATCAGCAGATGTGGCAAAGAGAAGTCTCTTCAGTTTGAATAGATTTTATTATCTATAGTCAAAGTCAAACCAAGCTGTGAGCGCTGGGCTGCGTGCGTGGTGTCCTGTAGGCCTCTGGTGGCTCCACTGGTGCTTATTTTAGTTTTGCTTAGGGACACATGGTGCCATGCTAGCAGGGTGTGCGTGCGCGCCTCCGATTAAGCCCCGTTTAATTCTATACCCTAATCTTGGAACGTTCAGCTGCACTTTCACTCCCGTCCATAGACGGATGTTCTTCATACGCTGAGAGAGTCAGTCTGCTGATGAACACAGGATCTGGAAGGTGACGTAACACTTTCATGTGCTTTGCTTTACTGTAAGAGCAGTGCAATAGCTGGTCATGCATTAAGTAAATGCACACAAGGCAGAGGAGCACTCTCCGCTGGGTTTACTCTCCATCACCTGTGTGATGCCCAGATTAAAGTGAGGTCCCAGCTATTTGCAGCGGGATTAAACACAGGCTTCGTTGACGAGGGAATCCCAATTCTGTCAGCTCACCCTGAGAAGCCAGAAGCGACGAGTCCTCTGAACAACGCTGATAAACTAAACAAGTTATTCTCCATGGGAACTGTGACAGACGTTAGTCATGTATTGGCTCTCGTCCTACATTGTGAAGGAAACTGAAATTATTCTCTTCATTGTAATTCCAGCTAAAGAAGCATTCAGCTGCCAGATCAGTGAAATGGCTGCTTGATGGAAACATAACGTGCAGTTCAGACCCTTCAGAATATCTGATGTCAGCTAAGCATTGAGGTAGCCTTATTACAAGGCAATCTACAGCACATGCAAACATGTTATTTGCCTTTTCTGTTTATCTTTATTTTCATTTACATGCAGAGTGGAAGTAATAATTAATAAAGCATCAGTGCCAGTGGCCTGCTTTTATGCATGCTGGCTCACCTGGGTTCTTAAATGGAACTGAGGCATTTTATAAGACACTGGATGCACACATGCTTTTTCTGCTCTAACAAGTGAAGTCCTCTGCTGTAAAAGAGCAGGTTGTGGCCTGTGATTATTGCTGCAAACCAATGTTCCTATAGGGAAACATCTTTTCATCATGACTTCAGGTGCTTTGTGGAGTTTTCTTACACACAAAGTTATGTTGACATTGCTACCCCGAGGTCCAAGAACACACTGAATGCCTCACAGCTTTGACTGGTGCACTGATACAGTTCTTCAGGTGCACGACAAACAGAACAAGGGCCCATTCTACTGGAGCTACTAATAAGAGGCAGAGATGTGTGTCTATTAAATAATGTTTTGAAACAACTGTAACTGAAAAGGGAGAAAGAAAGGTGAGTAGGTTAGATATGATGGCTTAATAATTGAATTACTTTAACTACATATTCACAACAAATCTCTTAAAACTCAGGAAGTCAGCCCAGCAAGAGAAAGGAAAGTGTGTGAGCTGAGGCCATGCACGTGTGGACAGGCGGTCTAATTGGAGCAGCGCCCAGGGGTGCCACCAGTTACTCACCAGTTACTCACCTCAGGCGCCCCACAGCAAAGCACAGCAACAGCGTTGCACACGTCCCGGTGCTCTCGCTCACATGCGTTCCGACATGCGACCTCACCTGGAACGCCGAGCCTCCCAGCTGGGCTGAAACAAAGCAACACAACTAATAATGGTGTAACCCAGTAGCTCAGATCGACAGTGATTTCAAATAAAACTGAACAACAAAGTAAATGCTGACCAAACTGACCAAAAACGGCAGCCAGTGAACCTAAGGCACACACAACAATAAGTAGTTATGCTTAACATGCTGTACGACACACATCCTCCACTGTGGTGCCCTCGCCTGTGCCTCTCGCAGCCAGGATGAGAGGGTGCACGCAGGCTGTAATAGAGGTTGTAAATTTGGTGTGCAAGCCACAGAAAAGGAACCTGGCAGGGTAGAGAGTCACGTCGGGCCTCAGCTCTGTATAAGAGAAAGACAGATGCTCACAGGTGCCTTGTATAGCCTGGATGAGGACAAGTCAAAGCTGGGGCTGTGTCCAGCACTCCTGGACATTGTGTTCTCCCACAGTGAGGATTCTTCCCCTCCGCATAACGTGAGAATCTAATTTGGTAAGGGCATCTGTGCCGTTATGTTCTGGTTCTGTAAGTTTTACTAATTACAAATTCTAACTGGGTCAGTAGAGTCAAAGCTTTGAAACAAATTCTGGTTTGATCATTTGCATCACATTATTTTGTTGGGGCCACACCCTACATGCTCATCATCTGAACCTAACGTCCCGTCTGTGTTCCATGTCTGTTGCACACGTCTGGTTCTCTCAGGAAGCTTCTGTTCCTGACAAACCATAGCAGCCGTTCTCTGCTTTTTCTCTCTCCCCAGGAGACTGAGATCAGCAGCAGAAGGAAGGAGTGTGAAGCACTTGAAGCAGAGGTGAAGAAGAAAAATCAAACATGTCAGACTTTGGTAAGTGCTCCAAAAATATACAACACCTTGGCCTCTGAGTGAAAGGACAGAGGCTAAAATTGATTTGTACCTGAGAGCCTCGCCTGCTATCATCACATACAAATGCCCCCTGAGAAAATGAGTGGCGGGCCGCTGTAATGAAAGCATGGTGCAGGCGTTGATGACTGAAATTGAAAAACGGGACCAGTTTAACTGTTTGTGGGGTTTTCTTTTGTTTGCTTTCGAAAATCATTCGAGAAAGAGAGAGAGAGAGAGAGAGGCTTCACTGCAGTTATGATATTCTCAGTGTGATCAGGCACCAACATAGGAAATACAGAGATGTGCATCGCGAGTGGCGTCTTTAGGTGATGTTATTTTACTGTGTGCAAGTATTATAGTGAATGGAGCTATTATTACACCAGCACACATGACTGTGAGTGTCTTTAAAGGTGTTGTGTTGAGGAAGGAAAAGAATATGGCACAAATATCAGTTGACACGTAAGGGTGAGAGCATTAGCATATGGTGGTCAAAGAGCAACGTCGTTAATTGGTTGATTACTTGATTAACCGATGGCAAAGGTTACTGCTGTAAGAGGTCGGAGATAAACTACGCCAATCATACATGTGGTGTTCGGTTAAGAACAATTGCTGCTAAGGAAATCATCATGTTTTGCATGTGGCATCTTGACAATGAAGGCACTGGGAATTTTATATAAACACAGTGGTCTATTTCTGTTGATGGGGTAAAGGTTCAGTGGTTAACAATAATGATGTTGTTGTTAATTTTCAGAACTGCATAAAAACAGACTAAGAACCTTTCATGAGTCTTTCTGCCATTGGTGGCTCTGGTGAAGTGTTGTGATGTGTTTATTCCCTGTTTGTTTGTTTTTTTTTGCTTGTTTCACTGAAGCATAACAAAACAAAAAATCCAAGATGAAAATACACCACAGTAAAAAAAACGAAAAGACCACTTAAAAGCTAAGATACTGCATGGCTGATGCATCAATGGCTTTAACAAGCCGGAATGAAGCTATGTGGTCATTTAAATGATTTTGGGCCAATTCCATTCAACCCCTTCTCCCCTAACCTTACCCCTTGTTTTCCAGGGTTATCTTTTTCTTTAAAACTGAGTTGGCAGCAGTAGTGGTCTTCAACAAGCCACTACATCATCAGTCGTAGTCATGGGAATCTGAAAGGTCATCCATCATTAGTTGTTTTGCTGGGATGTCATTGTAATAACACTGTTGAGATCTTAAATACACCAGTGCTGTTGCCCGTCTACATTCATGCTAATGAAGGTGAATCAGATTTCCCAGTAAATGTTTAGGACATGTATTCCTGCTTTCCCTCCTTATGGAAATTGATGCAGTTTTTTTTTATTTTTTTATTTCTCAGCATAGTTTGAAGAACAAGCATGCCTTGCCTGGAATTCATTGTTTATTGGCCGGTTGCTGCTGCTGAGGGGCAAATTTGGAGTCGCTAGCATGCTGACATATCATCTGAGCAGCAGAGGAAATGACTCTTGTTGTGTTGTTATATTTTAGTTGGGAAAAGACTGTGACTGGACCTGTCTGCACAGCAGGAAGTCGTCATAGATTCTTATCACCGTATGGATAATTCCTAAGTAAATGATTCTGGTCGGGGTAGAAGTTTACCCATCTTGATTACAGGAGCCACAACAAGGAGATAGGAGGTTACCGTACGTGGAGGTCTGAGTGTGACTGTACATATTTGTTTTTCTACAGTAATTATTTTGGTTAATGGAAAAAAACACTACAAAGTTGGCTCTACATAATAATAATAATAGCAATGATGTCTATAACCTGTTGGAATTAGGCACAGAGTTGGAGTGCATTCCCTGGATTTCTTTTTCAGGAGCTGAAGGGACTCAGCAGTAATTTGAATGGCACTGTTTGGTCATATGACCGTTTGCATTCGCTCCCTCATGCCCCTAAGATGTGCTCTTCAGACAAGCTGCCCCACATTTACACTCCATTAGGACTGTTTACTGCCCTCCTCCAACGCCCCCTGCTCACAGCAGCGCTGCCCTCCTCACTCACTGTCAGCCTGCTGAGACTGAGGGACGCGGCCCAGAGGACAAACTGTCCCCAAACGGCGAGCAGAAATAGGAGGATGGTCTCCACAGAGTGCAGTTCTCCTCTCCTCCGCCATGAGTTCTGGGAACAGAGACGCAAACACAGACAAGGCCGATGAAGGCTTTTGTAAGGGGAGTTGACAGTATGTCACTCCCAGTTTGGTCTTAACACTCTCTCATTTTCAAAAGAGTGCACGTACTCCACGTATAATTAGATGCAGCTGTTAGCGACTCAGCATAGCCTCTCTGCAGGTGGATTTTTAATAGTCACCTTACAAAACGCCGACATCTACTCTTTATACAGGGAAATGAATTGACTTCTCTGAATCTCCCACTGGTATTAATGCCACGTCGCCTCAGCTCAGCTGTCTAGTGCATCATCATGAAGTCTGACAGTGGGTGTGACAGTAAACTGTGGCATCGCCATCTGGCACCTCCACCTTCCTGAATGTCAGGTGTATGAAATTAGCGGAGAAAGCCCACGCTAGGATTTAAGGACTGTTGCCATGGTGACGAGCACAAGTTGTGCCAGTGTCACTCAGATAGGTAACAGTGCTAATCGAACATCAATACCGAGGCAGGCAGGAGGCACACTCAATAAGTCCAGGGAGAGAGGACCGAGGAGCTCAAATATAGCTCAGTAACCGTAGTGAGATGTCTGCCTCTGTGCTCGGCTCTGCTGTTTGTAAACACAAACACCTTCTGTTGAAGGCGTGATTGGCAGCTCTGGTTGTTTAGACAACATGGTGGGCATTATATGTGCATACAGCAGAATCTGTCAGGATAGACCCATAGTCCCATATCTCTGCTTTTAATGTATCCATGTATTTTTTTATTTTTCTGTTCCACACAATGCAGTAATTGTCTTGTAAATGCTCCCTGGCTTTGCACTGAATGATAAAACCGCAGAGAGCAATGCTGAGGAAGAATTCTGGTTGTGTTGCTATTAAATTTGTGCAGAACCACAAACCCTGTGTCGGAGATGCTGTTGTGTAATTTCATTATACACTTCAGCAGAAGTCATTCAGCTCAGCTCCACAGCTGAATATTGTTGAGTGACATTTTAGGGGATCTCGGGTGGCACGGTGGTGCACTAGTCAGTGGACTTTGCACGTTGTCTGGGCTCTGTCTGCGTTCCCTGGCTTTCTCCCACCGTCCAGAAAGATTGAGGTTAGGTTAAGTGGAGACTTGACCGTGAATGTGTGTGAAAGTGTGGACGGTTGTTCATCCCTGAATGTTGTAGTTTTGTGTGCTGCATCTTTAGCAGTGACTGTATTACTGTGGCCCTGCTCGGGCCCATTACTCTTCCAGTCAATAGATCTGCTCATCTCCTCCCATTTAATCATATACACTTAGAGTAAGTTAATCTATGTAAATGAAAACTAAAAAAAAATCAATATTTATGTTTCTCGATAAACAGGACATTGCTTCTTCTGCAACAATTCATTTAAAAAAAAACAGCTCTGCATTGTGTGATAATCTACGGGGAACTTGTCGTGTGTTGGTGTGTGTGTGTGTCGCGTCGCTCTCTGTCACTGAGAAAATGTGATAACCAAATGTATTTAGTTATTAATTGATGCTGTCGGATCATGAATCTGGATCGTTCCTTTCATTTTAACCCTGACGTCCTGGCTGTGTGTTGTGTTGCGTGTAGCAGATGAAATATGTGCGCACTTGTTTACATACATGCCTCATAAACTCTAATGCCAATGCCACTGCTGCTCAGGTCCTAATAACTTCTGATTAGTGTTGGTGTTTATTGTTGATGTGTAAAGTGAGTACAGGTCGGAGGTGGAGGAGGCACACAGTTTTTTTTTTTTTCTTGTGTTATTTGTTTCGATCTTGTGTTAAATGGCCGGACAAAACGCACACCGGCCTCTGTAGACCTCTCAAAACAGCAGTTAACCCAGGTACTGAGTCCCAGGCCTAATTATATTGTTCCTCCGTGTATTATTTATGACACTATCCTGGCTTGTAAAAAATGAATGAACACGTCATGACACAGTGCTGGGAGGACAGATAGATGGTATTTTTTGTTAAATGAAAAATATTCAAATATTCAATTACGGTAAATGAGATTAGGTTGTGATGGGTTAGGTTTTTAATATAATCTAGTCTATGAAGTATTACAAATCATTACTCAATTAATTCATGTCCCTTTCAAGTGCACACTGGCCTAGGTACTCAAAGCAATCTCACAGAGCAAATCTCGTGTCAGCAGAAAAATCTCAGGTTTCCAGCTGAATAATGTTGGAGGCAGCTCAATGTAGGTCATAGTGTGTTCTGCCTGGAGTTCTGCCTCCATCACTGGGCTCTCAGTACGCATGTGTCTTGCCAAAGGATTATGGCTATAGTATATAACCGATCTTTTTAAAGCGTTCACACGTCGACGACGCAGAACAAAGAAACGGCTGATTCTGTTCAAGACAATTTGATATGCATCTCTGTCCCATCCAAATTCCAAAAAGGATTATGAATGAGGAAGGCATTCATGTTAAAATGCTTGAATAATTGTCCAACTATTTCTCTCATCAGCATTCACACTGTTAAATTAGCTGTATTTATTATTATTATTATTATTATTATTATTATGTTTCGGTAACTGTTTGTCCTTCAGTCACTGCACCTGGAGGCTCAGCCGGCCCACGCCAACTCCTGATTGCAGGATCAATGGATATGAATAGGAATGCCAGTGCAGTAAAGTGCTTGTAGGGGAAGCATTAAAATTGACTGGACACAATTTATACAGGTTGAAATGCCAATAGGTTTTTGTTTTTAATGTGAGGAAAATTAGATTAAAATAAGCATATATCTCAGTTATGATTTTGGTGATGTCTACAGGCTGTTGTTTATTTATATTGTCTGTTTTTCACAGTACTTCTATAATAATATAACTACTCCTATTTCCTGTTAGAAAAAGGCACATTGTCTTCACCAGCTTCTATTTCATTTTGTGCATTTGCCAAGGAAATGAATTGTTCTGAGTGTCTCTGCAGCAAAGAAAGTCGCTTAACATATCCGAGCCTGTTAACATGTCTACCCCTGCCTGCAACATTTTATGTTCACTCCTGTCTTCATCTTCCTTCTGAAACATCCTTCATAAGTAAAACATAAGAGAGCAGGAGCAGTAACGCCACTACCCCGCCATTAAGAAGCACTGTATTTACTTTCAATGTATCATGCATGAGCCGGAAGGTTTCTTCCCTCTGACAAGCACAACACTTGGCCTACATGCTGCTGGAGCTGCGCTGAATTGCATGTCTCAGAGAGCTCTCCAGTTGACACTGCAAATTGCATCCATGGCACGCCTCACGACTTTTGATTGAATGTGATTAAATTTCCCTCCTCTGCAATGAGAGGATGTTTTTTTTACTCATACTGTACACACTTGGTTGGAAGGAGTGGAGAGAAGAGGCTGTTCATGTCTGTGTTTGGTTAAGATGGAATCAAAATACACGTTAGGTTAACATCTCACAGGAATATTTTATGACTGGTGTCAAAGACAAAGTATAAATACTTATATTAGAATAACATATGGCTCTGCTCTATGATGGAAGCTTCTTTTAGCCTTCTCACAGTCTCACGTGCGCACCAGAGACCTGGAGCAGCTTCCCCCGATAAAGAATGTATGAGCGATCACTAACTGAATGCTCCGCTCTGGTCTAATAATGGCGACATCTTGGTGCTAAACTCTGATTTGTTTTTTCATCTCAGGAGAATGAGCTTCAAGATTTCCTTCAAGAGAACAAGCACTTGAACCTCCAGTTGTTTAACAACGGCCACAAGGCGTCTAAGAATGAGAAGGTAAGAGGCCTTGATTTTTATCTATATTAAGAAACACTCTATCACTGACTCTTTCATACCATAACATTGCTAAAAACCGCTCAAGGATGCTGATTTTAAAAATAGAGATGTTTTGCCACTTACGCACTATCAATGCAAAAAATAAGCAGTTCAATTAAAACCTCATTTTCCTTCGAGGTCCAAGACCTTGAAGGCCTTCAGAGCTGATGGCACAAAGTCAAAGTGGTTCAACAAACAGAGCGCACAGGGCCTCTCTGTGGACAGGAAGACAATTTCCTGAAGGGGCTGATTGACAGGCAGTCGCTCACGGGGTTGAGGATGGCTAAAATGCTCGTTATTGACGTTTTATCAGGACTAGGGTGGCTCTCGGAGCAGCTATCACACTGTCGGATATGAGAGCAGCACTCTGCAGGGCAGTGCGGATATTAGCCCTCGCTTATACCTCCCGTGTTGTGATCCCTATCGTATCTGAATGAACTAGGTGTGGTGGCAAATGGCACCTCCTTCTTCCCATAATAGACCTCGAACTGCTTCTGCTAAATCCAATATAGTTATTCCTACCCATGCAGATTGACTGGACGGTGGATTCACAAACACACTTCTGTTTGTGTTTTGCTCTGTTGGTGTTTGAAACGCCCTCCTGGAGGAGTCATTAGTCATTCATAGCAGGTCCAAGAAAGGAGATTTGCCACATTACAGCTGCAGGTTGAAGATCTTAAGAAGAATACAACGGGTGTAAAGTATAAAGAAAATGTAGAAACATTTGTCATATTGTTGTCATCAGCAGTAGAGTCCACGTGCAGTGTTAATGAATTGTGATTGTTTCTCTCAGTTAAATGCATCGCGCTCACAATAAAACATGAATAATATATAATGGTTTGGTCTGCAGCCTCTGGAATCTGTGTGTGTTACTCGTTCATTATAATCGTATTTTTTTCATAGTAGTCTTTTACCACAGAAAGCAGCCAGCTCCAGTGACATTTAAAAAAAATCTTTCTTTAAACTGTGATATGTGAAAATCAGCACTTCAATACCAGAAAAAACAGCTCATGAATGTAATTCAATCTAAAGTACCTGCTGTACTGAAGAATATATTCAGTTGCAAATATTCTTCCATAGATGTACCGCTGTGACCGGAGGACATTGTGGCGTTCCTCTGCCCTAGAAAGGGAAAAGCTGCCATTATCATAAATGAATATGAGCATTGGAATTCAGAATGCCAGAAGTTAAATGTTAATTGTTTTGCCATTCCTGCCATATTTCCAGCACATAGACAGCACATACTGAGAGATACATACAGAGATCATTACTTGCCTTTTGTGGATGTGATGTCGATGATGTTGGGTGATGCAGGTAGAGGACGATGTGGGGACATATGCTCATTGTGTTTGTATATTGTTCCATCTTCTGCTCTCCTCAGCTTCTTCTCCTTTCACCAGCCTCCAAAAAACGTTCATAATCCAGCTGATGATGTGACTAAATACAAAAAAAACCGTATGGTAACGGTAACAAAGGGTGGCCTCGCTGAAACTCTGCTCCCTTCTTGTTGTGTCTACACAGGTGAAGTCTGAGTATGCCCAGCTCAAAGAGGCCCTTGGTGCTGTGACGCAGGAGAGAGATTTAGCCCTGTGGGAGAGGAACCAGCTCCAAGGCAAACTGGAGAACCTAGAGCAGGTGCTCAAGGTGAGGGCGCTGGCTCCAAGGACAGATGCTGTCTGTCAGTACGTGTGTGCGTTTCTAGTTGTAGTAGTCCATCTGCTGGAACCCTAATTCAGCTGTTGTCACTCAGCCTGACCCTTTGCCGGCACCCCCTCTCCTACCTGTGCTACACTGCCTCCATCTGGTTCTCTTCTGCAATACTGTCTAATGTCCCTGACATGTCTGTTGCCTTCCAGTGTCGTGTTGGGAGTTCTGACCAGGAGCTGTGAAAGAGTAGAAGCTTGGAGCAGTCTGCCCCTCTTTCCTTTCCTATTGCAACCCTTTCTTGTTGTCCTACCAGCCCTAACCTTTCCTTCCCTGCCTTGTCCTCTCTTCCCCCTGCTAGATTTATAAGGTATCACTGCTATGTCCTTCTGTGAGGGAGCAGTCCTATTCAGTCCCATTCTGAATGCTTTCTGTCACCCTCAGTGGCTGTGCTTATCTTCCCCTGATCCGCGGGCTGCTTACTAGACATTACGAATGGTCACCCGGCTACATGACCACAGCACTGTGGAATGTAATTTTTGCATGAGGCAGGACAAAGAGTTTGGCTTTGTGACGACGGGAGGGGGAGGAAGAGCAGCTAGAGAGAGTGGGTCACCCTTCACGAGGATAATGTCACCTTCAAGTCTGATGACATTACCTGTCTTAGGCCTCAGTTCCTTAATGGCATGATGAAATGTCATTTGCTTCTTTCACCTTTACAGCGACACAAAATATTCACATGTAGCGGGAGCAGTGATGACGCGGGCATATTGTATGATGACGAGTCCCCTGTATTGTGTGGCTTCTTCTGTTGTTGTGGATGACCACAGACAAGTGAGCACGCCATGGAGTTTGCTCACCCTTTGCATGTAACATTAAACCCCGTATTGATCACACAAGGCTAACATCGCTGAGGACAGCTTTTCAAAGAGTCCTCGTAACCAGGCTTCTAACGGGGAATGTGTTACCTAAAGGGGGCAGCAAACCTGACTGTGGATTGATGTTGGTGTGTTTTTTTTTTTTTTTTTTTTTTTTGTTCACACAGCAAAGCACCTGTAGTCCTCATCCATGAGCACCATCGTGCAAAAATTGATCTCTCCTGCGGATCACTTGACATAAACTGTTCTCACATGGCATTTTGCTGTGGCATAGTTTATGTCTCTCTCTCTTGTCGTTAAGGGTTTTAAGATCAGCACACTGTTTCCTGCCTCTGTGTGTGTGAAGTGTGTGCACATGTGACACCTGTGTAGACACCTGGAGATTTTTGCATTTTGTGTTGGCTCAGTGCCGTTTGGATTTTAGCTCCACTAACTGCAGCCCTCTCTATGCTCCCCCTCCCCACAATCCTCCCCCACCTGGTCTCTCCACCCCTGCACCTCCTGTGGACAGCATATGCGTGAGGCTGCAGAGCGGAGGCAGCAGCTAGAATTGGAGCATGAGCAGGCCTTGGCTGTACTCAATGCAAAGCAGCAGGAGATTGACCTTCTTCAGAAGGTAAGGAAACATCACACTGCATGGCACCAGAGGGTTGGCCTCTTGTTTGCCCATCCTGTGTCTGTGTCACGGGGCAAAGAGCATTTTGTAGGACACCGGGGCGACCCATGTGGTCCGACGAAGGTTGTCCTACAAAGGTGAACGTCAGCTCAAACTTTGTTATAGAAAAGAAAGCGCAGAGTTGAGCACTCAGACTAAAGCACTCACTCGCTCCCAACGAATCCTTTCAAGCCCATCCTTCAGCTGTCTATCACCCTCCAAACCCCGAGTGCTCAACAATTCGGGAGCACTCGTCTTGTTCTTTACGAGCGGCCAAATCAAACATTCAAAGCGCAGAGTGGATATGACACTTTTTGGAGTCTTACTTGGACAAAAAAAAAGAAAATGCAGGCCCATCAATGGTTGGTCTTCCTCTTCTGTGCACTGGAGCTGACTGTGATGTCAAAGCAAGCCTAGCAAGGGCTGAGATTGCTGATAGTGTGAAGGCGATAGGAATTGTCACCAATGCCTCTTCCTCTAGACGTTGTGTGTGTGTGTTGCTGTTGCTGCAGTGTGGCTCTAACTTCCCAGTCAGCCTTTCACAGGCAGAGTTCTCAGCTTTTTTTCTCTCATTAACAGAAGCTCATTACTGCCTTATCTTCCCTCAGACACTGGCTGTTCTCTGCATTCTCCTAAATTAATTGCCTGCAAAGTAGATTTATGAAAAGTCCACAGATGCTCCCATATTCTTGTGGAATGCTTGTTTTTTTTCTTGACAGATGTTCTGGTTCCCATAAGAAAAATGGCATGTTGTTATGTTCTTCAATGCTTTTATAAAATCTAAACCTCATTCCTCTTGAACACACTTTATACAAAATGATGTTTGTTTGTTTGTTTGCCACTGATGTTTATATTGTGAGTAAACAGTTGGCACTTTAGTAGGTACCCCTAAGCTAAAACAACCAGTACGGCAGTCCAATATTAAATCATACCCTCATCAGACTAAATATTATCCTCTACATCAGTTTAATCTAGGCATTCCTTATAAACCAACTGGGTAAGATGTAATTATACACCTGCTTTAGATGGAATTACTGTGTCAGGACCTACTAGATCAGGGGTCTTAAAGTCAAATGACCCGGTGGCCAGTAGCAAGGTTTTTCTTTCCTCGGATGCCAAATGAAATCTCAATTGGAAAAAAAAAAAACAGATGCTGAAAAGAAGCTTCCAAATGTTTCAGGAGTTTTTCTCTTCACCCCTTGACCAGAAAGTGAAAAGACAGAGGACAACGGTAAGGCCTACCATGTCTAATCTAAAATAAAAAGCCACTTTCAGTTCTTCAGGTGTAGTTATGACTCAGAACAACCTTGATTCATATTGGTAAAACCATCATGAGAAAAAAGGGGTTTTAATATAATATTATTTTATGGCTGTGTGAGGCCCCTGGGTCAGTAGTTTAAGGTCCCTAATTCAGACGTTATCAGGCAAAAGCTTTTCACACAGAAGTGTAAATGTGGTAAATGCCCTCTGTCGTGCATGCACACAATTGTTTCATGATGCATAACTCATTGTTAAATCGGCTTAAAAAAGCATAAATTATAAAAGGTAAAAATACTGAAAGAAAAGAGACTAGCTTTAAGCTGCTCATGGTTGAGTAAAACGTGTAAATGAAGCCACTGTCAGCTAATGTTAGATAAATATATAATAATTAATAAATCAATCAAATGAGGAAGGAGTAAACTCTTGATGTTTTGCTTCTGCTGGTCGGATCAGAGCTGGTGGCTTTCCTTTAAACCTCTTCACCTTGAGCACCAATGAATGAGCATGTTTTTGTTTTGTCTGCACAGGCCTTTCATTGGTGTCATAAACTGCAACTAAACTGTAATATAAATGAAGGTGAACTGAAACACTGCGCCCTGTGTTTCCTAGGCTCAGGTTGAGGCTAAAAAGGAACATGAAGGTGCTGTCCATCTGTTAGAGGTGAGCGTCTGGACTCTGGGGGGGGGTGGGCCACACTGAGTGTTTATGTGGTTTCTGCTGGAGCTGAAGGGACTGGTCGGCTCTGAGGCAGACCAGCGTAGACCTAGAGACATGTCCTGCTTTTTTTAGTGTCCTTGTAACTGAATTCTTCTTTATATTATACATACAGTACATCCTCAGGTTGAGCACACAGATTTATTTTTAAACAATATTGCTTATTACACATTCAACTGTATCTTTTTCCTACTGTATTTTTGATACATGTCCTGTATGTCCGAGTGTCAAAGCAGCCCATTATTTCAGGACTTGTGCTTTGAAGATGTATGAGTGTACATGAGTGATCACATGTGAAACTGTGCTTTATTTCTGTCTTACCTCTCTGTACGGGCGTGTGTTTATGCTTATACAGAACCACTTGGACAGCATGCAGGTATTTCAGAATTGCTTTTGTCTACTTACTTGATATTTCTTTTGCCAGTTTAGTCTCTATGATTTAACGTCCGCACATTACCCACATTACGCACATTGGCCCAGGATGTATGGCGCGTGAAGCTTTGGGTTTTTTACAGGGTTTCTGCAGGATCTTAAAGTCTAAAATATAAATTAAAAACGTCTTCTTAAATCTTCCATGTTTAAAATGTTATTGACTGAAATTGGTCTTGGCAGGTCTGAAACACTACTTATGTTATGAGAAGTGTGATGGTGGCATGATTAGTTTGCGATGTCATCATATTTTAACGGTGTGTATATATAACTCCAAAAAAAGACCAACGTGGAACTGATGATTGCGTCTACAAACCCTGGGCAGAAGTTAGCTCGGTATACTCAGCTCAGTAACGTGGTGTTTCAAGGGTTATTCTCTATTCTGCTACTTCACCTTCAATTCAAACTCAAGTCAAATGAAACCTGCAGAAAGCCTGTTTAAACAGTTCTTCATAAGAAGAGAAAGAATAAACGGCAACAGATTTTACAAATCTGAGGTAGATCAATTCCACTGAACTGTGCCTACACGATGCATAATCATTAGAACACTTCCTATATGGCTATGGATTAAATGTATATTGCAATCAGTCTCAATTTTGTTTCATTGCCCAGCTGTAGTTCAGCGTTGCTTCGGCCCAGTCTTTCTTGGCCTTTACCACAAATCCATTTAGCCCTTCGATTACAGTCTCACAAGGGCTCTCAGACAGACGTGATTGACAGCATCCACCAGGCGTCCCTCCCTCATAAGGAAAAATTCAGCTTCACTCGCTTAACAATTGATGAAAAGATTCAGAACATTTCAGAATATGAATCCAGTACAATAAAAAATAAATGCCTGGGGCAGCACTGACTGACCTCAATTCCACATAATCAAAGACCATCATCACATGGAGGCATGCAAATTTAAACGTATCTGACTAAGCTTGTGTTAAAATATAAACAAAAAAAATATTTAAAAACTAGCCACAATATATGAACCCAGGAAGTATGTTGCATTAGTAAAATTGCAGGGGAATTTATTTAATATTGGTCCTATATCTCGGTATTCATGCATTAGATTAGGACTGCATTGTAAGAATGGAAGAATCACAAACAGTAATGAATGCGATTCTTTCCCCTAGTGCCATTGCATGCATGTTCTACAGCATGTGTTTTACATACACCTGAGAACTGTATGATGTTATAGACATTAATGCAACTTCATTTACTAATTCTATCTCACCACTGCCATTGTTTCTTTTGTCGCCTGTTTCCTAACAGCATGTGATATCCAACAACAACCAGTCTGCATGAAATGCACTGTTTTAACACAACAGTGGACACAGTGCTGTTGCAGCAGGCCTTGCTGTGTGTTGGGCAGTGGGAGAAAAACCCCACCCATCAGCGGTTGCTGATGCATGACATCATTTAGAAAATCCCTATAGCACCTGGAATTTCCTTTATTTCAGCCCAGTCAAATGTTGTCATGTTGTACAGAGAGGTTTCCTGCTCTTAAAGTATGGCTGATGATATTTGACATTTTTCTTATTGTTCACTGAGCCAATAAATACACCATGACCAACAGTGGGGTGGCACTCATTAGAGCACACACCTCTGCCAAGGCTCAATAGTCCCCTTGAATTCAGTCAAGCTGCACTTAATTGGTCAAACATTGGTCTGTTCCTTTAAAAGGTTTTCCCCTGACACCTCCGCAGCATTTGGTAGAAACCTGTGCTGTTGCTTATGTCATCTTGCTTCCGAACAAGAAAACAAACATACAAACGCACAATCAAATGAACAGGGATGAAAACATAACCCCATACATAACAGATAGCCGTGAAGATTTAAACCTTTGAAACAGATGCTCACATTGTTGATTTTAGCATTTTGAGGTTATACTTGACAATAAGTAAAAAAATAAAGAATATCATCAGACTCATCCTCCCAATAAGCCTTGAGGCTTTTTTCCTGTATTCTGAGCAGTGAGTGTAGCCGTGCATGTGATTTGTAAACTGTACTGTCAGTCATAGTTTGGTAGAATTTCTCCGTGATGACCAATTCAGATGTTTTAAGTCCTATAATTGAATTCTTTCTTCTGTTTGTGTTTTGTTTTTATAGTAGAGGTTCATACAGTTCCTTCTGTACATGTGTATCTGTGTGCGAAAAATGTTCAGCCCTGCCTCCTGTGCTTTCCTTATTTTTCTTTCGCTTTTCTCTTTTTACCATCCTGTCTCTACCTCTCCTCCTAATCTGCCCGCTCGTCTGTCTGTTGTTTTTTCTTTCTGTCTCTCTCTCTCTCTCTCTTCCTGTCTCTCACTCCTCCCTCAATGACTCTCCTTCCTCGCCATCATCAGGCCAAAGTCCGCGAGCTGGAGGAAAAATGTCGGAGTCAGAGTGAGCAGTTCAACCTCCTGTCAAAAGAGTTGGAGAAGTTCCGGCTCCAGGCGGGGAAGTTCGACATCCTCAGCACGGAACCTTTAACTCTATGTGAATCACCTGGGTCTCCCAACAAATCCCTCTCTCAGCTTCTCAATGGACTGGCTGCCCCCATAGGAAAAGGTGTGTAGACTGGTCATACAGTATATTAGTACATGGGTATAGGTATTTTTAGAGACATCCCATGGTACATGGATCATCTTTTTAAATTAAGATATGAAGATGCCATTTCCCCTTCATACTTCCAATGCAGATAGAAGTGATGAGCCATCAGCTTCAACCATTTGGAAAAACAAAATCATGCAGAGAATGAGTGGCACAGGACAGTCATAACTGAGTATTTGAGTCTGAATCATCACAACAATGACTTACTATAAATAGCTTCAAACCGAAGTACAAGCTGCTGTTTTACTTGTGGGACCTTCCAGTGAGAAGTACTTATACTCATGTTTCTACTTCTGGTTAATGCTACACTACCAGAAATCACGTATTCCGCTCCACTTCAAGAGCAAAGTGTGTCAGTGGCAGAAGAGTGAGACTGTTGTTTTGGCGCCGCAAAGTGATTTCTTAGAAAAGGAAATTCAATTGTTTTGTCTTGGTGAAGCAAATACACATTTCTGATAGTGCTATTGGAACTTCTGTCTGAGACATCTTTATATGAAGTTAACATCTTAGACACCGAGTGGACGTGGTTCCCTCAAGATGAGGGGAAAGCATTGCAGCTGCAGTTAGAGGTGTGAGTTCAGGATTCAGACTAATCTGCTGTAAACAGGCCGCTAATGAAGAATCAATCATCGTGTAAAAGTGGGTCCAGCTGGCAGACGCTGTTCTCAAATACACAAATGCTTTATTAATAACAGTGGATTCTTCAAAATGTTATTCATTACATATAGTTATAAGTTATTGGAAAGTGAGTGAAACTATGAATGATCAGTTCGAGCAGTGGACGGTTTCAGAGACACTGATGCCATATGTTGTGTCTTTTATCTGTGTCTCTGTCTCTGAAATGGGCACTAGCTCGATTAATTAACTCTATTGTAATATGATTGATGAAAGTTAACTTTAACATATTGTGATATGAGGATGTGATGAGAGGGGTGTTTGTTCCACAGGCAATGAGGCTCCATCAAGCAGATCTTTGATATCGGAGTTCATTCGACCGCTCCAGATCAGTGGAGACAAGCCCGAGCTCCTCTCTGTCAAGCCAACATTCCTCACTCGCGGTCGAGCCAGCAGCCCGGCGAGGGCCTTCCTCTCTGAGGTATCCCATAATGTCCGTGTGTACGCCATATGGCTTCTAATTCTTCGAGTTACACACAGTAACTGTATCACAACATTGTACATTAAAACATTTGGCTGCAATAGAGATTCACATGTTATCATTCCGATGTTTAATTCTGCCCTTTGCTTAAAGTAAATCAGTTTGTTTGGTTTGTGAATGTCCACCAACGGCAAGTAACAAAGCGTGACCTTTCCCAGTTGTATCAGCTTCCTCTCTCATTACTTTTGATCCTTTCAGTCCACAGCAGGTGAATATATGAGATACAAGAAATATGTTTATTGTGGCTTCAAGAAAAACATTGTTGGACCTGAATACATTTCCTGCTGTGGCTGTGAACATTTTTTATTTTATTTTAGATGGACAAAGAGCTGAGCTCAACCACCAGGTCCAAACCAAGATTCACTGGGAAGGTTCGCCTGTGTATTGCTCGGTACAGGTATGTAAACACAACACACAACAACTTATTCATTTACCTTTCACACTCTATGTAGATTCATTAGAAACCATAAACAACTGTTCCAGAAATCTCTCTCTGGATGTGGAACGTATATTTCAAGATCTGTTTCAGACTAAAGGATGCTCAGTGCTGAACGTGGTGTGATTTGCCTACAAAATACAGTCAATATAAATTCAGTTTGAACAAACAGGCCACTAGCGCTGTGTAGCAGCGGCGGCTATGACTCAACATGGTGTTTTTGGGCGCATGCACTGACCACGACTTTTCCAGTCTGGGATACTGAGGTCACCCAACACTGGATAGGATCAGTAACAGGTGATCAGCTATTAGTGCAGCAGCACAAGGAAAGCAGAAGCCGGTCCCATTCCAAACAGGCAGGTTCTGAAAAGGCAGTTCACTAGTCCACTAAATAATAATGCGTTAATGTTGTAATGAAGCAGGGTTGTAGACAGTGATCATTAAGAGAGATGGCAAGAATCATCCACATGTCTCTTTACAATAGACCTAACTGGCTGCTTAGTGTCCCTGGGCAAATTTTGCTGAGATTCTTTTCTTCCTCTCACACAGAAAGGCTGCGGTCTTAAAGATGATTCAGTGTTTCTCTCTCTCAAGAAAATTACCTGTCAGCACAAAAATAATTGGAATTCTCACAGCACAAGAGTGTGAGCCCGAGCCAGATCTTTCAACCCACTCTGTCTCCAGTCATATTTGTAAACCCCCCCCGAACATTAAAAAAAATGGGCTCAAACTTAATACCCATCCAAGCGGCACTCTGGAAATCACTCCCCATGTTGTACATATAGTAAGAGAATATGTGTTTGACAAATAAAATCCTTCTCTAAATAAATCCTTTTGTGGAGAAACTATCAATACAAATGTGATGAATGTAGCATATATAGCGAATTCTCCATGTATGTTTTTATGTTTAGTTACAATCCTTATGATGGGCCTAATGAGCATCCTGAGGCTGAGCTCCCCCTGGTGGCAGGGAAGTACCTCTACGTTTACGGGACAATGGATGACGACGGCTTCTATGAAGGTCTGAACGGACTCTGTTATTGTTTGTTGTTTGGTCCGTAGTTTCACTGCAACACCAACTGTGTTTTGCTTGTTTCTCAGGAGAGCTGCTGGATGGACAGCGGGGCCTCGTCCCATCTAACTTTGTAGATTTTGTCCAAGATGAGGAAACGTCGTCCGTCCAGCACAGGGGCTCAGTGGCTAAACAACCTGGCTACCTCAACCACAGTAGCCTGGGAACTCAGAGACTGGGGGTCAGCACAGGAACAAGCATCAGCAGCCTGCTGTCTGACAGTAAACTAGACTGTCTAAGTTCAAGCAGCTTGGGCATTGACCTCATGGGTTCTTCCAGCAATGGGACGGGAACGCTGGATGTCAGCATTGACGAGGTCGGTGAAGACATTGTGCCTTATCCCCGCCGCATCAACCTGATTAAACAACTGGCCAAGAGTGTAATTATTGGCTGGGAGCCCCCTGTGGTCCCGCCAGGCTGGGGTTCCATCAGAGGCTACAATGTATTGGTGGATAAGGAGGTGCGAATGAGCGTTCCCTACGGGGGCAGGACAAAGTCTCTCATTGAAAAGCTCAACTTAGCGACCAACACTTACCGAATCTCAGTGCAGAGCATCACTGACCGGGGCCCGTCGGATGAGCTCCGGTGCACTCAGCTCGTGGGAAAGGACGTGGTGGTGGCACCTTACTACCTGCGGGTGGATAGCATCACGCAGGTCTCTGCTGAGCTCTCCTGGATGCCCAGCAACAGCAATTACAGTCACACCATCTTCCTCAACGGTGCTGAGTACGATATGGTCAAGGCCGGGGGCTACAAGTACAAGTTCTTCAACCTGAAGTCCATGACGGTTTACAAGGTGAAAGTTGTGGCGCAGCCGCATCAGGTGCCTTGGCAGCTTCCGATGGATCAAAGAGAAAAGAGGGAAATCTCTGTGGAGTTCTGTACTCAGCCTGCAGGTCAGCATCCGAAACATAATCACACTTGCGCTCCCCATGCAGGGACGTTTTCACTGTGAGCTGAATAGATACAGACCTGCTGTGGTCGTTCTAGCATGGCTCGAATGTTGATCAGTTGGCTGGTGGATGATCCATCATTTTGTTCCCTTGGAAATATTGCCATTATATTGGATACAGATAAACATCAGAGCATGAATCCTACTGGTCCCCGACAGCTCAGTTGATATCCTGGCTGGCTACACTGACATCGCCATGAAGATGTAGTTCTAATCAGCTCTTCACTGAAATTGTCACATATTCATATCACCATTTTTACAGTACGCATTTAAGATGAACTTGTTCACAGCTTGTTGCTTATTTACTCGTCCAACAAACAAAGTTTAGGATTCATTTCTAAGAATAATTCTATTCTTCTCCCGCAATGTTTAGGATGCCATTTAAGATGTATTTATATACTATGTACTACAGTGATAACATACATGCATGGTCGACAAGCACTGAAGAAAGGTGCAGTGAGAAAACACTGGAGAAGTATTTGCTGAACAGAGCCACAGAACACTGGGAGGGAGAGTCTCTCAAAGCCAAATCAGTGTAAATAGTGAGCATAGATTTCTTCTCCCTCGAGGCTTGTTGATGCTTTGCCTTTGCCAGCGTTCACTCGGGTCTCAGCCTGGCTGTCTTGCTGCAGGAACGTGAGAGTGTGAACTGAGAACAGGCAGCGACACTTTAGCGTGTGCGTCATAGTATAGGTATGATGTATTTAGCCAGATGGTTGCAGCTAAAACAGTTGATATTGAGGTTTATTAATATCACTATGTGTTCTGAGTCACAGGATTTACGTTTTTAATTGACATGGGAAGTATTCAGAGGTGTTGGAATAGGATGAAAGCAGTTTAGAAAATAATAAACACAGGATGAGAGAGAGAGATGGTGCAGTAATGAGTATTAAAGGTTGAATCGAGGGAATAAAGGAAGGACACTGCAGGACTGAGAGAGAAAGAGGACATGAGGACAGAGACAGAGAACGATGTTGAAGTTTGAAATGACTTTTTCTGTTGGCAGCTGACAAGCAAACATGCCGGGAGTTTGTTAAATGATCTGTCTATTGATGTTAATCAGCGGCATCAGAACAAGTCCCAGTGTTGGAGTGGACAGCTCAATAAGGTGGACGGCGTCTGGAGGGACTGAATTAAAGCTTTGAAACACAGCATGTGCTTCTCAAACAGGCAACTTCATTAGATGTCCGCCGAAATGTGGTTAAGACGGCATTATTGTAGGTTCTCTGACCCGCACACAGCTGCACGCTGCAGCTCGGAGATACCGCTGACTGCATCTGTCTCTCACTGTGTGACTGCAGGGGAGCGGCAGCGCTGCACAGATGGGGTATGTTGTTTAGTATGCAGGCACCGCTGACAGATTGTGGAAATGTGTCTGAGTTTTTTTTTTCATCATTCCATAGAGTGTTGTCAGAGAATCTGGCTGCAGGATTTTGCACGACATACACTGATAGGTGAACGCTGGCAAACTTGGCTTTTTCAACCAGTGTAACGCTTTCGGCTGATATGCATGTGAATGAAATTTGGGCCACTGCTTCGAGAGGAGTATGGATATAGAGAAATAATTTGTAAATAGTCAGTTCATCTGTCACTGGCTCGTTTTATCATAAAGGTCAGCTGTTGATCTTCGTGGAATAAGTTGAAAGTAAATCACAAGGTTAGGATCTGTGCTGTCATTTAATTGAGACGTACCACATGGTTCTCTATGAATGAGGATATCCCTCCTTCACATTCACCTATGATCAGATTAACAGAAATAGTTCAGCCAATGTTCAGCTCTTTTCTGTCTTTTCTCTTTCTGTCCTTATCCAGCGAGTGTGTTGTGCTCCTCAGGGCCCCCTCTACCTCCCCAGGAGGTGCAGGTCCAGTGCGGTCAGACGCCCGGGTTCCTGCAGGTCAGATGGAAGCCGCCCCCTCTGACGCCTTCAGGAACCTCCAACGGAGCCAGTGTCATCGGCTATGTTGTGTGCACAAAGGGAGAAAAGGTACCACATGTCACCAATGTTCAAACAAGTCTGTGTTTGCCTCTTACCAAAGGTAGCTTTTACATTCCTCTGTGTAGTGCTCTGTTGCCATCTCCTGGAGAAAAGATATAGTGCCTCTGGGCTTGCTGTGTTGCAATGCATGTACAAATAATAATAATAATAATAATATGTGTGTTATGATATTATGGAAAAATCGGTTATTTGTATTTAGTCAACAGATAAGAGCTAAACTTGCTTGTAGTTCTGTCTTCATGATGGTGTTGGTACTGTGTCAGTGCTTCCTGAAGTGCCCTTTGGTAACTTTGGACTCTGGTGTCTTTGGGAATGCAGATTGCAGAAGTCTTGTACCCCACAGCAGATTATGTGACCGTGGAGTTAAACAGGATTCAGTGTCTGGAGGCCAGAGAGATCATCGTAAGGACGTTATCAACCCAAGGCGAGTCGCAGGACTCTCCTGTGGCCGTCATCCCACACAATCTCTTGGGCTCTCCACGCCTCTCCCACCGGACCATGGCGGCCCCTCCCCCGATGCCTCACCTGCAGTCCCACCCAGCGCACTCGCAAACCCATCCCCCCTACCCGTCAACGTATCCCCCAAACCACCCTCAGCCCCAGATGCAGCCTCTGTCTCGACCGCAGCCCCACACGCTGCCCCACACGCAGTCGCACTCGCAGCCCGTCCATCATCCTCCTCCTCCTCCTCCTCCTCAACCCCAGCCTCATTTCCAGCGCCACCCAATGCCCAAGTCCAAGCCGTTAGTTAGTGCCAGAGAGCCAGAAACCAAAGATCACGAGGTGGGCCCGCGGCCAGCCCAGTCCTGGGAGCGCTCCCCGTCTCCGCTGCCTCCCATGCGCGGCCCCAACCTGGAGCCGCCGCACTTTCAGCCACGGCGATCGCCCTCTCCTCAGAGGATCCTTCCACAGCCTCAGGGAGTCCCCATCCCCAACACCATTGCCAAGGCCATGGCCAGGGAAGCTGCCCAGAGAGTGTTTGCTGAGGGTAACAGGGTGCGTGGAGATTTTAGACATTGTGTCATTCAATTATTTCATTGTACCATCCAATGCTGTGGATCCCTTTCAAACATAAAGTCTCTTTCTTCTCCTGACAGATTGAGAAAAGGAATATCTTCAGTGACCGAGGTAACGCGTTGCATCCACTCAACTCTGACGAGGAGGAGGATGGATACGACTCTCCTCATGCGAGGAGGAGAGGCGCCTCGGTGGATGATTTCCTCAGAGGCTCTGAGTTGGGCAGACAGGTACTTAACAGTGAACACAACAAGCTCTGCTCAGCCAGTGAGTGGACATTTGTAGCTAAGAACCAGGAATCAGGGACTTACAGATCATATCTCTTCCTGTGAAATTAAAGCTGTAAGAAAAGAAAAGTCTTCCAAGCGTTGACAAATCCAGTTGGAAACTGAAATTCTACCCCATCGATCAATATAATAATTTACCTTAACCTGGAATAGATTTTTGGAAGGTTTATAAAATGCTTTGCTCTCATAGGATGTTAAAATGTGGTCAAGACCACCTGACCCAGGACCGAGTCGAGGGGAATAAACAGAAGCATTAATCCATTTGTCATTTTAAAAAATAAATGTATTTCAAACTGTTAGTCAATTGGCCTGCGGTCGAAAGTAACCTATCAATCTATAAAAAAGGCAATAAAGTTGGCTAGTGCCACATAATCCAGCACCAAATACATCACCAGTTTAAAAAGATATGAATTTAAAAATGTGTTGTTTTCTCTCTCTCTCTCTCTCTCTCTCTCTCCTTCAGCACCATCATCACCACTACAGCCACAGTGAAGACTACCACACAGAGAGCAGCCGGGGCTCCGACCTGTCCGACATAATGGAGGAGGACGAGGAGGATCTGTACTCCGAGATGCAACTGGAAGAAGGCCGCAGGCGCAGCATCAACTCTCACAACACTCTTAAGGTACTCAAATGCACGCCTTCGGTCTGTAGCAGCGCCCAGAGGAAGATAGAGGAGGGTGGGGAACACAAAGGGTGCAGAGAGAAAACAGGAAGGGGAGGGTCTTGCCACCTGCAGATACACCCACTCTCTCACAGGCTCTACTACCAGGCCCATTGTGGCTTTGCCTGGCTGAGCTCCCGTGCTTTGCTTTAACTAAATCAGCCTCCCCACACGAGTCTGCTCCTCCACCTCGACCCTCCAGCACTGCTTATTCATTCAAGGCTGAGCTCATGGGAATGGCTGTGTATACACGAGTGTGCAGCATGAGAGAGGGAAAGTAAAACCATCTTTCTTTTTGCATTGCATTTTGATGCCCTCTTTCCTGCACTGAATGGAGTGTTAGTGTCAAATGTTAGGCCGTGATATTGAATTACTAATTTTAATCCTATACTGTACTGTACCAAAAGGTCATGGCATATCAAGGGCATATGGGAATCTCATTTAAGTGAGTACTTAAATGGAAATATTCACTTTTGTTTGTGTCTGTCATGTCCTACTGTTTATTTTTGTCTGTTGTCAATGTGGATGTTAACATTGTTGGTACATGATCCTGTGTTCATTTGGTCCGGCACTGAGGATTTGTGGACATAAAGCCAATCTGTTATAATGTGAGAGGTTGGACCTTGATATCAGAAGCCATATTTGCTCACGTTATCGCAGTTTTTTTTTGTATTTTGGTTTTCATGAGGGATGTGTACTGGTGTATTAACTCTTTCTGTACACCAGTAGAGCACCTCCTCTATGTCATCCAATCTGTAAATCTCTGTTGCGCATCATCCATCCCCTTTGGTAAAAATATTCAAGTTTTAAAATATGTTGGGTAATGATATATATATATATATATATATATATGAGGAAGGTTTGGTCTGTTTCACTAAATTGTTGCGTAAGAAGTGTCCGATAAACTGTCTGTTACTCAGCGTCATGTAGTGTGTGGCTTTCATGAGGGGTTACTTATTCATCTCATCCACATGGTGTTTCTCTTTAATACTTTTGCTGTGGTACTAACTTAGCCTGACACATATTTCTTTTGGTTGAATATTTCTAATTTCCCACAAGAAAAATTCCCTTCTCCTCATTAACCTCTGTGTTCTCAGTTCTGACTCCATATTTGAGCCTTTACAGATTCCTGTTCAGAGCATGCCACTTTCTCCTCACGGAATGAGACTGCATGTCTTACTACATTGCCACAAGTAACTAATTCTCTCTTTATTTTGTCTTCCCTCCCCCATTTGTTCTATTCACATTCTGTGTTGTTTCCTGCCTGTTCTAAAACCTCGAAAAACTTTCCAACCCCCTCACAAAACAATCTAAACTGAACTTTTTGAATTGAACTAACTGAACTGTGAAATTGTGGAACTTTGCCTCCTGGTCTTGACCGAAGGCATATTACAAGCGTCAGGACTTAGCTGAGGAAAGAGACTGCTGGGACCTCCAGCGGGAGGTGGTGAAGCAGAAGTCGCTCCGCAGCAAGCGTCTCCACAGCATCCCCGAGGTGGCCGAGGAGGAATCGGACAGCGTGGACAGCATGGGCCAACGTCTGTGTTTCGAAGACGGCGGGCGCCCGGGAACGCCGCACACCCAGCGGAGGATGTACCCCCAGGATACCCACACGCACAACAGTTTCACCCCCAACAAGAATTCCCGCTACCTGCAGCGCCAGCGCTCCTCCCCTCGTTTCACCGACAGCCGCTACTACTGCAATGCAGACGATCGCAGTCTGGGACGCCCCAACCGCCAGAACACCAAGAGTCCCGACAGCGGCTTGGACTGCGGCAGTGAGGAGGAGGGCTCTCTCGGTCGGGGTCATCGAGGGTACTACACTTATGGGAGCCCACTGCGGGGACCCGTGCGCATCATTCACTGTGAAGGCCCGGTGGAACGGCGAGCGCTGGCAATGGGCCGTAAAAGAACTCTGACCCGCCAATGCAGCGTGGAGGAAGAGTTCTCTGACCTTCCAGTGGCTGCAGTCAAGTTGGTTCACAAAGGTGACTTTAGGAACAGGGAGCACTTTGGGCCTGGTCGGGAGGCCGGGCAGCGAAACTACTCCAGGGAAGGGGCCCTGAGCGAGGGCCGTCTGAACGAGCTGGACAGGGTCTATTACAGCCCCCACAGGGAGGCTAGGGCCCAGTCTTTGTCCAGGCTCAACCGGGACCAGCCGCTGGTGTGTGATCCACACTTTCTGCTGTACTTTCCATACGCAAGCTACAGCCATTCTGTTTCTCTTAATGTTTTTTTTTTTTTTTTCTCTTTCATTTTATTTCGCATTTGGTTTTTATTACACGTTCATTGTTGGTCTGATTTTAATTTTGTGTGCATTAGTTTGCTTGTACTCAGAACGTCAGCTGGAGTTTTGCGTCAAGATTTTTATTACCTAAAGGCCATTTAACCAAGTTTTGACTTCTCATGTCTTTGAGGGGAAAGATTCCACTTTGAGGAAAGTCTCTGTGCGGTGCATGGGAACGTGCTGTTTCCGTTTTTTCTGCCCTTGCCCGCGCCAACTGCTGCCGTCATGTGTTGCTCGTCACATCGCTCAATCCAGAGCGGCGGCTGCAGCGCTCCACCATGTGCTTGGGGCTTTATTTCGGCCTCTCATTGCTTCACATACAAAACAAGCTCGAGACTGTGGCAGCCTGCTGCGCTTCATTCAGCCTCCAACCCATGCACTTCATCTCTCTTTCACCCGTTTCTGCAAACAAAATCATTCTCACTTTGAAATATGAAACGTGTTGATTGTTGTGACACAAAGCCCCCAGATGAAATTGTAATGGCTTTGCTCATCTAACCGCATCTCTATCCATTTTCAATCACACTCACCCTCTTTTCTCTTCTCCTCTCTCCATCTGTCTATTGTGCCATCATTTGCTTCCTTTTCTCATCAAGGAGCCGACATGCACAGAACAAAACATTTCAAGCAAATGGTCTTTAGCTAAACATCTGACCCTTTCGAACCCCCACTCCTCGTTGTTGTTGTGTTGGGGGTTGATTTGATTTGATGGTTTGTTGGATTTCTTTGTTGTTTTTATTCTCCTATGATTTTGACTCCCTAAGGACAAATGGAAACCACAAAATAAGCTCCTGTGGTTTCCAGTTGTTTGAGCAGGATCTTTGGATTATTTTAAACAGTTTAAATGTTTACTTGTTTTTTTGTTGGTTGCCCTTTCGTTGTTCTAACCTCTTATCTGTTGTATTTTTTTTTTTTTTTTCTTCTCACTCTGAAGATCATTGGGAACTCACCGCCACACGGAAGCGCTGATCGTCTGGACCACTCAGGGAGGAGGCCGGTTCATATCGGCACCCCCCCTCAGCGACGACCAATCCCATCCATTGGTTAGTGAGGTCACCGTGTGAGGAGACGCCTCATCCCCACCTGCAGGGCCACTGATGTTTGTGCTATTTATACCATATGTTTCCCTTACCCATGTGAGCCGAGCTGAACATCTCTCCCAAAGAGCTTTAACAACCTCGTAGACCCTTGTATGCGGGGTGTCTGAACACCCCATAGCTCTCCATCCCTATGAGCTGGATTCGCCAAATGTTCACATGCAGATTTTGCAGGAAGGTTTCCCTAGTTCCACCCCTTACTCTTGTGTTTACTGTGGGTTAACATGTATTTTATTTGATTTTATTTTGACCGCCAAATTTGACCTTCCCTGCAACAGTGAAAAGCATTGCTGTTTTACACCCAGTGACTCCAGAGTGAAAACTGTTGCCTTGTACACCCTCCCACCTCAGGGCAACCTCATCATCCTACTGTCTCAGCATGAGTGAGTGGGCCATGGGGTAGAGCAGAGTGTGTGTGTGTGGGGGATCTCTGACCGTAACGTTGTGATTGGTGTCTTCTGTAGAGATCACCATGGACAGTAACAGTGAGGGGAGTGAGGGGAACCTCTCACCCGTCAAGGAGGATGTTTACTATGGCAGTGTAGCTCGGCGCAGGATATGGCGATCTATGTCCTCAGAGGATCAATATGGTATGTGATACAGCTTCTCTCCAAGATGACAATTAACCCTTAACAATGCCAGAAAAGGCCAAACAGAAATCATTGTTGAACATGCAGTGATATCGTGGTGGTCTTTGTTCTGATAGCTGCTTTGTTTAGCTTAGCTTATTTTATCTTAGCTGAATAAAGCTGACGGGGGAAGACCAGACTGGCCACTTTTTCCGTTGCTGGAGAATGAAAATCCTTTTCCCTGTATGTACTCCTACTCCTTCAATCCCAAGAAACCCCAAACCACCCACTCTCCCCATCCAATCTCCGCATCCTGGCCACTCTACCACCCCCACCTCAACCGAGCCCGCCCTCCTCTCTCCTTTTCTTTTCCCGCCACCTCTTCTTTTCCTTCTCCTCCCACCTCTCTGAGCCAGAGGCCCGTTTGCATTGTTGGTTATTTTGCATGACCTATTTACAACACAGTGAGAAGGAAAGAAACATGACTGGAGGAGTTTTCTTCTTGTTGGGATCACTCGGTTGCACGTCCATGAACTCAGCTGCCATCGAAAACACATTCCACATCTCCCAAAACAGGGGTTATCCCAGCTGCTTGGTTGGTATTGGTTGCTGTATCCTAGAGCCATTACTCAGACTTACAATCTGCCATTGAAACATTTAACATGGTGATCCATGAGAAGCATGGGGAACTGATATCAGGTTCATCCCTTCCCCCTCACTGTCCCTGATATCTGCGTTGCCAGGAACGACTGGGGCATTTAATGTGTCATCTCCCTCGGGAACGTTTCCCCTCTGCCTTTGTTTTTGTTTTTTGCTGCACATTGTTTCCAGGTTGTGGCCTCAAAGCATGACACTTACACCTGCATCTAAATGTAGGGGCGCGCTCCTCGACATGACCGGTCCAAGTCAAAGCATGCTTGTCGATCAGCCTCTGTGAGAGAAGGCAGTGAAACAGCAATGAACAATAGTGCAGCGTTTACGTGTGTCCTCCCGGTGTCCACAGCCTTTGAGTTCTCCCTTGCAACCCAAAAACTGCTTGACGTGTGTCTCCTGTGCGTGCCGTGTCGTTCTGTGACCCGTGGTGTTTGGTGTCTGTCACGCCAGCAGGCAGAAATGTGTGAACGAAGAACGCTGCTGCGCCGCAATCTGTCACCGAGCCTTTGTTGCAAAAGCATCGTTTGCTTTCGGTGCATGGACGCAGCAGGAGTATTAAGAGAATTAAAAAAACCTACCGATTACACCATTTGATCTTTGGCTCTTTTTTCACACATGACTCTCATCGCCCTCTCCCCTGTCAGCTCTAACAAAGAGACATCTTCTGCTCTCATTGCCTCTGCAGCCAGCGTGGCTGTATAAGGCTGGTAGTAGCAGCAGAGGCCTCCTCTATGTTTCAGACGGCTATGGCGGTCGCAGGCACGGGCGCGGACGCCGTTCCCCGGATTACTATGATGAATCGGAGCCGGAGGAGATGACCCGCGTGTTCGTGGCTCTGTTTGACTATGACCCCCTGTCCATGTCTCCCAACCCCGATGCTGCTGACGAGGAGCTGCCATTCAAGGAGGGCCAGATTATCAAGGTAGGGCCTTGAATCCTAAACACCGCTGCGAGGGGCCGAATGTTTCTTGCTTTTGTCTCAGCGGTGTCCTCTGTCGTTCCTTCAGGTGTTTGGGAATAAAGACACAGACGGCTTCTACAGGGCGCAGATCCGAGAACGAGTGGGTCTGATCCCCTGTAACATGGTCTCTGAGATCCAGACGGAGGATTACGACATGATGGACCAGCTCCTCAAACAGGGCTTCCTGCCTCTCAACACTCCTGTGGAGAAGTTAGGTGAGACGTAGCTTCTCTTCAAGTGCCCGCTGCCTTCAGCCTCCGCGGTTTTACTTTCACCTTTTACCCTTTACGTCTTGCGTATGCAGCTTTATGTTCCGCTAAATCGTCTTTTACTGACACATTGTCTCCTTTCCTCTACTTTTTTCCACTTAATTATGTTTGTCTGCTTCCCTGTGAAGTGAACTGCGACCGTTTCAAAGATGGACGCTCAATAAATCGCAGGTCCAGAAAATCCAAGCGAGGTCTGTGTCCAGCGAATCGCTCTGTTCTGCTCTTTGCTCTCTCTCTGTTCTGCTCTTTTCACCCCTGACCATCCTCATTCATCTGTGAACTCCTCTATGTGTCGTCTTTATACATCCCCCAGCTTCTGTGCTAACATGGACGTGGTTAGATTTGAATAATAAGATAAAGATGAAGACGTCTCATTTGTTTTTCACTGGTCATCACATCTTTCAGTGAATTTTCTTTTACAGTATAGCCACTGATTAATTTAGTTCTTCTTCTTTGTCTTCACAGAGAGAAACAGGCGGAGCGGCCGTCAGCACCCACTGTCGACACGGAGAATGGTCGCTCTGTACGACTACGACCCCAGAGAGAGCTCCCCTAACGTTGATGTAGAGGTACTGTTCTCCTGTCTCTCCAGTGTTCCACTGAACTGGACGATTCTGTCATCGTCATGTCACAAATGTATAAAACTCTAAAAAAGATTTTCAGGTGCTCAGAGAGTGAGATTAGTTACTCAGTCATTTTAAAGATTTAAAATAAATGAAAACATCCATAATGCTCTTATGTCATCTGCCTGCCTGCCCCTCTGAAGCTGACGAACACATGAAGACGTGTGACTCAGTCGGCTTCAGAGGATCGACCTCCATGTGACTAACTAACTGTATACTAACTGTATTTAAGACTGAGACTGCAGTGTGTACAAAGGCGAGGTTGAATAAGAGGTTTCAGTGAGCTCTGCTTTAGCCGCAAGATTGAAAGTACTGTCCCGTGCTGTTGTTTTGGCCCCTCCCCCCCCGGTTTCATCTTACTCTCACCTTTCTATTGGCACTGCCACCGACACAGTATGAGGGCAGCAGACTGAATGAGGAGGTGAGTGAGGGTGAGGAGGGTACAGCACTGTCTGCTCTGTGTGTGTTTCCTCCCCCATCTGTTGGCGTGCAAATCAGGAGGTGGGCGTGTTGAATGAGGGGCCACGCCCCCCCCCCCCCCCCCCCCCCCCCGGTGGTCACGAATACCCCCCCCCCCCCTTCCCCCCCCCGGTGGTCACGAATACACAGCCCCTCATGCATTGCCCGAGCCAGCGTCTCCCCTCCACGGTTTGGTCTTTGTGTCGACCTGTCCCCTACACATTGTACACTGTTCTTCTGCCGTGCTTGGTTTGTGTGTTCCTAAGAGTCCCGTAGGAGAGATGTGTCCCTCTGCGTTGCAATCCTGTCTTCACAGTTCCAACATTTGATGCATTCACAGTTGTTCGTCTGCCGAGACTGAATTGACACTGGTGTTTGAGATGCATCACTTTGATTTGGAGAAGGAAGCACAGCATTTCAAACCCATAGAACCCCCAGTAGATTTGATGTCGTGGACCCGTCTTTAACTCACATTGTGGAAACAGCCTCCTCGGTTCGACAGGGCAGACGTGTCTCAAGCCTCTTTCTTCTGTGACAGGCTGAACTGACGTTCTGTGCCGGTGACGTCATCATGGTCTTTGGTGAAATAGATGAAGATGGCTTTTACTATGTAAGTACCAACCATCTCTCTGGTTGTCTGTTAGCGCAGATGTTTAGTACAGTCGTAGTACTGTGCATAAAAACACACCAGTATTCTGACATTTACTCAGTTATGTTGATCGTAGAGTTTTCCATCCATATTCCAGTTTACATGTTACACAGATTAACCAATCATGACTCGTATCTTTACGTCCATTACATCAGTTTTAAAAACCCCACCTGAAATGGATCCAATCCAACAAATCCAATACTGTCGTAGTCACCAGACATTCCTTTTTTAAGACTTAACTAAAATAACAATAGAGACCATTTTAGTTATCAGAGGAAATTTAGGCTTAAAATGTGGAGTTTTAATTTGGAGCTTACAGACTGAGGTTATTCTGGTTCACTTCAGAATATTGGTCCATGTAAACATCAGAGTTCTCAAGAGGGATGATCCAAGGTCCTGGACATAAAAGTGTCTTTTTCTGCAGAGGACAGATTTTTCAGTTGATGTACAGACTCGCCAGTCCCAGCAAAACGTCTCCATGTTGCATCATCAGCACAAAAGATGAGCAACTTCTAAAGAAAGATTAACGTCTGTGATAAAAAGCCCCAAAATCAAAGGACATGAAAAGACAATTCCTCCCCCACATCCCTGCGAGAACCAGCCCCAGTGTTTCATGTCTGCAGTGAGCCCTGGTCATGCCATGCCGTATTATACTTCATCCAGCTCTGCTAATACATTCAGCCATCTTCAGATTCTGGGTCAGATGAGTTTAGCAACAACAAAGCAAACTGAATCTGTTTGAGCTCTTTGTGCCTCCGACTGCCGTCTTCAGCCCAGCAGTGGCAGCGAGGTACTGTAGCAACACACACCACGTTCATATCTGAGACACAGAGATGGACAAATATTTACAACCTTTTAAAATGTGTTGTCAAGAAGTGAAAGTGTGCAAACTCAGCAGCGACCGCAGGACAAACCCCTGCTGTTCGCTGCCTCTTTATTAACATGAAGTATATTTATACAACGTGATGCAGCACTTCCCGAGACCCTTAACAATACCCATGCCAAGGCTGAAGCTGATGAGAATATATGATATGATGATATTCAGATTCTATCCCCAGGGGGGAATTTAAGGCACAAGTGAGCAGCATGACACACAGGGCATTCACATAACACAATAAAAAGTAAATACAAAGCTATGCAATAAATGTCTGTGGCTAAGGTGCAGATGTAAACATTGCATGAATTATATATTTACATAACTCAACTCACAGTACTCAACTGTACTCAAGTGCGTATGATAATAAAAAAGCTGTCTATTCTATTGTTAATGAATCAAAAAATAAATAATAATATTATAAGTAAAAACAATAAGGTGCTTGGAGGAGAAAAAAGGAAAGACAGAATTTGATTTAATCTTAAAATGGTTTGAACTGTTCTTGAGATACAGTGTGTGATCGGAGATTTGCAGAACCTTCATTTGAGATTTTAGGTTCATTTTAGGGAAACATTGGCTCGTCCTCTCGGTTTGATACCACCAGAGGGCGTCTCACTGCTGTGTGCTCCACAGGGCGAGCTCAATGGACACAAAGGACTCGTTCCTTCCAACTTTCTCGAAGAAGTGCCTGACGATGTGGAGGTTTTTCTCACTGACTCACCATCTCGATACCCCCAGGACAATCCAGCTCGGATAAAGACCAAAAGGGTACATGCTCCTTCGCAGTACTAGCCCTCTGTCATCCATTTGCTCTCTTTCAGTTCCCTCTATCTCCTTCAGTTCTGTGTCTGTGCGTATGTGTGTCACTTTGATGGAATTGACTCAAGTACAATGGGATTTCTGACTTTGGAGCATTACACTGTAAATACAATAGATGTCTATGAAGAAAAAAAATAAAACTTATAAGACTTTAAAACTAATACTTGACAGAGGTACTTTTATTTTTTGTGTTTACTGCTGTGAAGGGGGGGGGGGGGGGGNGGGTCTCTGCTCTGCATTGTATAATATGAGGATATATTGTACTCATAAAAAATTCTCAATGAGACAGAGAAGCTCCTGGGACTTTCTACTTGTTCTGTCCTGTCTTGAAAACTTCCCACTTTTTGCACATGCATACTCAGCATTCTGTGTTCAACCTCCCAATGGTTTCTAATAGAGTGGATAGTTTTGTTGTGCTGAGGGATGAACTCTGTAGTCTGTAGCTCAGCATGTTCTGTAGTCCAGATGCATGAACTCTTGACGATTTTCTATCAAGATAAAAGTCCAGTGTAGTTCAACTTTTCTATCTGCTCCTGAACGCCTTGTTTTGTAAATTGCTTTCTTGTAAAGTAGCACGCACTTCGACGACGTGGCCATCACAGGAACGTTTTAATTCTTTCCCCGGTGTAAATATGTGATGTTATTTTTGTGTTGAAAGGAATAATGCAACTGTTTAAGCTAATATGAATAGGTGTCACCGGATGTCTCTTTCCCTGTGTTGCTAATTTGCCATTGTCATAGTGCAAACTGTACTGAAATGCCATCACCATATATATTTTTTTATTTCTTTTCCTCACCCGCTTGGCAAAACAGAAGAAGAGTGTTCATTTCACACCTTAAAGGCTCTGTTTCCGTCACGTAAGTGAGCAACTGAGGATACCACCATTACACCCCCTCCTTCCCCTCGTCTAATGCAGATGACATGGGTACCCTTAGTTTCTGGTATGCAACATGTGTACTCTGTTTGATTTTCCTTCCTGTAGGTAGATGTGATAAGACTCGTCTTTGTTCCCCTAAAAACTCTGAGTGCTGTTTGTTTGCGAGGAGACAGAGACCCCAGCCAATGCATTAGACAAGACGTATGGTATCTTCAGTTGTTTCTCGTGAGTGTTGTACCTGACAATGTCCGTCTCCTGCAATAAGTCTCCTGCTGTAACTCATGGGAAGCTAAAAGGCCATTGTTGCACAGTTGATTGAGAATGTGAGCTGGCGTCCAGCGGTTTGGCCTTGGCCAGTTCAGTGGGACCTGCTGCATCGTAGAGAAGTATTAAAACAAACAATACTATGCAAAAACCCAAAGAAAAGCATCAAGTGTTCATTTGGTTTCACACTTGTAGTGTTTAGCCCAGCATCCAAATTTAGCACCTATTGTTTAAAAAGAAGCTTAAACATGTTGTGAATGTTGTGAAATCTAAAAAACGACCAGTCCGTCCAATCAGTTTTCAAATGAGTTCTAGTTTTATGAATCGACCTGAATGTTTGAATCGATCAGATGTTTCGAAACAGTTGTGGATTTAGAGTGAGACTATGCTGCTATTACTGGAACTCTCTGACGCTCGCTGTGTAAACTGTGGTCCTTTTATGGCCCCTGGTTTAGAAAGGTCCTAGCTCCATCCCTAGCTTCAATGCTAAGTTGGAACATTAATAGTGTTCTATGTCAGTTTGGCTCATGTTCAGTGTGGTGCGAGCTGCTGGTCATACTGGACCATGTCAAGTTCCGTAGTCTCACTTTAAAGGCAGCACAATAAATGATGCAGCAGAGTGATCTCCGGATGTTACATCTCATCTTCACACAAATTGTACATAGAAATAGAAGCTTATCTAAACATCATCGTTACCACCGGTCTTTCCAAAGTGCAATTTAAAGGAGCCTTTTAGCTCATGATTACAGAGAACGAGTAGTGACTCGTAGTTTCTCTGTAATCCAGTCGTACCAGTAAATATTTCTCTCTACATATATACAGTATATATATATACACCTATATATATCTATACATACAATGAAGAGGAAGGGAAAGTGAATGTGATTTAAATGTTCCCAAAATACAAATGTACCTGTGTGATGTGAGGGGGAGCGTCGTCACCTTTCATTGATGTGGGAGTTAGTGGATGTCACGCTTCAGTTCTGTGTCGTAGCAGCTTCATTATGAAAAGAACCACCTGACGGGGGGGGGGGGGGGAGGGAGTGGGAGGGGGAGTCGTGAGACTCCACCCGGGGGGAGGTAGATGTCAGAGCTCTGCTGAACCTGTCATGCAGAGGAGGGGAGTGGTGACTGAGGTGTGTGACACTCGGCTATTTTAACGCCCTCAACTGTCCCTTACGGGTCTCCCATTAGGTTCCGTTGGACAAATCGGGTCCGCCCAGAAGAGCAGCCTCTCCCACAGCGCGTCCATGCGCCCTGGACTGGGGCCCGGTCGCCGTGGGCCCTCGCAGTCCCATCAGGGCCCCACTGGACTTGTACTCCTCCAAAAAGAAAAAGGGACTGATCTCCAAAGGGAAGAAACTGTTGGGAAGACTTGGCGCTGTAAAATAATTTGCGTGCAAAAAAAAAAAAAAAGGATAGAGAAGTGATCCCGCCACCGTGGACGAGACAGGTTGCATTTGTGATCTGAGCGAATGCTTTATTCTTGTACATCAGTTGTATACTAGAATATTTGTATTTTGTTAACATAAATGCACCAATGACATATTTTCAACAACACATTTCATACTATGGGCCTGAGACCTCCTGGTGTCAGCTCAGACGAGGCCCCGGGCGTCAGCCAGGTCTCACCCAAAGGGCTCGCTCTGGGCGCAGGCCCACGTGCTTTCACCGCAGCTTTCACGTCCCCTCCTGGCGTGCTGGGCTCAGAGTGGCGCCTGGACATTAATGTGGCCTGTGACAGATCAGCTGAGTTAAGTCCCACTCATCTTCTGCCTCCATCTCAGGAGGGAATAGCCCCCCCCCCACCTAAAAAAAAACAGGTCACCATGAAAACAAGCACACGTGTTCCTACTTCAGGGTCTCTGCAGTAAAATGAGCCTGGATGGTAACTCCCAGTGGATCCAACCTTAATGTGTTTGCCTTATGATCGCACAATGCTCAGCAGTTTGTCCAGATACGCTACAAGCGGGTGACAAATTAAAAGACAGTCCATCCGTGCACCAGTGCTCGTTTCATGCCCACAGCCCAAATGATTTGGATATTTTTTGAGGCAGCAAAAAGTTTTTGATGACATTGGCCAAAACAAAGAAAAGAGTTACACACAATGTCAACCAGTTATATAGGATTCAAGTATTTGGAAGTAAAATGTCAACACATCCATATGGTTACTCTGTAAATGAAGTTTGAATATCAGCAGACAAATATGCTGATGTTTGTGGAAGGCTGTAAAAACAATGGGATGTCACATGTTTTTGCCTTTGCAGTCACGAGATTCAGTCTGGGTGATTTGAGCCATTTCCCAGTTACCTGAGGGATGAGCGCTGTCAATTGGGAGATACTGTTTATATTTAGCACACAGTCAAGTTCCCAGACACTCATTCACTTATCCCCACCGAGCCACACCCCCTCAGAGACGTGCAATATCTGCTCCTCATCTTTCCCCTCTCCTCCGTCAACTTTGTCACCTGTACGTTTGTTGTCATGTTGGAACGCCCGTCTCCAGCGGTTTATCCCGGACTGGGACGTGCAGGGTGAAGTGTGGTGGTTTCCACAGGGCCCAAGATTACACGTAACCCTGCCATTCAACATCCATCATCCATAACAGGCCACAGAAGAAAAGGCTTTTATTCATCTAAAAGATCTTCCCTGGAAAATAATTGAAAAGCTAATTCTGGGGCGACACTAATTAGAAACCGTGTAAACCGTGTTACACAAGCAGATTAGACTCAGTAGGATTTGATGTGATCCCTGACTGATCAGCTGACCTGTTGTACTGCACAGGAGCCAGAGACACAAGGCTACCTCCACCCCTCTGACCCCGCCTCCATTAGATCTGTCGGTCCGTCAACGATGCCTGTTCAGTGTCCCCTTCTGTTGGTGCAGGATACAAGTACTGTATATGAATACTCACATATATATATCTACACCGTAGAGTAGTGAATGTATGATGAATTGAAAGCCAATGTATTTTCAAAGCTGCCCAGAAACGATTGTGCAGATGTTTGTCTTTGTGCGTGAAATGAAACCGTCCAACTTTATCTCCTCACATCGTTTTTTCCATTTCATCCTCACGTATTTTCAAATTGAGCCTATTTTTTCTATAACACACGAGTTGAAACTGAAACTGCCAAAAAAGAATGTATGCAAAACATTCTGAGACTTTCTGTACTGATTTTCAGCCATGTTGACCTAAGGCAACCTGTTGACGTGTTTTCCTATTGACAGACCTCGTCCTCAACACATTGCTTCTGTTCATTTTGAGTGACTGTTGCTCTTTTTGTACTTTGTCCATTTGTAAAATTGTTTTTAAATGTTTATACTTGATTTTAAAACTGCCTTTTTTGTACATTTAACTTTATAATCAAACAGTGCAAGCTTTCCCCATGGTGTCTTTAAGACCATTTTGTTTGAAGTCTGCAGTCGTGTGCTAGCTTTATGATAAGAGTTATCAGCCTATATTGATGGTTACAAATTATCGTGTGGGTGTGCATGTGCAATCTTTTCTAAAAAAAATAACTAAATAAATTTGATATTTTCTAATGTTTGAGCATCTGATTTAATTAAAGCAGAATCACAAAAACCACACAAACGTTAATTAGAACCAGGAGCAACAGAAAGTTTGAGGGCCTACACTTTGTTCATTTACAACTCAATAATCTGATACATCAAATAAACATTCTTGGTTCTTCTCTATGCAAAAGGCTAAACTTAACGTCAAACTAGAGAATCTTCTCAATGAAATTAAATCTTGAAATTGTTTATGCTAAACCAATCATCTCAATCTGAACAGGTGAGGCTCAGCTATTTTAGACTTTTCATCTCTGTGATACAAACCTCTGATACACACAACATGGTATATTTTTTTCCTGACGAGAACTTCTGAAACAAAACTTGACGTTAGTGACGCTGTGAGTTCCTCTTGGTGTCCTCACAGGTAGAAGAGGAGGTCATCCAGGTGCATGTTGGGCTCCTGGTGGATGCTCTGACCCACGAGGAAAGCCAGCTTGTGTGCGTACTGGCAGGGAGCGGGCACTTGGATGACTCCCTGCAAAACATTAGTTATTCCACCTGGCTACAAAAAAAACCACGACGACTCTGGAATCAACTGATTTGATTGCCCAAAACTCTATTAGTTTTCCCAGCATGAAGTGATTGGCTGGAGCCTTTACAGCCGCGTGCAGCACCAGCAACGTGACAGAACCAACTAATAACTAGTGAGGAAGCACAGATCTGAAAAAGAACAGAACAGGAAAAGGGAGGTCTGACAGATCTCTGCAGGTAGATGGTTTCAGCGTTGGAGCCCAGACATACAAGGTCTGGTCACCTCAATGAAGGTAGACGTAAGCCAGAATATTTTAAAAATCAAGTTATCTAATAATGACTGGAAGCCAATCAAGAGAAGCTTAAATCAAAGACAAAGTCAACGTGGTTAGTTATTCTCATTCGTTTACAGTCAGACACAGAAGACAAATATTTTCTGATCCCCGGACAGCATATTACAGCCACTCAGCAGGTCGTGTGTCAAAGAGTGATGCCTACCTGCCAGTTGTAGTACATGTGGCACAACTTGTAGGTGAGCCGCTGCATATAATCAGGCTTCAGTCCGCTGGTGTCGTACACAACATTGTAGTGGGTGGGGGAGACGCTTCCTGTGCGAACGTACTGACTTATGACGTAGAAGTCGTACCTGACAAAGGTTGCAACAGTTCAGCAATAAATCCATCAAGGAAAAGACAAGCAGACAATTCAGAAACATACCATTCAGGACGGGTGACCTCTGTGTCAACAATTGTTCCAGGGGGGGGATTGGTCACTTTGCCACTGAAGTGGGCGAAGAACCTGGTGCCTACGTTCTTCTTCACCACCACCACACTCAGCTTGGGCCTAGTATCAACAGTTAAAAACATTCCAGTACAACCTGACAGGATGATTCAACCTTCATCCAGATTTGAATCAGAGTCCCTGGTCTGTCCATCAAATTGGTTTAATCTTTAGTTGCTGATCACAGAATAATAATTATTATTCAGGATTATTGAGGAGGAGCAGAGACGATTAGAAACTCACAAGTAGTCACGTGCCATGGACTTGATGCAGTCAAGGATCTGTGAGACCTCATAGTTGACAACGGTCTCCAGCTGGCCGTCTCCCACTCCATCTCTGTACACAATGATGCGTGAGGGGAGGCAGTTGTTGTACTTCAGGTAGTCTTTCAGTGCAGCTGTTGAACAAAGTCAGTCACTCAGAAAACAGGCAGAAAATTGTTGAGTGTTTTATAATTGTAAATGAATGAAAACCACTTGCCACCCAGGGCCATCTTCAGCCCATCCATGATTTCCTGGCCTTTGTGCTGCAGCACACACTTTGAGAACCACCTGAAAAAAAATGTCAACCTCAGTTTATTGGGTGTACTGCTGCACAAAACTTAAAATAAGGGGTCACTGAAACACTCAGAAATATGCAATGATTGAGGGTCTGTAACAAACTCTGACCTGGTCATGCGCTGGTTGAGGCTGGCCACGAGAGCTCCAATGGACCTTTTCCCACCAACAGTGTCATGGTAACAGTCAATGCCCACCACCATCAGCTGTTTGAGCTGGACAGGACATGGAACTATTAGTGGAACGTTAACATCATTACTTGGTTTTGTAGAATGTAACACAAACTAATTCATCAACTGCTTCCTCATTGTTTTATATGAAATGTTATGGAGTCATTTCACTAACCTAGACTAGTGAGGAACATAGTACTGCATATGTGAATGTACAAACATGAAACCTCCAGAGAGGTTAAGACCACTGGAACTTTCTCTATTGGTTGATTTTCTTTATCTGTAGATATATATACCTGATGTGGGTGGCAGTTCATTTGTAGCTATCATTCTGTTATGATTTGAATTTTCTTAATCGTATAATTTTATTGGTGATAGTTGAAAGTGGTCGACTAACAGGAATTTCCACGCTCCACAGCTCTCCTCCCATCTTGCAAGCCAGCTGCAGGGCAATTTTGGTCGCCACAGTCATGATTGTTTGAGGTCTGCTGATGGTACGCGTCACCACACACTGGCTGGGGACAGGGCACTCCACACAAAGGTACTTCTTGACAATGTCATACTTGTCCTTTGCGTTGTTGGAGAGGACCACCACCACCTAACGTGAAATATAGTTCAAGGCAACAATGCAAACATGAGCCAATGTCACAGAGCCAAGTAATTAAGAGTGATGTTATGCATGTGATCTGCTCGTATTCATATTCACATCGAGTCACAAACCATCTGTGTATGCTGGTCAACATTCTTCTGTAGGGCTCTGAGGAGAGACTCTGGGTGATCCTGGTACTCAATCCTGTTTCAAAAAGTTGAAGAACTATCAACAGCAAACAACACCGGCGTGACTGTATGACAGTCAACTCAGGATTGTCGAATTGTTTCTGAAATATTTTATTTAAATCTTTTTCAAATCAAGACATCATGACATGAAAACCCCTCACAGTTGCATTTTTCAAAAGTGTAGCCTGCTCTTGCAAACTTTTCGTGCTTGTAAGTGGGCAACAACAACAACAACTAGGTATCGGGTTAGAATATTATTCAAATATTTAAATTCTAATTCAGCAGTATGTAGAAGTAGACTGTGATCATACTTCCTATGTTAATTCCTTCCTGACTTAAGTTTGTTCTCTCATAGTTGATGCACTTATTGTTAATGACTTTAAGAGTGTCAGCTAAATGTAATGAAAACACAAATAGCACATTTACTTATGCTACTCACATGATAGGTCTCTGTACGCGAATCCCAAGTGGACCTGACACCTTGTTGAGGGTCTGTAGGAGGGACTGGGCCTCGTTACCACTGCGACGAGTGAAAAAGACTAGCCAGTTGTTCAGCGGCGGGGCGGTGATCAGAGGGAGCCCACGCATCTCTCTGGCCCAGTCAGCACTTTGAGGGTCATACTAGGTGATTATAGTTTTCAATCCCTCGATTAGCATCATACAAATAAGTAATTTCTTTGCCACAATTAAGGTGTGTAGTAACCCCATGCATATTTTACCCATCTAGAGCCCTGGAAAATCCTCTCCGCTGGGAGGACTCTGCCAGTCAGTCTTAGGAGTTCTGTATCGAAGCTGAGTCCCCACTTATCAAACTCTGCCTGTGCACCAGGGTTGCTGTGAAATAATTTTCAGGATTTTAATCAAAGTCTGGGATTAACTGCCTGAAGGAAAATTACATCCTCTGTGCATATGGACAAACAGAAAACAAGCCTTCAAAACCAATTAAAAGATGAAGAATTAATATTTCATTTAGTTTAATCTCAATTGTGTGAATTTTTTTTCTTTCGCCAAGGGAAGGCTCTTCAAATTGGAATACGTTATATGAACATCAAGGGGATCCACTCTAAGGAGGCCAATGGTTTCTACTTTAGTCCAGGCTGGACAAACTTAACACTTTTTGGGTTTCATGACAACTGAAGCTGCCACAGGTACTTTACCATAATTGGAAGGGATGTTCAGCTGTGACATTCAATTTCAACAGGTCCAATATTTGTGACAACATTTCACATGTTGACTAACACCTACCTCTGTATGTTACTAACAAATCTGTTGAGGCGTCCCTGTCTAACATCTGGGTTCAGTCTGGTGTGTTGACCCAGGTCCTTCATTATGATGTAGTCAGATCGCATCTTGTCAGTCAGCCCTGTCAAACATGAGTAAAAACAGATTTCACTTTATTTTATCATGGATGACCTCTGAACAAACCAAGAACACGTGCTGCAATTAACCAACAATCACCGGCTGTTACCAGTCCAGCCTAGTCAACAGATTTGTGAACTAAACGTGTGTAGCTAATAAAGTGGAATAGGCTTTTACATGATATATTTAATCAAATTATTGTGCTCTGGATGGAACAATAAATTTGGATCATGTTTGAAGAAATAGTCAAACCAGGGTTTACCATTTTCTTTAAGAAATAATTTTCCTTGAGAATTCCCACACAAACATGTAAAAAAAAAAAAATCAGCCCAACTTTCATACATTGACTTTATTCATATTCCACCATAAACTGCACCTTTTGATTAACGGTCATAATTTCAGGTGATGCATACATCCCTCGTGGTCAACTTCACTATAAAGGGCATCTGACCTCTCTGTAACATTTACCATGTTTTTGATATTACTTGAACACCTGATTTAAAAAAATAACAATGTTAAACCTCTATAACTTCACACAGCTTTTTAACAACAGCTGTATGAAATCACTGAAGGTGATATATGAAAGGCCATAAAATGAGATAAAACAGGAACATGACAGCTAATTGTAACAACCTGTTAAGTAGCACAGCTCTGGGATGAGCATGGCCGGACCGGGAGGGGGCCCTCCAGCAGGACCCATCTTCTTCACATGGCTGACCAGCAGCACCTGGTACCCGTCAGTGATTTCCAGGTTATAGTGCTAAGAACATAAGCAGAAATATTTCACAGCAAATCATACAAACCATAGTAATAATATACAACACTCTATTACTACTCTACACTGGCAGCTATTCCAATCCACTGCACATCATATTCAGTTAATTCCCCTGTACAGTTTGCTTGTTGTCAGCTCTGTGTGTGAGAGAGACGTGTCTGCTTCATCACATAAGGTCTGGAGGCAGAAAGGCTGTGAGTACCAGTCTGCAGTTGGTGCACTGGCTCTGGGAAACTCTCACATCCTCTCTGCATCTTAACATCACCTCAACCACACAAAGGTTGATCACTCTTCCTTTATATATTTGAGACAGATATATGTAAAAGTTTCAGTAAAAGATACCCCCCCAGCTTTCTCACATGACCTTAAATATAGCACCTTCGCTTGCGTTTTCTCAGTTATGAATACTTTTGATGTGTGCATGAAGCCTACTTCCTTGTAGTAGTTCTTGAAGGAGATCTCTTTGTCTCTCCTTGTGAATGTGTTGCTGGGATTCTGATCCCAAGCAATGTCGTCAATCCTGTAGGTTTTGTTGTTGTACCTAAAAATTAAAAAAGAGCAGAATGACCATGAGTCTGGTGCAGGCAGTTTGTACCGTGTTTTAAGGCTGTTTGGGTGATAAGCCAAAAGAAGTAGAATAAAACGTGCATATTCCTACTAATACAAATATGTATTTGAAGGAGTGGTTCCTACTTGGTGAGGACTATGAGTCCAACAAGCTCCTTAGTGCACATCTCACGGAAGCGATGATCTCCACACTTCTGCCTCAGGTTGATCATGAAGTCAAGCACGGTCTCACTACGAAGCACTTTGTGGCTCACGTCAGTACACATCATAATGGATGACTCATACTCCAAGATGGTGGTGGCATAGCCCGGCCAGATTGTCAGCCTATTGTGAAAGACATGATCAATAAACGTATCTATTGAAAACCTTGTTTTGTATAAATGAAGATTACCCATCAGCACTGTACGGAGGAACACTTTTTCCAGATTCATAAGATGTTACTGTGACCTTTATCCCTCGTCTATGATTTTAAGTGACAACTGAACAATGGTTGAGGACATTTCCTGAGGCAGTCATATCCAAGAAACCAAACACATGTTTCTAAAAGTCACAGTGACCTTGAACTTTCATCTGTAATTATGAGTATATGTGAGCAATATTTGAAATAACTCCCTTCATTTGATGTTAAACAGTGCTATTGGTTGTCATTTGATGATGACATAAAAGAGAAAGAGGTTCTTAAATCCAGATTAGTAATACCTGTGCTGTGGGATGTTGAGTGCATCTTTGGGGTCGTAGTAGTTGCGTCCAATCTGCTGCAAGTCAAGAATTCTCAAGATCCTGGAGATATTTATGATTCATGTTAATGATCTCAACTGCCCAAAAGGCTGCAAATAAGTATACACATATCTGCAATCACAGGTTAACTAGTAACAACAAAATGCTAGTATTGAAATTAACAGGAAACTTGCCTTCTGAATTGGATGTTGTAGAACTGAATACACACTGGTGATGTGGGTGGCAGTTCATTCGTCAGCACAATAGTGATCCGAACCATCTCCCCATTTCTTGTTTTACTGGTCAGCACAGTCTCCTGAACACAAGATTCCAACATTTATTACGAGGCAGAAAACGTCCATCCCTATATCACTATTATGTCTGGTGTTGAACTTGAACTCATAGTAGAATGCCTTGTTGGGCAGTCTCTTGGGCAGGAAAAGCATAGCGCCATCAAAGCTCCTTGCTGAACCGAGTATCTCCTCATGGTTGAACAGGAGGGCAGATCTCAGACGACGAGACTCCATTGGTGGGTTGAAGTCCACATGGTACTGATACAGCACCCACTGAGGGCGGGACATGATGCGAAAGAAGTTGGCTGTCAACTGAATGGCATGTCCACTTGAGCCTGAGGGGGTACAAACAACAAGGAGGGGCCCCATCTTACTTTACAATTACAAGGTTTGAAGTGCTAAAAGTGGTTTGGAAAATTAAATTAGAAATGATGACTGACCACACTTTGATTCTTTAACATGTTCCATAACTTCTCTGGTGTTAATGCCTGCATCGCTAAAATCCCGTCGACGTCCACCTCTCTCTCCAAGTTTCACCTGCTGAAATCCTGCCGATATCTGCACAAGAGCTAATCACAAAATAACAAAATTCAGACACTGAAGATCGAATTTGCATTTTGCCCACACCACAATATTCAGGATACAATAGGTGCCACCGTTCGCTATAATTTTTATTCAATCCTATGAATTTGATCAAATATTTTATTCATTTTCAACACCTTCCTATCACTATGGCATTTACTTTGAAAATTAAACAACTATTAAACCCATAATAGAAATAGAGCCTATAAAGTAGTATAAGAAGTACCTTCTGAGGAGAACGGTCCTGGAGCACCTTTCTGCCTCCCTCTGCCAACAGGTTCTCCAGGAGGTGCTGATGTGGATGCAACAGCTTTGCTCTGCAATTATTAAAAAAGTGGGTTGAAAAATTTGCCATTTTCTTTTCAATAATGCACAAAGGCCATTCTCTCATAGAAATAGGATTTATATGTAAGGATCTTAATATAAACTCTTTAATACTTGGATCTCCCAAATATGGAGACTATGACAGAATGTTAATGCTGGGACAGATGGTGGTTTCTGTACAGACTGCTCTCACCGCTCCTGGGGCTGCAGGCTCCTGACCACGTGCTCGGCCTCTTGATCGGGCTCGTGCTCGGCCAGTCATTTTGGGACACCTTCAAACAAAAAAAACAAAATGGACGCTGCATTGAGAGCAATAAACTTGGGGGAAAAATGTCGTTTTCAATATATTTCAGACACATTTTAAAGTAAGACTTTGATCATAGCTAAGGGACAGCATAGATGCACGAACGTGCTGCGTGCACCGATACAAAATGGCGCCTGCTGGTTATCATCACGCACCCTCACCCTTGCGCTAAACCAGCTAACGCTAGCTACAGCTAGCATGCTAACAGCGCAGAACACCGGGCAATGCTTAAAAACTTTATCGTATGTCAGGACGACACCGACTAATTAATATGTCGATGGCCTTCACAGGGAACGTGTTTATAATCCTTTTTTAATTTAGATTAATTCATTTTGATTATAGTTCACATTATAGAGGAATGATTTTGAATCTATTCTACAACAGGTTACTTCGCTGCTGAAAACGGTCACATTTGGGATATTTACAAGGTGACTCACCTTAGAAAAAGTTTTTGGATACACGAGGATTAAAAAGCTCTGGGGTCAATCAACGATGACTAGAAAGAGACGGTGCCCTCTGGTACCCAGGCCTCTTCACTGACCGAATGAATGCGCTTGTGGAGGGAGAATAAATCTACTTTCATTAAAATCCTTCCTCAATTTACAGTGATCATACTTTTACATCGTGGTGTCAGAAACACAAGTAGATCGTCTGATTGAGACATTTTATTAAGAAAGGCTGTTTATCAAAGAAACCACTGGGAACTACTTTTTAAGCGCAGTGATCCTTTTAATTTGGAGCTGCCGTGAGGTTTGTGGCAGCGATCGCATCAAATGCCACTAGATGGCAGCAGAACGTACCCAGTAAATGTAGTGACTCCAGTGAAGAAGCTCACGGCTCTGACAACAACACGTGACCAAGCAGGAAGCTGCTCCTGCAGTCTAAGCCTGATCTGTTGTGATCAATCAGACGATCAATACATAAATCATTAACTTTATATATAGTGCACCTCTCATTCAGGTCACCAGTGTTCACAGTTTCTCAACACTAACAGATGAACCAATGAGGAGACACAACAATTCAAAATGGTGACATTTTGAAATCACACTGTCAATATAATAAAAATATGCATCAATAACAACAATTATAATGGTATAACAGAAGTATTAGGAAGAAGAATATACAGGTGAGGTTAACATTTGACAATATATATGAGATAAAATAATGTCTCTGAACCAAACTTACTCAATACTAAATAAACCTCAGTTTTTGATTTGCTGCTGAATAAAACATCTTTTGAAATATATTGATCACATATTATTGTTGTGATGGATGTAACCTTTAACTGAAGAAAGAAATCAGTGTTAAGGGTATAAAATGAAAGGCAGTTTTTGTGCTTTTGTATTCCACTAGACCAATATTAAAGGTTTGATGAAATATTATTTGCATACTAATGTTGATGTCCACAATTGTGGCACAAGGGCTCACGCTATCAAGGCCTTGTGTCTGGAGTTGGTCATTCACTTCCATTTCAAGTTTAACTCAAGACCATGATCAAAAAAAAAAAAAACAAAAAAAACAAAGACTGTTACACACATGCTTTGATGAAGTAAAAAAGCGAGGTACGCCATTGTGAGCTATTAATTCTTCCCAGACTTTCCCTCTCTTCTCCACATGCATTTCAAACTGAAGTTGGCACCTCAGAGGGCATTTTTAGGAAGATGTACTCAAGTCTTTCATGTGTGAGATCTAAGAGTGATTACAGATTCAGACCTGAGGGACCCGTCTGGGAGGACCCGCTTCAGTCGCTGTTTACCTGCTGCAAGGAAACTGTGGAAAGATGAAGAGAAAGGCTGGGACATCAGTGTCATCAGGCCTCATTATGGGGTAGAAAGAGAAAGTGTCACCCGCTGACACCGATGCTCACCATATGTGAGCAGTTAGGAGGATAACTTAACATTACACACGCACAGTAATATTATCTTTGCAAAATGCAGAACAATATGCCAGTGACAGAAATATCCCAGCTCTGCGAAAAAACTGAAAAGTCTTCAAAAGGGATAAAACAGCAGAGGCCCCTGACAAAGAGGAAAAGGGAAAGAAAAAGAGAGAAACGTGGCTGGTGAGAGGGCTGCAAGCTGAGCGGCGTGAGGATGAGAAAGGTGCATCCTGCCAGGGACGCTGATGAATGCGCTTCAGGCTTCAAGCCCGCCTCGCGGCCCCCCAGCGGCGTGGCTTCCACGCTCGCGCTAATCATGCTCCATGAGATAGCGCGGCCCAAAGCTGATGAAAGGAAATTGGCGGCGCAGTTGGTATGTCAAACTGGCTCCACTTTCACAAAACACACACCCCTCAGTCTGACGTTATTATCATCACAGCTGAGGATGCGTCATCGTCGCCACCGCCGCTGCACCTCGTCTTCATCGGCGCCATCGCTGTCAGGAACACGCTCTGTGTTGGTGGGGTTGTTCAAGCTCACTTCCTGTTTGAAACATGAAAAACAAATCAGGATCAAAGCTCCTGTTTTACATAAATCACAGTGGCCCCGTGAAGCTCGAACCCCCTGATTGCCAAATCAGAACAGGAGGGGATTGTGAATAATAAGGATCTACGGCGCCATGATATCAGTAAGCCAGTTAGGAAAATTAGATTATTCTCTCGCCTGCCGTGGAACCTAATCTGCTCTGCACCAGTGTATCCCCCATAAAAAGACAGCGAGTGCTGCCTCACACACAACTTGCGCCGTGGGTTTCAACAGCCTGTGCAGGATCAGCAGTCGGTTTGACTGCATGCAGTTTGTTGAATCTCAAACAAGCTGGTGTTTTATCTGTCGACAGAAAAGACTGTACCAGTGTCAGGCTTTGTTAATGATGGCGCCCAGTTGTGATGTTCGACATAGATTCCACCAGCAGTCCTGCAACAGAGGGAGGGGATGTAGATTCCGAGGGAGAAATAAATGAAGAATTGGAAAAAATTACAACAGACATATCACCAATGTTCCTGTAGTTATATGTTTTATGTATTTTATTGAAATATATTATTAAGCCACTCCATTTATATGGTGTACAAAGAATATAACTATCAGTGGAAGGTGTTTTAATGACAGCTTGAAAGGCGGTGATTTTCTGTACATTGCACCAATAATTATGACAACTGAGCAGATTTTATTCACAAAGGAGGAAAAACAAGTGGAACTTGATTTAAGATTTGATTTGTACAAACTCTTTTTAATCAACCTTTTCTCCAGTTTAAAGCAGATCTGTAGTTTGTTATACTTTGGTTTTATTTATTTGTGAAGGCCTGGCGAATTTTATTAACATGCAATTGTTTTGTAATAATTGTCTCGGTTTACTGTGCTGATTTCATATTTTTATTTTTTCCACGAGGATGCTAAAATTCAACATCAGCCAATCTGGCAGAGGACAGAAGTCAAGTACTCGGGACTGGGTGATAGCTATACAAATAATCAACACACGCACACTACGGCTGGATTGCTATGTAGCCCACGCTGAAACCAAAACAGTAACTGGTTTACACAAATCATCAAAACATAGAAACTTCACTTATCATACAGCCCCTTATCCACACTTCCTGCAAGCGTGAGCCCCAAGGACATGTTCCATTCAAGCACCATTTTGTTCTTCCAGTGTTTGCCAAATACCGTTTCCTGTCCATTTGATAACAACACTGGCTGGTGTCCTTGACTTGCAAGAGATTATTTGTGCAAACAGAGAGGGGAAATCGAAAGATTTCAGGCCACACTCATGGCTTTTTCCTCTGAAAACCGTCAATGAGAAAAGTGAGGCATGTTGTTAATCAATCCTTTGTCAGTTTGCGGAATGCCAGGAGTGGCAAGAAAGACCTTGACAGATTCCTTAAGTTGTTGTGTTAGTTAACATGCCTGGTGTGTTCAAACACACGGGCGTTAGAGGCAGCAGGAGGAGGAGGCCTGTGCTGACCACAGCAGAGTCCTGCGGAGGCAGAGCCCCCTCTGAGCCAGCCTCACTGAAGATGCCATGTGATCTCTGAAAAGTCAACAAGGGTTGGTCCACAGCTGGGCTGCAGGGGAACACAAGAGCGGGCACGTAGCAACACCCTCCTGCAGGGAGCAGCCGAGGAGACGGACGACTCACAACCCGCTGCTGGATCTACTGTACTTTTTTTGTTTGTTGCGTTGCGGACAGTGAGGAGCAGTAATCCTCAAATTCAGTTTTATCATCACAGAGGCAACTGCTAATTTCACGCTGCGGTTAGTCAACCGTGTTCGGCGGCACCAGGCCGTCTGCTCCGAGCAAACTCCCAATACATCTCCCCCGGGCCAGAGAGACACTGGACAATGGGGGTGGCGGGGGTTGGGGGGGGTCCAGCTTTAATTTCCCCTGAAAGATTAAGTTGCCTTCTGCATCACTGAAACTTCTTGAGGTTTGAAGTTGAAGTCTTGGTGGTTATTCCCCTCTTTGTCCAAAGAATCGGCGTGAACAAAGGTGCAGTGAAGCATCGGCAGCAAAGAATCTAATAAGCACAATGTGGGAATAAAGCAGAGGGGAGTGAGCATCAAAGGGAGGCAGGCACAGCATGACTGGCGTTGGTTTGAACTCCCAACCTAGGACACTCAGCATGCTCTTCAGCAATCGCCCCCTTTAGACCAGTCCTGGGCAGTAATTAAAACCATCATTCCCACTGCCTCGGTATCTCATTAGCCACAGGACCCGAGGCTTTCATCCCCGCTTGTCCAAAAATATCACAACTCCACACCAGCGAAGATGGGTTCCCCACAACCAGAACGCATCTCTGAGCCGAACAGAGAATTATCTATCTATCATCCAACTCCAAAAGAACAGTGGGAGACCTCACAGGCCTGTCTGTCCGTGTCCACTGTAATTATTATTGCGCCTATCAGAGACGGCGTGGAGGGAAACTGTCACCCTGCTGTTGGTTAATTACACCTACCTGTGCTGCAAACAATGAACAAATGCAGATATGAAAGAGCGACCTGGCACGTAACAGCGATGCGTTTTCCCTGCAGACGAATCAGGCAGGGGGAACACTGCTTTTGCATAATTTTATTTTCCGTGGCAAACATCAACTAGTGTTGGGGATGGAAACCCATTACAAAATGAGGACAAACTGATATATTTGAAGCTCCTACGCTTCCACTATCAAAGGCAGGATTTGAAGTGGGCGAGTATCAGTTGCTGTGGTCAGACTTAGCACATTTTGGCTGTGGATGAAAAGAAACTCTTCTTCCCATGTTTAATTCAGTATGAGCCATGACTAACTCATGTAATATACGGGGCCTCTGAAGTCAGTCGAAGGCTTCTCCTCTGTTGCTTTGTGAGCCACGGACAGAAAGGAATGTGTCACTGTATTTTGGCGCTGATGTACCTCAGCGCACGGATGCAGGTCAGGGAAATGCGCCGGGTTTATTTCCTTCCACTGTAAAATCAGGTCCTCAGTACAGAGGCGCTGCTGTGCTACACTAAAACCTTAATCCACTGCATGTTATTAACCTACTTGGCATCAGTGCCAAGCTGTTTTTGGTGCTTTCAAATGACAGCGAGATAACTAAGACGTGGGATGTGGGAGCTTTATTGTGTTTCTCGCAGGTAAAGCGACCGATCTGTCAGTCAGTGGCACTTCTTCCATATACCATAGTACAATAGTGTACACGTGTCAAGGGCCACAGAAGCTCGTTCAGAAAACAGTGGGAGCATGGAATGAAGAATTCGCCAAAATGTTGCGTGTGAATTCTTTAAATTATTCAAAGATCCTCCATCAGAGTTGCAGAATGCCCCACCCAAACACACAGTGTAAAGCAAGATCTGTGAGTTCCTAAATAGAGCTGGTACATCCTCCCACCTCTGCAGCACGAGTGTGTGTGTGTGTGTGTATTTCAGAAGGAGTCTCCCCTCTTTCTCTCTCTCTCTCTGGCCATGAGAAGCCTCTGATCTTTCACCGACACAAAGACCTGTGCAGGCTGAGGATGAGCTCTCCACCTTTGTGAGCATCCAAACCTGAATCCAGAGAGCGTTGTTTACATGTTTAGCTCAAAAAGCCATGCCACTAGAGCCATGACGGACTGGGTTCCTGTTTCCTCCTCGGTGCCGTTACGAGTTAGCCAAAATTAAAGCCCAACCACAAGCTGGTTCTCAGCCAAATTCAGCGAACTGACTCTCTCCCGCTCTGTTTCTTTGAGGAGCCTTTGATGTTAGCGGGGGGCTTTCGCACATGCAGTGATGGTAACGAATGATACTTTAAGCGATTCTTTTTTATCCGGTGAGCCTAATGAAAGATTAATGGGTTTGATATTTTCCCTTGTTTATATTTTATATAAAAAGTAAGCCACGGTCCTTGGAACCTGTTAAAAGCCTCTTGGTGATGATATTGTGGATCAGCGGAAGCCAAGTTATGATCTGAGGCACTAAATGCAGTCGGGAGGGTCGGTTGTCTTCTCAGCGACATTATCTGCTCGTGAAGAGCGCTGACCTTGAGGTTTAGTCTGATATGGAAGAGGAGGATTGGAGCTGCGGCAGAGTCGTCCTCGTGTCCATGTATCCTGGTCGCTCTGGCAGAAGACTCCACATTTCTCTCACTCTCATGAATCAGACCGGATTTTTGGCAGCATGTGTGCGATGTACAGCTGAGGGACAATCAGAAACAAATGGTGCCGCCATATTTTCAGCTTTTCGTGGAGATGATGTCGTTTATGGCTGGTTTACTGTTGTAAATTGACAGAAGATATACAGTGTTTTCAGGTTATTTATTAAATATTACTCTTACAAATGAGGTCCTGTTGAAACACTTCTTAGGTTGTGTGGTTAATATTCCCAGAAGTAGTCCTCAGTGAAATGGTTCAGTAATTGCTTGTGACCTGCAACATGTGTCTGTAAAGCTATCACACGTAGAGATCACAAGGAGAAGCCTATTCTTTTTTCTCTTTTCCCTGGATTAGATGAAGAGATCACGATCAAAGACCTCTCCTCTCCTCTAAATATTATTTTTAATGCGCTGAACTTGAGTGATCAAGCATTTTTGCCGCTTTCATGAGATGTGTTCTGAGGATGTGCCTTTTCCATTGTGAATACATTGAAGATCATACATCAGCTACTGCATGCACATGGATGAAAGTGATTTTCCTCTGATGAACATAAAGTTGCGTGAACATTTCTTAATTCGAAGCTTATGGTCAGGGTCTAGTTTCTTTGCTCTATGTTCATACTGTCTTTACACATGAAGTTCAGTTAGCAAGTTACGATAAAGAAGGTCCAAAGCTCATCAATCGAATGTTTCCGCAGTTACTGAAGTGTCTATAAGAAATAAGAATCTTGTCTCTTGATCAGAGAAGTAAGAGCAGTGTAATTGTTATTGAAATCAGGACCACAAAACATGAGTAGATGAGTCACATCATTAAATATATGGGATTCATTGCTCTTGGATGCTTTTTAAAATATATTATACAGTATAGTTTAGATATACCCTTAAAGATTAAAACGATCATTCAGGACTTCACTGGCAAAAACTGCAACACACCCATGGACTAATAAAATCAATTGTAAATACAATATAATATTTCATAATAAACTACAAACTTGCCGAATAGAACAAAAGACAATGTGTGTCTTCATAACAGTCAAACCACATGACAGAGTGGAAGTGGATGGCAGATAAAATAATTAAAACAAACAGCTCCATTCTAACGATGGTTGTACAGTTGTAATTCAGCCAGTGAAACATCTTTTTATAAACTTGTCACTGTGATTATTTCTGTTATATAACAATATGTTGATCCTGTGGATGACTGCAATAACTGTGGGTATTTCTGGTTTTATGATTTTCCTGCCAGCCGTGCTAGGAATCCGAAACGAAACAACTGTGAGAGCGTGAGGGGAAACATAGTGGTTCATATCTGTGAATCAGATCTTTCCCAGCTGTATGGACAGACAATGACACATTAGCAAATGACTCACTTACAAGAGATGGGTTGTTTCCATGTGATCAAGTGGTTAATGCTGTGGTCCACTCATCAACGAAATGCCCCTAAACATATTGCAGCTAAATGCTGTACAAAAATACCCAATTACCATAAAGCAGGAAAGAAAAAAGCATTCAGAATTAATTCTATGGTGGAATTAACTCATTTCACATTTGAATTAGCATGATCACCACTATGTAATAGTTCTAATTCCAGAGTGATCATATGCCTGCTCCAAAGTCTCCTGCAGTATATGCCCCGATCATGAAAGGAGTGTGTACCCCCTGAACTCCAAATGAATAAATCTGGTCTTGGAGCTGGAAACAAGAAGATTGGCGTGAAGGTACACATCAGCGGCTCCAGACATGATTTTCTGTGGTATGTCGCTCACGGCTTTAATGTGTACAGGATGAAGAAGAGTGGTGTAATCAGGAGCCCGCAGGACCAGTAAAGGAGCCAGTATAGTCTGACTGCCACAGCCACAGGAAGGATGTGGACCCTCAGCGACGGCCTGCGAGAGTGTGTTTGTGTTTGACGGCATGTGTGGGAGCGATGAAAGGGAGGGAAAAAAGGAGAGGAAGAAAGAAAGAAAAAGAAGGGAATGAGTGGGAGAGCGTTTAGGATGGAACAGTGTGTTTCTGAGTGTCAGGGCCTCCTCTTGCCCTGAGGCACGACTAGTCATTCTGTCTTTACTTTCTCCGTCTCTCTCCAACCTCTCGCCTGGTGATTTATGCCTAACCTCTGTAATTACAGTGCCAACTGCAGCAGCCGTCAGGTTCAGATGGGGTAAGGCACAGACATGCCCCATCACCCGAGAAGAGCCAGCTCCTCCAGCTTTTCTGTTAAATACTGCTGCAATTTTCCCTTCAGCCTAATCTCCTTGACACTGGGCTTCATAGGAACATAGTTGTGTGACAACTGCAGAGGCCTATTTACCTATGACTTCCATCAGAAGACACGGTTAGGTTATGGGCAGTCAAAGTGAATTAGAATGGTACTCAAAGTGTGTACCGACCATGGGGGGATCTTTATCTGAGTGCAACATTTCAGGTTCATCCTGCTAAATAACAGACAACGACGCACAACCTCCCTGGCAGAGGACACCAACAGACGGAAACGTGACAAAGCGTGATGATGGACTCGCAGTGTTCTGCTCAATTAATTACTAAACAGCTGTTTTCTCTTATGTCAGCTCTGTAGCGATTGCAACACTTTGACGCAGCTCCTTCAACAGTCCAGATGTTGGATGAAATATGATTTATTTGGACTTTGTGACCCGCTGTCATTATTCACTCTGCAGCAAACTCGCTGGGATCCCACAGCAGAGAACAGTGTTGCCATGTGTTATGGGAAGGGAAGCTGTTGGATTCTTCTTCTTTGCACTGTATATGTATGAGGATGTCCATGACTCACCAGGCATTGTCAGCGGACAGAAAGCCATCTCTGGCAGTCGCCCTCGGTGGAGCAGCACGATAGAAAGTCAGAGAGAGAAAAGAGGGAGAGGAAGAAAGAGAGAATGTGTCCGCATGAGTGTGACATAGTGCTGCCGGACTGATTTGCTCACCATGACAACTGTGCACGGGGGGGCCGAGGGACCCCCTGGCTTTTTGGCCCTGCACAATACGGAGAGTACGGCTGTCTTAACCTCAGGGACATTCCTGTTGTCAGCGGGTCAAATCCTTGAATATCAATGAACTGATTCAGTGCCCCTTGCAGTGGTCTTCAAAAGTGTCTGCCTCACATGAGAAGCTGTGGCTGTCCTCTCTGACCCCTCCTGACCTGCGTCCAGCCTCTGCCCGCATTCAGACCAGGAAGACTGATTCTACAGGGTTAAACAACACTTCACCAGCACACATGCATTGTTGCGTCCAGTTTAAAATTAGCTCTGCTTGTTTTGTTTTGCTGACAAATAAAAGTAAATAAAAGTAAGTATACATCAGGTACTTTTATCACAAATAAGGTTTCTGTCCTTTTAGATGATCACACTGATCTTTTTTAAGGTGATGATTTTCCATGTAAGTCTGGTTTTAATTACTTTTTGTGCTACTTTTTGTGTCTATTCATATATTAGACCTGGAGCCCTCTGACTGACTTCAAATATGCAAGATGGCAGCACGTGGCATATTTTGGCTTCATTTCTTGATAATAGGAGAAAATGGATCTTCATTTACAGTCTACAACAGGAAGCTGGGGTCAGTGAAAGAGATTCATGTTTGGACCTATGCTTTTGAAGGCACACACAATAACCATGATATATGATTTATCGATACATGTTTCCCAAGGCCATGATCAAACCTTTTGCTCCCGAAACAGCAGAAACAGCCTGTAATCGAATCCCCATCTTCACCGAGTCATGTGTTTCTTTGCAGAAAGAACATTTTGTTTTCTGAAGCTCTGCTCCTTTCCCTCCTTTGAAGAACACATGGACACAGGCTTGCCTCTGTTGTTTTGTGAATCCAGGCATGTTGGTTCAAAGAGTTGTCCATGACCTGAGGCAACAATCAAACACAGAACCAGATTTAGTTCTCTGTCAGTCTACATACAGATGCACTGTATCTGCAGGGTCATCGGCACGCCGTGCAGCTGATGTGAACGTTTGTGCATCAACATATAGAATAGATGCTTTAGTGAATGCCTTTGGTTTGGGCCTCTCTTGCATTTACATTTTCCAACTAAATCAGTTTCTGTTTTTTTGCCATGTAAATTAAGGCAATGCTTCTGTTCTAAAGGACTTTGACACCGAGAATGAGGGGAATGCTTTTTTTCGAAGGGTTCCTCAAACATCATACCCCAAAAATACAAGGAATTTAATTCAAGTGTTGACATGTTTACGAACATAAACAAACCTCAAGTGGCCTCAAGTCTGACATCAAAAGCTTAGGAAATAAATGTCAGAGTGAAAAATTGTCTCAAACCCGGAAAGTGGCGACATAAACAAAGGCAGAAGTGGGGCAACCATATTTCAACTGGGTTGTCATACCACAATCGCACACTGGTCCTTAAAGTGCTGTTTAAGTCCTGTTATTTTCCACTCAGGCGAGATAAGCAGGTCCTGACCCCTTCTCTGTGTAGATTAGCCACTGCTGCTATCACTCCCATTACTATTATCAGGACCAGACAATCTGGCCCGCCACCAGTGTCCAGGAAACCAAGATTCTTTTGCCATGCTACAGCTTGATTAGTCAAAGGAACACATGCACAGGCATCAGATACAGTTGCAAAACCCAACAATAACGCCCTTTATTATCTCCCCAACTACTTGCACCAAATTGCTTCCATTCCTGTCACTGCGTAAAGCAAGCTGGGAGCAAAATGGGACATTGCCTTGGATCGCTGTAGAGCAACACATGTTACGTGTTGTGCATGCCAACCCATATTAAGTTGATGCCCTCAGAAAAAGAAAAGAATTCTATGCAATGATTTTTCCCAGACCAAGGAGCGCGGCCAAAAACAAAGTATGTGGTTGTAGCAACACAAGCCAGATGACAAATAGGTTTTGTGTTACCTTGTTTTTCATGTCTGTGTAAATGCACGAGCAGCACGGATGTGCCCGTCAAAAGCTAAAAACGCCACCTTATCAGTTTTGTTTGCTTCCTGCTGCTGTCATGAGACTGGAGGTGTCTCATTCAGCTTCTCTCGTTTTAACTGTGTGCTGAACGGTTTTGACACATGGTTTACTTGAGTGTTTAGTGCTAGATGGTTATAAATCAGAAATACTATGACATGCATCCTTGTAGCAAGTGTCTAGAGGGTAAACATGCAGTGTTATTGGAAACACTTCTTCTGTGGAACATGTTTCAAGTCCTAATGCTAAGCTAACCACCTACAGGCTACATCATGACAGACAGTGGCATTGATCTTGAATTAAGAAAATCTCTGTCCTAAAATGTCAGATCTTTCTCTCCTGTACTCAAATTGAAAATGTTGATCTTCGGTTACACCAGTAAAATACACACATTTAAATGGTGGTAATGGAAATATTGTACTGTTTTATGAAGCGTAATATAATGTGAATAATATGAATGCCATTTGCCACATTAAGGACATTGGATTAGAGCAACATTGGACAACATTTTCTAGAGCAAGACTTGTCACATACTGACATTTACATGAGCGACATTTACATGAATATGAATTTTCAATATGTATTTTTTATTTGTTGTCAGAATCATACAATAAACACACTGGGTAATTTGGGATTTTATAATGATTAAAAGATCACTGATGCACAGAGAGCTAGTCATGTTAGTCATGTTGCCACTGGCATTTAGTCTAATTTAAAAACTGTTTGCATACAGTATATACTGTGAGCAGGGCCAGGAGGTTTTCTCCAAGTTTATGTGACAGTTGATTGTGTAGCTTCCTCTCATGTTCTCCCCCTCTGTGCCATCTCTCTTTGTTTTCTGAGAGTGTCTTTGAACCACAGGCATTTTCTCTCAGCCCTGCCAGATCCATCTTCCCTCCCTCTCCCTCTGTCTGTCCCTCTATAGCTCCTATACTGCCTGTAAACACACACACACACACACACACACAAATAAATACGCATGCAGACAGTCTCCTGTCGTGCTTGTTGCTCTCTCCACTCTACCATCAATACTGTCACTGTCTTCATAACATCTGAGAAAAACACTTGCACGTGACAAACCCCAACACACACATACACACACACGCACTAAATAAACAGACATGACTTTTGTGATGTAACTCATGAACTTACTGAAGAAAATGACACACTGAATTGTATTGTGTGTGTGTGGGCTTCTGTATGAGAAGGTCCACCGTTCCTACAGTCCTGCTGTTTTGAGATCATTGTTGAGCTCTCTGCAGTGTGGATTAGGAAGGTGAAAGATTAGAGTCTTCGGCTAAGTCACCGTGGTAAAAATCTTGTTTCCAGCTGACGCCAGACTCCTCTCATCACACGCGATCTCTCGCCTTTGCAGTCACGTTGCGGCCCATGGGTGCCGGCAGTGTATGTAATACTTCTTCCTTGAATCTGACAGTGTTGTGCTGAATGCTGCATATCTGTCAGTGTAGTGACAGGGAACATGTGCATCATGTTCATCTTGCTCTGGTTAAGTCATTAGTTTGAGGTTTGGGATATTATGCCTATTCCTTTGCCAAGATTCAAATGGAAAAATTGGTTCCTCTCTTACATCTGTCCATTAAACATAAGGCCACCAGCAGCAACTGGGGAGCTTTACAGTGTTCCCATATGTTTGTTTCTATACAGCCAGCCTGGCATTCCCCCGCTTTCTGTTCAGATAACTATGGCAGCTGATGGATGAAGCTTTATATTTAACACGCAGCATGAAAGTGGTATTGATCCTCTCATCTAACTTTTGGCAACTGGACAAGATCTTGTGCCCTGATATGTTCGGTTATCAGATGAAAATCCCCTTGCACCTGTTCTCCTATCTCCATGTGCTTCCCACAATGCACTGCATTTGAGTCTAAGCCCTATAGTGTGAAATGTATCGCTCCTGTGGCACTTCAGTGACTCCATAGCAGTGAATGCGGCTCTGAAGGCTTTTGTAAATGAGAATATCTTTGATGAATAGCTGCCAGTTATTGGATTTCACATCTCTTTATATTGTTTGCCAGGGATCGCCGTGCATGCTTTCACATGCACCAGTGCAAATAAGCCAATAAAAGAGGGTCAGGCTGAAGGGAGGGGACTGGCATACAAAGAGCAATGTCTGAGGAGCAGCGGCAGCAGTCACCATGCTCGATCTGATGCCGTGCACGGCCTGACTAGTCCTCGGAGGAAGTGTGTCGTTGCCCTGCCTGTATGGAGGGGGAGTGTCTGTTTGCACAGGTCTGTCAGTTAACACTAATCTGCCTGATCTCCACCTCAAAGTCACTCACTTCTCCACATGCAAATAAACATATTCAGCCCTCTTTCAAACCAAAGCCACTATCAAACACTTGTTTGATCAGCAGAGCGCCTGTGAGGTAGTTCATTATGCATTTGAAAAAAAAAGTGCCATGCCCCCGCCTTTGTCGGGACAGAGCTCATTGTTGCCAGCTTTTTATGTAATTACTCTCACCTTCAGCAGTGGCTGGGAACAACTGCCTACCCAGCAGACTGAGGTGTGTGTGTGTGTGTGTGTGTGTGAGAGCAATTCATGTGGCTTCTTACAGCAGATTGGGCATATATACTGTACTTTAACTTTGCCCTAGATTCTTCTCTATATAGATCAATCCAGACCATGAAGCCCACCCACACTTCATTCAACCAAAGCCTCAGTACTCGGGATTTATGTGCCATGAGAACTTGTGGGATGAGAGGGTGCTTTCATTGCACTTTTCATTGCACCCTATGATAACACTTTGTTGTATGAAAACTTGCTGCGCTCAGTATAAAGTTTTTTTTCTCTCTCTCTCGTTCTTTTAGTAACCCTCTCACTGCAAGTTACTTCTTCAGCAGGAAAACAAAGCCGTCTTCATTTGTCAGGATGCAACAACTATTTTTCTTCCAACCAAAGGAGGCAGGATCCTCCACAAGGCGACAGAGTTTGCATTTAAAGCAGCTGTCTAATAAGAGACACGAGCGCCAAGAATCAGTGTGGGTCTCGCACATTAAAAAGCACACATCAAAAAGACCCACCCACCCCTCAGCACCCGCCAAATTCCTTTGTGTGTATGTTGTGTGTCATGTGTATGACATTGAGAGGCTAAGCAGTGCTTTGCAAACAGACAGGCCCGAACTAGTAAACAGGTGCTGCTGTAGCAGCTGAGGATGAGGACATGGGGCGTCTCCACGAAGCCTGATCAAAGAGAAGCTGCCTCAGCCGCCAGTCATCCCGGCAACTTGATTTATGTCACCGTGTCAGAGAACTTTATGACTGCCTGCAAAGGCAGCGCGCAAACTGAAGACGCACAGACTCGTCCACGCCTCCGAGTGCAACAACAATGCAAGGAGAGGAAGGTGTAGTCATCTGCTCACACAGGAGCATTGTTTTAAGGGTGATGATCCACTTTCCCTCACCCCCTCTGAACCCACATCAGGCTTTGACTTGCAGAGTCGGCTTAATTGTTCTGTCATCTCAACTTTATGTTTTTTAATACTGCTCGGTTCCACGCAGACACGTAACATCAGCTCAATTACAGAGTGTGAAAAGCTGAAAATCCTGGCTTGCTGGCGAACCAGTCAGATTAAATTAAATTCAAGTCATTATCAAAGGTTTGATGCCGTTTCAACAACCCCGATCACGAGCAGAAGCTTCTCATTGTCAGCACGTCATGAGCCAGAACAGACACGCAGCCTCCGTCATGGCACCGCGGAAAGAATGAGAGGCAGGAAGTGGGATGACGCCATTCGTCCCGGCAGAGTTCGGTGGGTAGGTTCATGTGTCTGAGACTCATCAGCCTTTCGTCACAAGGCCGGGGTGGGATTCCCCCGTTTGGCCAAATAAAACATTTGATCTCACAGAAACAACATGTCACGATCAGACGGAGGATGTTTCACTGTTGAAATAAGATCTATACTTTTAAAGCCGAAATCCTGCAACATACAGTTGAGTGTGATTTCCAAAAAAGAAAAAAAAAAAAAAAAAAGCACCTTTCTTTCTTGACAGCAACACTTTGCCCTTGCTCTGAGCAGGATTTCTCCCTTTGAAGCGCAGAGAAGAGGAGAAGTGAAGGCTGTTTGGCTGAAGAAGCCCTGGAGGGGGGTGGTAACTGTCATTTATATTTACAGCCTTCTCAGACACCTCGGGGGCTGTTATCCAGGTGGCCTCTGTTGAAGCACTCACACCTTTTTCACAACTCAGAGTATCAATAGACACTGGCTGACTTTGATTCAGCCACACAGAGGCTGTGAGTCATGTGCTTTCTGACTGTTGAAACGGGCTGGGTTGATGCTGGAACTTGAATGCCCTGGGGGATGAAGTATTACTACACTTCTAAAACTTTATTAGACCAGAGAGGACTCTCTTGCACAGGTTTTAAACTCTGAGAAAAAGATTTGAAGGTGAGGCGTATAAAGGATCCTCTGAAACTGCATGTTCTCCCTCGCATATCTAAAAGTAAAACCTCTTTCTTTACTTCCAGCTTTGACAATCTATCAGTATTTCAGTGTCTCTTACGGTTCACATACTTGTACATAAACAATGACTCTAAGTATCCATGTTTTCCTGTTGCTCTGACAGCACTGTCAAGACAAAAGTCAATTGGCCTTGCTCGGATTCAAGAACAGACTTGTGTCTCTCCCTCTCTCTCTCTCTCCCTCCCTCTGTGTACACCATGAAATCTGTTGACAGGCTAAAGGATTGTTTAACGCCAAACATCTCACAATGCCGCACGATGCATTTTGATTCGCTCGTGCTTTAGAAACCGACCTCAGTCAATATGTAACTACCCCAAATCCAGGCCAGATGTGTCTTTAGAAATGTCACCATGCCCCGGCTGATGAGGGGAGACATGATGACAGATATCCAGTATTTTGGTTTGCAGCGATCCTCGTTTTCAAAGTCAGCGCCCTCCTAACAGTCTAATCCTGTCCTGAATGAGAGCTGGATTATTGTATAACTCCATCAAGGATACGCAGCGGAACATGAAGTGAGAGAGCGAGAGAGAGGAGGATGAAAATGAAGAATTGTACACGGGGTTATAAAAGCACCCAGTGTAAATGCAGTTACTGAATTATATATTTTTTAAAAGGTTATCAAAACTGAATTTTTTAGTTCAAATATGAGAAATTCTGGTCACATAATTTCTCCTTTTTCCCGACACCACCATTTTCAACTTTCAAACTGAATTCTTTATAAAACACTGTTTTATTTAAAAACTTTAAGTATCTGTGAATCAAGTAGAAATGTATAATTTGCTCTTTTTTTCTTGGTGAAGTTAATATCCTAAAATATAAGACTACAGCAATTATTTTAATAATTAAAACAAATCTAAAATGTCTGATTCCTTATTATACAGCACACAAGCAGCATAGAGATTTGACTGTTATGTGTTGACTTGTGTACCAGTTAATTTCTGCTAAGTCAGGTAAAACGTTTCATCTTTTATGAGCTGCAAAGGGCAATTTGGTTTCCAAACACGTGTGAGTGGAGCGTTTATGACCCCATCTAATAAGCTCCTAGAACCACTCAGTATTTATATTCAAATGTTTCTCCTTCCAACACTTGATCGTACATTTTGGTCCTAATCAATTACTCCTCAAGACGATATATTATAAATCCAGCTTATTCATACCGTCACATTCATAAAACCAGATCACTGATGTTGATTTGCTGCACACTGTCAGCATCTAATGACAAAGGATGCGACTGCATTATGAAATCTTAACGCTGCTCTGTGAGGACGGTGACTCAATCCGGGAGAGAGAATAACAACACAGTTGCAATACACAAGTCCGACTTTACAAGCATTTAAAACTAGAACGTTTTATTAATTTTTCTATAAAATCTCAGCTTTCTTTTTTTTTTTTTTAGAAATATATACAAACGTTCTCTTGTGCTATAAAACAGCAAAGAAAGAAAACAATGAAAACTCAACAGTGTGTACAAATAACATTTTTTCAGTGATGAGTGCTCGATAAATTTATGGTGGGGATTTGCCTCACAATGGGCAGTGGGTAAGGTCACAAGCACATTTCAACAGCTGCTCTCACTTCAGTTCAAACATGTGTGACACTCCAGTTTGTATTAAAACGCCTCCAAACACAACGCTGCCTGTAGTGTCTCTCTGACCATTTGCCTCCATTGTCTGCGGGGCCCTGGCATTGTCCGTAATCTGTCACTTACAGTATAAGCGGCCTTTTTTCTTGCCTGTAGGGAAAACATCTATTGCACATTATTCAAGTAACCCTACGGCACATCCAAATGGTTTATTCCAGTCTTTTTGTCTCGGGAACAATACCATTTTTTTCCCACTACCAAGTTCCACAATAGGATAAGTGAATCCAGGAGTAGCAGATTTTTCCTCAAACAAAGGCAGCTCTTGTTGCATGAGATGGCTCAAGATTAAAAAAAAAACCCCACATTGCATTATCTTCAGCAGAGTTTGCATAAATAAAACACGAACCTTGATTCTTTTGATGGCACTGGGATTACAAAGTCTCATTTAGATAAGGGCTTTACAAGTATTTTTGGGGTTTTATACAAGGAGATCCAGCTCATACACATGTTGGAGGAGGCCGTGTAGGTTCATACTTAGTGCTGTGTCCTTTGAGAGATGGGTGAGGTTTGATGTAAGGCCTACTGCTGGTGAACACGCTGGCGGCCTTTCTCCTCGTCCTCTTCTTTAGCTTCCTGCTGAACACGTTCTGCCACGACTGCAGCGTCTTTGACGTCCAGATCCACATGCCGCTGGTGATGCCCACCACCAGCAGCATGAAGATCTTCACCATGAAGATCTCCACGGCAGGGATGGAAGTCTTCATGACACACTCAGCCGACTCTGGCCCGCCGCCCTCCACGCACTTCCGCTCCGCTGCCAGGATGCGCCAGTAGTCCATGTTGAGCCTCTCGTAGAAGTAGCAGGCGATGACGCAGGTGGCCGGGACGGTGTAGAGCACAGAGAAGACGCCGATGCGAACCATCAGCTTCTCCAGCTTGTCCGTGTTTTCTCCCTCCGTTTTCATGATCTTGCGGATGTGGAAGAGGGCCACGAAGCCGGACAGCAGGAAAGACGTGCCAATAATCAGATAGCAGGAGAGAGGAATCAGCACAAAGCCGGTGAGAGCTTTGACGTCCATGCTGCCCACGTAGCAGATGCCCGTCAGCTCGTCCCCCGCCACCTTCCGCATCACCAGGATCATGATGGTCTTCACAGCGGGGATGGCCCACGCCGCCAGGTGGAAGTAGCTGCTGTTGGCCTCGATGGCCTCGTGGCCCCACTTCTTCCCCGCAGCCAGGAACCATGTGAGGGTGAGGATAACCCACCAGAGGGAGCTGGCCATGCCAAAATAATACAGGATGAGGAACACAATAGTGCAGCCGGTGCTCTCCAGTCCCTCCTGGATAACATATTGCACCCCATTGTCTCTGTCACAGGCTATTCTGTCAGCGCCCACAAAAAGTCGGATGAGGTAGCCCACAGAGTAAACGCAGTAGGACATGGAGAGGAAGATGATGGGCCGCTCAGGGTACTTGAATCTCTGTGGGTCGATGAGGAACGTGAGCACAGTGAAGGCACTGGAGACAAAGCAGAGGATGGACCAGATGGCCATCCACACCAGAGAGAACTGCTTGTCCCCCTGACTCCAGTATACGTCCACTTTGGGGTAGCATTTAGGGGCACAGGACTCGCTCTTCTCCACAAAGTGGAACTTGCCAGGGTTGCTGCACGGCTGCTTGCTGCTGCTGCTAGTGCTGCCGCTACCGCTGTCCTTCAGCTGCAGGTCGTGGCTGCTCAGAGGCCGCTGGGGCCTGAAGTCAGGGGGCTGGGTGTGGGACACTTTGGGGGGCTCGTCGGAGCCGTTGTTAGGCGCCTCCATGCAGAGGTTGTTCGGGTCGTTTTTGGTCGGCAGCCGGGAGCAGTCCAGGGAGTCGGGCCACGGGAAGTTAAACTGTTCCAGAATGGGCGAGCATTTCAACTTCACCTGCTCACACATGACTCTGCATGCTGGGATGGGGTTGGAAACCTGCTCCGTGCACATGGGAGCATACAGCGAGCACAGGAAAAATTTCAGATGACTGTGGCACCCAAACTGTATCAGCGTCGCGAACTCCTGCAGCTTTATCGCTGCCTCTTTTTGGTCATCGTGGCCCATGAGGTTCGGCATGCGAGTCATGTTGTAGCCAATGTCTTTGCACTGGGGGATGTTGATGTGTTGACATCTCCCCTCTCCTGACCAGTCCGGGTCTATGGAGCTGATGGCTGAAGCCCCACTGCTCCACAGGAGCAGCAGCACAGAGACCAGGCTCAGTTTGGCACATGGACGCATCCTCAATTCTTTATTTAACGAAGAAACGTCCATCACTTCCACAGCACACGATTCTCTCACTGGAAAAAGTCTGTGATGAATCCAGGCTGGTGTTGGTGTGTCGGAGCAACGCGGGAGAACTCACACAACTATCTGTAAGGAGATGGCTTTCTCATTCTCAGTGTGGAGAGTTTAATGGGAACATATGTCCCGCGACGGTCCGTGGACGCTGTCTCGCTGGAAGTGTCGCGCGCACAGGTCCATGCTTCCCGAGCGCAAGTGCTGGAGCTGTACTTGCTCAGTGTCCCGCAGCCGCAGCACCGCGTCTCAGGCTGCTGGGGTTCAAACACACACACACACACACACACACACACACACACACACTCTAGGTCCAGACTTGTCTCACACTTGTTCCCCGAAGATCCGCGGACCCGTCCTCGCCTTTCATGTCACTTTTTTTTTCCGCGCGCAGGAAACCGAAGCGCGGTCCGCGCGACAACTTGGAGCAGAAAAAACAAAACAAAACAAATAGTCCTTTACGCGGCGGGTCCTTTACGCAGGGACGTCTCCTCAGCAGGGTCCAGAAACAACTAGTGTGTGAAGTGAGTGGACGGAGCTGAACGTGTCCCAGTGAGGGCAGGAGGAGGAGGAGGAGGAGGAGGAGGAGTATGCTCCTCCCGTCTCACAGCGGCGGACAAACTGATGCGTCTGGTTTGGTGGCAGCGCTCGTCTGAGCTGGTCGGAGCCTCCGTCCCGGTCTAACCTGCCAAGAGATCCGCCTTCAAAGACGCAGCTACTTTACATGAGAATATGACACTGACACGCGGATTATTTTCAAATCGTGCGGAACCGCTTGTTCATTAGAGCGACCCCCCCCCCCCCCCAACACCCCCCCCCCCACACACACAAGATTCCCAAGCACAACAACAACAACAACAACACGCAGAGTTTGCACGACTGTCACTGAATGCCGCACAATGCACGGGACACGCTGCAGACGCGATGGGACGTGTGATGGCTCATGACTGCAGAACAAGTTTTCACCCCCCCCCAACACCCTTTATCCTTGAGCAATAAGTTTTAAGATGCAAAATAGTTTAGATTAAACAACGACAAATGCAACATATTTGTTGTTTTTAAGAGTAACCTGACCTTAAACAATAAGGGTATCCAAATGACAGCTAACTTTTATAGCGTCTACACATCTATATATTTGATTTATCTGGTGCATCTAAATAACATGCAGTATTACACATTATATAGGGCTTTTGGTTGGGATTGCTATTCTTGATGCATTAATATAAGCGGGATAGTTATGCTGAGGTTGAGGTGGAGCGGGAGCCATTTAGATATTAAATAGCACAATATAGGGAATTGATTAATGCTCTGTATGTACAACGCTGCTGTTGATGAGTAAAAGGTTCTTCTACTTCTGCAAACAAACCAGAGTGAACAAAGCATAAATATCTCAACAGTACGGTAAGTAGAGAACATTATTAATAGTCCAAAAGCTTCATAGACATCGTGTGGAATCAGCCACAGTGACTTTCATGAAAACGATTGCAGGAATGACATGATATATTCATTGGACTGTTTTATGCAATGTACACTGTATATAAACTAGACGGACTACTGTGAGGGAAATGTGCACATGGGTTTTAACCACATTTTAAATCGGAATTCAGCCCGGATGAATTATTCATTCCTCAGTAGTCGATTCAAGGCAAGTTTGCAAACCACATACAATAATAACATTCGCACATTCGCACAAACAAAACAACAGTGGACAGAAACAATGGCATTTCTGTTGAAAGAGACACGTGAGTCAATTTGTCAGTGTGCGGCCTGCATGAAACTTCCCCGAGGCGCTCTTGAAAGCACCAGGGCAGAGCACTCATGGGGGACATTTGTAAGGATGTTGATGAAAACGTATCCCAGTTTAGAATCTGTTTATAATGTAGCAGTGTGGGAATCTGTGTGTTGTGGCCGCAGCGTTCTCTGTGCCAAATGCAACAGCACCTTGCAGTAATTTTCTCTCTCTCTCTGAGGACATTATTCTATTGTAGAGATTAAAGCTCACCAAAGTGAACCAGAGACAGACCAGCCAGTGACATCTGTAATAATAACATTAATTGTCACCAAGTTGACACAAGAAAGCTGCTGATGTGTGATAGAGGCTGCACACAGATGAATGACTACAGGTGTTTCTGTGTAAATTATCGTTTCATGTTAATGGTGATAATGCAGGGAGGTATTTCTAATTAAAAATAATGAAGTAGTTTGTCCAAATCAGTTGTTATTCCCATGGGAACAAACAGAGTTAATTCATTCAGCGTAATCTTCTTTTTTCTCACTTGTTTATATCACAAACGGAATCATTGTCCTCTGGTGAGGTGCAGTTTTTTGTTTTTGTATGTTCATCTCATGTCATTGTGGGTTTCCCTCTCCCATTTCCAAAGTGACCACCTCCCCTTGAGTACAGATGCTATGCACTCACGGCCCTGTTAGCTCTGTGATAAAGTGTCTAGAGTGTATCCGGTCCTCTGCTTGGGGGAAGGCCCCAGCCTCCCTGTGACCCAGAACAGAATAAGTGGTTCAGAAAATGAATGGAGGAGCTTTTATCAGCCCGTTAAAGTGAAACACAGCACTACCAGTGTCACGGGCCATTATAAAATAAACCAAACACAACGTGTGAACACACAGAGCGCAGTAATAAATGGCATCAGTAAACCCTGATGATGCATTGTAGTTAGAGTTAGTAAGTATTTTATCATCAGCCCGTCCATAGAGGGGAAGGCTGGCATATGCTGGGAGGAGAATAGGTTATGAGGCCTTTTGCCTTTTAAGTGTGTGTGTGTGAGAGAGAGATCCTCCAGACCTCACTCACATTACCTTGTAAAAAGTTTGTGGCTGTAAGATTTACGCTGAGGCCCCTGTCATGGTCTCCATCAAGCCTGAAATAGTGATCGCGAGTAAACAGCAGTGCTTTCAGAGCTTTTAACAAGAGTCACTAAAAGTGCTTTTAGAGGTATTCCTGAAATGTGTCCGTGCAACATGAGAAACCTGACACCAGCATGCATAAATGGTTTAAGCACAGCATATCTTACGGAGGGCATTTCAGCTGTTAGCGCTCAGTGTGCGGAGCAGGCGCATAAATATAGGGTATGAATATACTTATGAACACAATACACTGCTCCGATACAGCTCAAGTTTCACTTATCCAGCTGTTAATGTTTGAAGTGGTTTTGATCAGAGCACACACACACACACACATAGTGGGATATTCACAATGGTATGCAAACTATTTTCCTTTGTAAAACAAAATGCATAGATCTTCTATAGGGTGACCCCCTCACACACAAAGACAAGGACAACAGCTGACATGCCTGCTCCGTCCCTCCCTCTCCACTTACACGTTTATTATGTCACTGACATGTAGAGGGGATGACAAAAAAGCGACGGCGGCTTTAATGTGAAGGAGAAGAATGTAGAATCAATGCTTTGCCCCAGCCGGCCTCACCTCTGCTCTCCATTCACTGATCATCCATCTTTGAGGAAACCCTGTCTGGCGTATTTTAAAGCAAACAACTGCCCTTATTATGGGCTGCCTTTGGTCTAATGAAACTGACAAGATAATATTGTTACACAGGCTAAAAAGAAGACTCAGTCGACTAGTTTGTGGTAATTCATCGGCTTTGTTCTGATCTTGCTCCTGTCTTCCCTCCTGTCTCCCTCTCTTTCATGATTGTTTTGCTGGTCATGATGATATCTCTTTGAAAATGAGAAGAAAAGAGAAGGAGAGAGAGAGAGAGAGAGAGGGAGGGAGGAATCAGGCCTGTTCACTCTTTAGCATCCACAGGCTCAGCAGCTACTACTGTTCCTTTTATGTTCTTTTTCTGTCTCCCACCCTCTTTTTCATATACACCCCCTAACCCACCACACACGGCTCATTCCTTCTTACACATTTGCAGAATATGCACACACACACACACACGCACACGCACACACATATTTTATCTCATCTTTGCAAGCACAACAGTGTGACGAAGAAAAGCAGTGCAGCTCCATCTCTGAAAAATCAGCAACTGAGATAATTCTGTAACTAATAAAGTGAAAGGAGGGGGGGGCTTTGATGACTGAAGCTGAAAAGATATTTTATTTTTTGTGTGTGGGATTTGAGATGTGTGATTCTATGGAGCGAGCTCGCTCCCCTGCTGTTAGGCTCTGGCTGGAAGCTGGCCCCCTCTGGCTAATGTTATGGAGAATCGGAGGAATTTTATGGCTGTCTTTTCCCTCAGCCCCCTTTTTTCTTTTGTTCCCCTTTGAAGAATGACTTTAGACATTTTATTTACATATTTAACCATGGATGAAAGAAGTGAAGGGTGAGGAAACAAAGCTCCTCGGGTTCTTCAGGGAATTCTGATCAGTAAAAATGAACTGAAGCCAATACATTTTTGCAGCGTCTGAAATTAAATTGGTATCAAACGCAGCACTGTGATGGTGACACTTCTGAAATTGATGCCATCACTTCTTTGACAGGATAATATGATCTTCCTCCCCCAACCGTGCATCCCTAAGAATAATAACCATATAGGATTTCTCTTAATTGCTGATGTTTGATGACTGGCATGCTGTCCCAACATGTGAGGTATGCTGAAGGAGAGATGGGGGGACGTTTTGGACATGTTTGGCATTGTTGCTGGCGCTGAAAGGGCATGTTGATTAAACGTACGGGTGGGGTAGGGCTATAATCTTCTTAACCAAGGCCCTCCTCTTCTCTTTCAGGAGGCACAATGAGAAGAAACAACACACTCAGTTGGAGGTGAGACTATTTGTCCGCATGCCCTGCACATTGTCCGGGGATCCTGTTCTCCCTCCTGATTGCATGCGTTGAGCATTTAGCTCAGGATGATCCTATTCATCAGCATAATCTTTGATTTTCATCTTATTGCTTCTCTTTAGTTTGTGAAGAGGTTGGTGCCAAACACCAAAAAGCAGTGATGGAGAAGCTATTGCATCTCTAACGCAGACATTAAAGAACCATGTGCTGAAATGGCGGAGAAAAAAAAGAAAAAGAAAAAGACGGGATTTCTTCTTCAACTGCTCACATAGATCATTTCTTACATCTTTAATAAGAGCACCAGTTTTCATAAAGGGTCAGACGTTTTGAGGAAACGCATATGAATCGAGCAATTAATTATTAAAGAGGCCTGTCAACATCAAAGCCTGCAGTATTCTTCGCTCATATGGTTTAAATAGTTCAATAAAGTAACTTATTAATGAGGACTAATTTCTCTGTCTCTTCTTTTCACTTTGCTCTGTTAAAATCTGCTTTGTTTCTCTGCTGCCCTCACGTGCAGATTCCCATCAGGTTAGCCCTCCGACCTCGTTCATCTTGTATTACGGACGATAAGGAGAAGTCACTGTGTTTTGCGACCCTCTTAAGTGTTTACACAATAGATTTGTTATAATTATATGGACGGCGGAGTTTAATATCGCTGGGCGAGCAGTCGATCTGCAATGAGCAGTGTTGTAATGAATCTTGTTTGTTATGAAGCCCAAAAACATCTGGGTAGAGGCTCCTTTGAAACAGCAATATTAGTTTAGTGGGGTGTTCTTACATCATTCTCTTTCATGTGGTGGTCGTTTAACAGCGGAGAGAGGAAGGAGGGAAGGAAGGAGAGGGGAAGGAGGGAGTGGGCTGTTGGGGTTCAGCAGAGTGAGACGAGGCGAGGAACCAAAACACTCAGCAGCTTCCAAAATGCATTTTTTTTTGTTTTGTTTTGTTCTGAAAGCTCGTCACACTTTGGTGGAGGACGTCTGCAGTTGTCGTTTGACTTTTCTCCAAAGTTCTTGAAATAACGTGAGAGTGATTAGTGGACGTTGGAGACGAAGGAGGAGAAAGTGGGAGTAAACATTTAATTGCCTGAGTCGGTGAAGGACACTGATGTTAATATTATTACCCAGGGTCCTTGTGGGGGCACTTGAGTGTGAATTGCTAATCAGGAAGGCCTTCTTTGGCCTAATCCCTCTTTGAGTGGCCGGCCCGGTATCAGTGCGTCTGGGGAGACTCCCCACTGCTTCTGGCTCTGGAGGCTCCATTCAATTGTGCAGCCCTCCTGTCCCATTCCCACAGTCCCCTCACACTGTGCAGCGCGGATACGTGCACGCGCCCACACGGAGACGTGCACGCACCCACACAGCACACATCCTCCTCTACCCAAATTAGATTAGACCCTTCCCTTTCTCCCCAGCAAGGCGCTGGTCTTTTCTCTGCCCGATCATTTATTCTGCCCCTTTTGTCTCTGCTTTATAAAAGAGAAACAAATTCCCAAACAACACCCCTCCTAAGAACGCATGGCTGTGGAGAAAAAAAAAAAGATGAGGAAAATGCAGACATCTTTAGCAGACCTGAGGTGATGCTATAATATCGCCTTCCTCTTTGATGTGCCAGCTCTAATGATGTGAGGGGAAGGGTCAGGGGTAGCTGTGGCCGAGCAGTTAGAACAACGCCAGCTGTGCATCGCGTCAACCTGTTACCCCACCACAGCCCCTTTTTCTGACAGTAACACTGAGGATCTTTTTACTGCAGCCCCACACCAACACGGTCCGACGTTCGCTCGGCTTGGCCGTGGAACCTCCCTGGCCCAAACAGATTAAGTGCAGTCGGCAAACTTGCCTGAGCTGCACGCCGGCGTGTCCAAGTCTTGCCGTATTAGTTGTTTTGATTCCTTGCATCTTTATTCCTTGTAAACCAGTAATGGACACTGACGCATACAGGCAAAATAAAGGCCTCAGTTGAAAGGGTCTTTTGTAAGAAAGCCCTGGTGGAGGCTTTCTCCTCCTGGTTCAATGTGCAGCCGAGCTTTCCCAAAAGCAGCAAATTGAGATCAAAGCAAAATTAAAGCTGACTCGTTCAAAGCAAGATAAAAATGTGTGAGCCTGCAGCGATATTTTCTCTATTGATTTCCTCCTTTGCTTGCACTCCGTGGGACTGCGCTGGCTGTGCTGTGCTCAGCGCCAGCGATGGAGACTGTGAGGCTGCTGCAGGGAGAAAGGAAATGACTATCGATACAGACAGCAAAATACTGTAATAATGATCTGGGATAAACAGATTTCACAGAGCGCTCAAGATCTGAGTGATTTGGTAACTTCTCGTTCCGTTCCAAATCTGGTTTCACTTTTGCTGCACGACATGGGGAAGAATAATGAGAGAACATCTAATGGCAAGCATGAGAGTGGCGTGAAGAGCGAGCATGGGAACGGTGTTGTCTGGTGCTGTTATTAGCTCTGATTCTCCAGACAGAAGACGGCATGTAGTTCTGTTATTGTCTTCTCATCTGCAGTATTAGTCCCTTTTTTTTCAAGGCACCACATGTGGAGTCTGTATCCCTGTGAAGTTTATTCAGATTTGCAAGAAGGCTGAAGAGTGCCTTTCACTGGCCATTTTTCTTTTGTGTCTGCTTTTATGTTCAGTGCAGTCACAAGGAAAGAGGCACAGACAAAGTTTTTGGCAGCGCCGCACAGCAGATAGCGGCGCGCCTGAAAGGTATCGGCTTTAATTAGAGAGCCGGAGGACGAGATGTTCCAGTAATAACACAACAGCAAACAGGATTCTTTTCTTTGTTATGACGAGTGCAAATCTAGGTAATTATGGATAATTTACTGTCGCTCTACCTGTATTGCAGGTTGTTTGTTAGCAAGGTGTGAAGGGATGAGTGAAGGTGCAGCTGAGGGATTCAGTGCTGTGTTTGAAGTACTGGGCGGGATTGACAAGCCTTAGAGAGAAACCTGAACAGGTATGTAGACAAGCTGCAACAGTGAGTGCGTGGACCAGGAGAGTCTTTTTCTCACCTGTAATTCTGCTCTTGTTGGATCTTTCCAGTTGTGCGCATCAAGCGTTGTTCTGTAAGCAGAGTGGTGATACAAAGATGTCGGAGAGTCAGGAAAAATAAAATATCAGTCAGTCAAGAAAGGATGTGCAAAAAGCTCTGGAAAAAAAAGGAGGAACGTCTCTTTTTTTTCTTGCAGTTGCACATCTGCCCTCTCTCAATTGAGAGGTGCAACACCTGGGCGAGCTGAAAGGAAACATGAATCAAGCTAAGGAAAATGTCTTTTAATCTGTTTCAGATATTGTTTCATAGCTCTAAGCAGTCTTACCTCATCTGTGGGGCTTACTCCTCAGACAGCGGGATCACTGTATCCGTAGGCATTCCTCAGGCTCAGATATCAAAACAGCACTAAATAACCTGTCATTCCCCCTCTACCGAACAGACGTCGCCGCGCGATCGCGCTTGAGGACGGTTTCTCATCGTAATATTTCCCCCCTTGACCTCTAAAGGTTAAAGGTGGCAGCATAAGAGTGGCAATAATGATTTTAAAAATGTAACTCATAAATCACAAATTAAAAACATCTTAGAAATAAAATAAATGATCAAACCATTTAGATAGCTTATATATAAAACCTTTGTTTGTAACCCAGTTATGAAAAGTGCCGGAGGCTGTTTTCCCCTCTTCTCTCGCACTCGGAGCAAGTGTCATAGCTCTTTGACTTTTTCACGTCTGGTGTTCAGAAAGTGTCCCACAAACTTAACGTCGAGTGATTTCCATTCCACGTGTGAGTGATTGATTGGGGAACGACTGGGACAGTTGGTCAAACATCGTCCGGCTGTCTGACACGCAAGTTTCATACATTCGGTTTGATACGCTTCAGGTTTATCTCCAACGTATGCAGGTGTCTTTGTGGAGTGGCTGTTTTCTTTTGTGTGATTAAACAACCCACGGAAATACATGCATTCAGCTATCCATCACACACGCATGCTTTCTCTGCTTCATCGCTGCAGACAATCACTGTGACTGCTTCTGGTCCTGGGAGAGGATTGTGTGGAGGTTTTAAAGGAGGGATTTGCGAGCGGTTTGATTGGTTGCAGCTCTGACAAGAAGCCGGTGAAAGGGAGGAAAGAAAGCACAAAGATGTTCAGAGATGGCTGCTGGATGTCGACTGGTGGAGGCCGGGTCTGAGCTCTTAAGCTCGTTATTAAAAGCATTCATGGCCTAAAGCTTAGAGCAGATCTCTCTTTTCCTTTAAGAGTCATTATAATTTCATTTAAAAGTAGTTATTTCATCACAAACAATAATAGTGTCTCTTTACAGAAGAATGGAAAAGGAAGTCGGACTGTTTGTAAAATATCTCATTCGCTTTCTTCCAGAGGAAATTGTTATAATCTGCCATGTTAATGCAGGTCAACACTCAGCAGCAGCTAACTTAGCTTAAGGAAACATTAGCAGTGTCACTCTGGTTTCACTTTTTATCATAACCTTTAAAATAACCCTACCCATATTTACCATATTAACATATGAGTGGTTATTAAAACACATCTAAGTGTTGGCACGAAAGTGGATAAGAGCATTTGCCAATACTTTAATTTCCCTTAATATGTATAATATTTAACAATTCTTCATTCGATTGTCTAAAAATTAAAAACGCTATTGTACATATTTTGTTGACATGTCAATCGTTTCAAATAATGTTCAAACCATCAAAGTAGGTCATTTGTTTTTTCCCCCTAGTGGCGAAGTTACATATTGTCTCTTCAATGTGTCGCTAACTGGCAGACTTCCTACCAAGCATGTCTGTAAAATGAGGTGTAGCCTTCCAAAATACCCCATAATTCATTGTGCTTCTGTGACAAAGTGTTTTTCAAAGAGGTGTTGGCTGCAGCAAGTCAGGTGAAAATGTATGGAATGCAAGTACTCGACCTAAAGGACATTAGGCAACCTTTTCTGATTGCAGCTCAGCAATGTTTGAAAAGCAAATGGTGATGATGTAGTTTAAATTTAACGTGTATTGTTACCAAACAGACATTTATCTCTAGTACAGTTCAGTCTGTCTCTGTTAACTTCAGTTCTTACTGGGACATCACCTAATAGGCCTGTAATATTACTTCAATAACACTGATGTTCTGTGAGGACGTCACCAACTGGACTGCTTGTCTCTCTCATATTTGACTCCTATTATTATTTTTCTTTTCATCCTAAGTAAAGATGCTCAGAAGAGTTCCACCTCAGTTCGCTTGAGAGGAAGACCAAGTGCAGGTTAAACAAAAGCTTTGGTGCTTTTAAGTGCCGTGTTGAGTGTCAAGTGCCGTTGACAGTTTGGGTTCAGAGTCAGTAGAGGGGTAGCAGTCCAAACAGGCGAACAGCGGACAGCCCACTGTCAGCGGGGGTGAAAGACAACACCGGGTGTCCTCTGGGAGCTGACACAACCAGGAACGGCCCTAAAGAATAGGACGTGTTGTCACCACCACCTCTCTCTCAGTCTGGACAAACAACTGCTGCCTCTCCAGGTTTCAGAGTGTTTCTTCCTCTCTCCCCTCCTCTCCCTCTGTGGGTTTTTGACAGAGAGGCTGGTGTGTCAGGTTCAGGACGTTTCCATTAGCACCTTTAGGTGAAGCCCTTTCATCCAGCCGTTTGAGTCCTTGTGATCTGACCACAGTCGGGTTGTTAGCCTGCCACTGTGCTGATGTCAAAGCAGACAGACCTGACAACACTGGGAGGAACCCCTGAGCTCAGCAAGCAAAAAAAGGTTTGCTCCGCTGTCTGGAGGTGTTTGTTTACGTCTGTTGACATTTGGCTCACAGCCGACATCTGATATGTGTTAGAATTACCTGCCCTGAACAAATCTCCTTCCTGAGACAACTGCAGTCTGCTGTGAGGTGTGGTGAGTTCTTTCACAAAAACTTGAGGATAGCATTTCTTACTTAGGTTATTTGTTATGCTTAGATGCATGTACTCACATTTTTTTAGAAGCAGAGTTCAGATAACTGAAGTTGATGGCTGAGGTCCTTGTTAGCTAATGTTCATCCAAACACTGTTCCATTTCTTTCAGTGGTTTCATTGAAATGCTTCAGTTGTTTTCCTTATCTTTACCATTGATAGTTGTATTAACTCTTAAGCCATTGTCCGTTCACATCTTCAAACTGAAAAGTGAAATCCATTTTTCTAATCATTTCAAGTTTGGTTTGGTTAGATGCCAATAAATAATAAATACAGGGTAAAATATAATGATGACGTGTGACTGGTCAAAGGCATATCAATGGTACCTTGGCTCCGTGGCTCCATCCATCGACTGCCGTTGTGCAGACTCTCATTTCTATTGGGAGGAAGAGGAGACCAAACTGTCAGTGGATTTAAAGCAACACTGCATTACAAAAGCACTATAATTTGTTTATACCTATTCATTTCTATTCTCCTCAACATGAGCACCCAGCTCCTGTTATCAATAGTACTGGTTGATGGGAAAACAGTTTTTAGAAAAATAGGTCAAAATTAAAAAAGGAAATCCTGATTGAGATTACTATATGTATGAAATGATCCGATATTCAAACTCTTATTGTAAATGATGGATATCACTGATGACCGGAACAGATGTTTTAAATAAAACAACAACAATGGCAGCAGTTGATCTAAGATCTAAGTTTCTAGGCTGGAGTTTTAGTCATTGATGACATTATAGAAGGCGCCATGATTGTGACTAAGTCCTTCTTGAAGTTTGGCTTCACTTGGACTGTCTATAGTCACATGCGGGTTATCAAAGAGCTACAGTATAAATGGATTAGCTGTCTATAGTTATGAAATAAGCCCAGCCTCTGCAGTGTGATGTGGGCTTCAACCAGTAATTTGCTCCTTGCCAGACAATTCATCTCCTCTCACTGGCGTCAAGTCAAACCACTAAAATGATTAATCAAGTTCTCGCCGAATACCGAGGGACACACTTCAATTGATGGGGCAAACAATTAATGGCATCCTGTTTATTTGAAGTGATTATACTGGGTTTGTTCCCATCTGCCTCGGGGGAGGAAGTGGCGTCCCTGGTGCAGATGCTGTTTGTCAGAAGTCAGAACGGTGAAGCAGGGAGCCAACATGCAACAGAGGAGATTCAAGCACACTGAAATAGAACAATGGCTCTTGCACGCTTGTATCCTATTTCATAGGGAACAATGCACACTGTATGCATTTTTGTGATATTTTGGTGCGGATTGCTTTGAAGTGTGTTAGGGGAAAGACAAGCTTCTGCACAGCATCAAATACTTTGCTCGCTCTAAAGGATTTGTGGTGTGGATATAATCATTTAGTTCCACACTCTGTTTTAATAGGTCATACCTACAGTATATTTATGGTGCGCTGCTGAATCGCAGGCCTCTGACCCACAGACGAAGTGCAGTGTGAGCCACAGCCACGCTGCAAAAGCAACCTAACTTTTAATCCCACAATTGCTCTCCAGTTGACACATGCAGCCCATTTTTGTTTGATTGCAAATGTGATCAAATTCAACACAAAGCAGCTGACTTCTTGTTTAGCGGTCTCTTCTCCCTCCCTTCTAACTGTGGTTAGAGGCAACTCCCCCTCCGTTTATTGTCCAATGACTGTTTGTTGTCATTGCGGTATTGTTTTCCACTGTCACTTTCTGATCTTGGTTTATGGTCCCAGATGTTGGCAGAGGGGTGCACTCCCACAGAAAAGACATTTCATGGCCGTCTGATGTTCTCTGTGGTGTAGTTCTCCTAAAACAGCAAACACAGATCCGTCCTCCCACAAACCCAAAGCAGCCACACAGCAAAGAAACGTGGCCCGAGGCTGCGGCGACCCAATCTGTTGACCAAATGTATAGACTTAATTGTTTTGCAATCACAATCGTCGACTCTGGATCTGAAACAGTGTATGTGCACAAACCAAAAAAAAATGAAGAGCTTATGGCCTAATATTTATTTCTACGTATTTTTTTTCTGCTGGACTGTTTCATTTCTTAAATGCTGAGAATGCTGCACCCACTTCCTGTGTAGGCCACTCCCACCTCCCACCCTGTGGTTGCTGTCAGATCGGTGTGAGGAGGCCACCTTGGTCTTTTCTTCTTCTCCAAAGGTTACGAGATGTGAATGAATCAGGTCTGTGTGTGCCCAGGGAAGAGGCAGCACAAAAGCTTGTTGTGGGGGGGTGACATGGCCCCAGTATGGCTTCTTACCACCAATCAGGAGTGGTAGAAAAGAGGAGAGAGAGCCAGAGGCAGCAAGGGGAGTAGAGCTCCTCTGTAATTACAACATGGTCTTAAAAAGCAAATACCAAGCCTTAGCAACGTCAGCCGGGAGACAGAGAAAGAACGGGGGGGGGGGGGGGGCAAGGGGGGGGGGGGGGGGGGGGGGGGGGGGGGGGGGGGACAGTGGAGAGGAGGGCTAGAAAAAAATAGGCAAGGGGAGTTAAGATGCGCCATAGAGAGCGACCCTGCATTGACCTCGGCTCTCCAACAATCGTCCCCTGCCAGCTGGAGCCAGGGTTAAGGGCGAGAGCGAGGGGCCGGGCAGGATCCCCTCCGATTTATGACTGACTATAAGGCCCCTGAAAGAAACCCAATCACCCAGGATTCCTGCGCAGCATGACCCTGGCTGGAGAGAATGGATAGCCCAGGAGAGTGTGGGACTGGAGCCTCAGCAGCAGAGCCAACAGCTCATGCACAGAGGGCCACTTTGCCAAGGGGAGGGCCGGTGTGCGCTGGTTCTATTATCTGCAGCTCTCTCTGCATTGAGCATGATATCATTACACTGTGCCGACTCAGCTGCTTTCACTCACTGCCCAAACTCATCCTCTGAACTCCCTTTGTCCGACATATTTCACAAACTGGATTTACATGCACCCGGCTAATTGCTCTATCTGTCTAATTAGAAGAAATGTAATGGTTATTAAATTTCAACCTGCTCTCAATGTAGAGTGGGGAAGAGAGGCAGCTCTGTGAGTAGGGCATGAAAAGAAAGGGAGAAGGCAGCTGTCTTTTAAAGCGGGGTAAGCCGCGCTTGGAGCTACCCCGCTGATCCATTAGCATATCTGAATGATCCTGTTCCTGCACAGCCACCACCACGCTGCAAGGTGGCACATCTGAAGAGCACGGCCTTTGAATGTGCTTGCAAGCTGGGGAAACTCTTATTTTTCAACCCTTTTGAAAATCCAGAGACAACTTGATGTTTGAGAAACCAACAAAAATAAAAGAAGGAGAGAAAAGGGGGGAGAGAGGAAGAAGAAAAAAAAGTTTGAGATTTGCGGGAGGACAGAGTTTTACAAGCTTTTTGAAGCTGGATGCTTAATAATTCACTTGATGCTACAAGCAGCAGTAAGGCGGTATGGAAACACGCTCATGCATGACAACAGTTTTCACCGCCTATGCGTTGTCAAAAGAAAGTGTGTCACAACCCCTGGTTTAGGCGACAGAAATGTAGCATCTTGTTAAAAAAAAAAAAAAAAGAAAAAAAAAAAAAAGGGGGGGGGAGTTGAAAGAAGTTTTTTATTAATTGAAGTTTTTTATTTATTTATTTATTTATTTTTTAACAGCATTTGCAAAAGTTACTGCAACTGCCAAAACTATTGACTCCATTTTGTCCCTTGATGGATGTTCAAAATGACTCTGGAATAGTTCCACCTCTTGGTCAAAGCTCTGTGCACTGGCACTGATGTGAACACACAGCACAAGCATTTTCAACATGTAAACAATTATCAACGAAGCGCTCCAACAGGTTTGTCTGGATGCAACATGACAGTGGGCCGAACCCCAACTCTTTAGCATGAGCAGAAATTCTGAATTGGTGAATGTATAATTTATCTGTATGTTGTGCGTGCCTGATCTGATTTGGTAAATGTGTCAGAGCTTAGGGTTTTTTTTTTCTCTTCCTTTTGGAAGAGCCTTGAAGTTGGTCTCCCCTCGGCTGCAAATCGGGCTTCTATTGACTGGTTCCAGGGAGCGTATTGATGGTTCCATAATTTGGGCACAGGAACACAAAAAGGCTGACCCCCGCTGGGCTCAGCACGACAGCCCAGTCAGCAGGGAGGCTTGCATTTATTAGCCTGGGAGAGGAGCTCCTGCAGAATTAAAGCACATTCACCCACCCATTGATCTCTGTCATGAAAACAATACTCGCCTCCCTCTCTGGCAGCGAGCGAGGCACTGCGCGCTCTGAGGTATTTCGGCGGCCATTGAAAGCAGGATGGCTCACACCCTCGGGCTCCGAGTAAACTATTTGAAAAGTGAGAGCAATAGGATAAAAAAACTAAGCCATATTAGATTATCAATCCACCTGTCCAATTGTATTATGCCATGAGTTGAGATGAATGGTGGGAGAATATGAATGCAGCTGTTGTGTGTGCTTCCAGGGAGCAGGAACTGCTCTTTGTTGGGCTGTGTTGTGACACGTTGAATGCTACTTTCTGGGCCTCAGCGGGATTCACAGCGCAGGTTCGCTCTATTTTTCTGAAATTCTGCCTGTGGATTTCAAGCATGGTCGGGTCTCTCACAGCTTACTGAACTAGTCTTTTACTTTTGGCTCCGGCGGTGTGGTCATATGAGAGGCGCGGTGCAAGGGTGCATAGTTTCTGTCTCTCCGAGGGATCTTATCTGCCGACCACTGGACGGGAGTAACACATGGGATGCAGGCAAGGGGAGAATGAGGGCAGCATGTTCCAACACTGGGAGCCCCCACCATCTCAGCCTCTGTTAATCCACTAATAATAGTCTCCATCACCTCCAAAAACACCAGCGAGTCAGTCACAAGGCAGGATCATGCCCTCCGCTATCTGCTGTCTGATAGGATAAGGCGTGCTTGAAACTTTCCCCTTTAATGGCAGTACGGTCAGCCGGCGCTGCCTCTGAAGCCAGGAAAAGTTGTGAAAATGAAATCATCAGTTGACAATTTTGCTTGGCAGGCCTCCCTCTGGACACACATGAAACAATTAAATATCTGGAGGAAGCCGCAAGAGGGAGGTTCCGTACCGAAACTGCTCTCCTCTTCCTTTGTGCTCGTCGTGTGTGCACATCCCTGACTGTTGACTCTAAGGAACTTCCAGGGCTTTGATGCTGGCCTTGGTGGCTAGTGTCCAAGACGGAGGGGGTGAGGGGGCTGTCGGGACCGTCCAGTCGACTCCTCACACGCAGGCTGCAGTGTCAACACATGACACAAGTAGACAGAGAATGTCACACTTCACACACAGTTGAAAGGAGCGATGTGCCTCATTATGCCACCTAGAGCTTCTTTTGTCAGCTGGGGTTTGATGTATGGAGGGGAAGGGCTCGGGGAGACGCCTCGGCCTGGTATGGGGCCTGCTGCTGCCACGTTTGAAGTCACTGTCGGGACAAGGTCTTTCATATTTACAGAAAAAGAGAGGAAAACACAAGGGACGGCCGTGATTGGCACGCTGTTTTGTTAGCGCGATAAGTGGCTGGAGCTAATCACCATTTGCACCCGCCCCGTTCATCAACTCTCTCCGCGGCCCCAGGAGTTTTAAAAACAGTGCTTTGCAGGCACTTTCTGAGCTCCTCAAACATGAAACTTCCTTTAATCTATTCTTACTCAAAAAGCCATTCAAACATCTTACATAAATTATGCTCTTAGCATTAGAATCAAAGGCGAGCACCATCTCTCCGCATGCTGTCAGTGAACCTTTTGATGGACAGATATATTGAGGCTTGCTTTATGGGTAGCATATGCCTATTGTAATTCCAAAAGCGACTTTGAAACTCCGTGGCATCCCTCGGTTACACCGAGAACGAGCTCCTAAACCACCGCTGCAGCTTTCCTTTCATTCATGTTGTGTGAGAAGAAGAGGTTTTAAAAACAGGATGCTCGGTTTATCAAATCTTTCTCTTGAGCAAAAGGCGAGAATAGAGTGCATCAATCCATAATAATGCTCCTAACTGTTCCTCTGCATCCTGTCTTCCTTTATAGCCCGTGTTCCTTCATTGTATGTAGTCTGTTCATTGTGTGTAACAGGAAGAGCAACTGCATACACATTAAATATGCTTTGTGCTCAGGATAAAGTATGATCCTGCGTCCTTCCTCCATTTTGTAAGTGAAGAAATTTAGTGGTGGTGAACGCTACAAGTTGAAACCACCATGGAAGGTCATGGTCAGGGCCCAGACACAAGACTTCTCTCTCGCACAAAAGACAGGGCAGGAGAGAAGAGAGGGTGTGTGGCAGTGAATGGTGGTGGTGGTGGTGGTGGGGGGGGTTGCAGTAAATAGACCCGGTTTTTATCTTTGTTCAAACACTGTGGAAGGGAAAGTCAGGAAACACACAAAAGGGAGAAAGGAGAGTGGAAACAAAGCCAGGTACAAGATAATGACAAGGTCAAGTGTGCGCTCAATGGCTCGCTTCAGTCCAGAGAGAGAGATAAGGCCCCAGACCTGCTGACAAGGTGTGTGCAGCAGAGGGGAATGGGAGGTCAGGTAAAGCTCTGGGGAGAGGGGCCTGCTGTAGCTCTCTCTCTCTCACACACACACACAGGGTCTGCAACCATAAGCTCGCCAGCTCCACCTGCTGGAGAAATGAGCACATGCAGCTGCACAGGGCGACAGCAGAGTGGGTTTAAATAAAAAGTAGAAAGAGAAACAACAGATGACATCCAAAACAAGAACATCATTAGCGAGGATTACTCTGTGATAGCGCTCAAACATAATGCTGCAGAGATGTGATTGTGGCTCGCTTCTATCGCAGCCCAGTGACGTACAGTGACAGCAGTTTGGGGAGCTTTCAAAACATCCAGACCAAACACAGCGCTGGCTTGAAAGGCTGCTGCCTGTGCATTCATCCAGTCTTTCCTGGAGCAAATCCAACAGCAACCAACAGTTTGACTGGAAGGCTCCTTGTCTCACTTTGATGTTTAAGTTTCTCCTTCTGACAGGCACATCATCCACCCCAGTGAAATTTTCAAAAAAAAAAAAGAGCCCCCAATCTCCTCATCTGACGTCGAGCATGACATTAAGTATGATTTCAAACGACAACAAATAAAGTGTGAAAGGCCTACAGGCTCGTAACTTACTCTCAGAGAGTAGAAAGGATAGGATTAGCTGAAGGCTATCTCTGATGTGTCACTCATCTAAAGGAGAGAGGGGGAGCCCAAGATTAAACGTCTTTTAAACCAAAGAAGAGAAAGAAGACCAGAGAAGCCAAAGAGGAGGAGTTGAAGGAGAGGAATAGAGAGATATGCTTCAGTAGATATCTGATACAACGGATCCAGATACTGACCCTAATCCTGATCTGTAATTCTGATGTCATGCCTGGATAAAGGGATGAAAAAAACAGTCCTTTGGGAGGCTTCAGGTGGAAAGAGAGGCTTTGGTCAGAAACTCGGAGGTGGGCTGGGTCGGTGGAACGTCAGGCGACTCTTTGACCACACCGGGCCTTGAAGATGTGAGAAGGCAGGGGTCTGTCAAGTTTCAGCCAACACAGCAGGGCTCAGGGGGAGCGCTGAGAGAAAGCACCAGGAGAGTGGCACTGAACTGGACCACAGGGAGCGGGATGGCTCTGAATGAGTAAGTCAGCAGCTCGTTATTCTGCTTTTGATTAGGAATGTAGGAATTATCAAAACAACTGTTTAGTACAGATTCATGTAATCAAGTGATGAGAGTGAAAGGAAAATGACTGATCACAATAGTCATGCAATAGCTTTTTTACAATATAAACACAATCAAAGCAACTTAATGTTCACAGTAGGAAAAACTGGATATTGTAAATTAGCTCATGAAGATAGAAGATAAAGACAAAGATAAAGTAGCCAACTTGAGCTGATGGCTGACAAAACAAGCAAAACTAAAAATTGCTGAGGCTTTTACGAATAGAATTAGATGGCGTCACAATGAGAGAACGCGTGACTCAAAAATAACATTTTAGCTGATATTGCCATCTAGTGGTGACACCAGTATGTTTTACTTGTCGTTTCCCCGGGTCCAAGCCACGAGTCACACAGGAATCATTGTTAGTGCTGTGAAAATCTATCGGTCACTAGATCTACTCATCAGTGAGGGTCACAGGAGGGGTGGGGTGCAACCTGGACAGGTCCTTAGCGTATCACAGGGTCCTCACACAGACAGACATCTCTGAACATCTCAGCTCTGATTCGCCCAACACCAATCTGAAGAAAATCCACAGACACAAGGAGAACACAGATTAAAAAAAACAAAAAAAATAAAAAAACCCCGCTATGCTGGTGCTGTGGTGCTGCTATGCCAAAATGGTCCTGATGACATTCTCCTTCCAGGAGGAGGCAGTCTTAGCTCAGAGATAACTACACACACACACACACAGTAAAATTCCTGGCAGTGCCTCTGCTCAGTGTACAGAGGATTAATCAACCATAGCAGGGGCCCTGATAGAGGGGGAGCCAAGCATAGAGAGAACATGGCTGGCCCCTATTCCATCAATCAGACGACTCCTCGTCTACCCAAACCAAATTGACCTGCCGATGCACTAGCCACGTCCGCGCTCTGTGTGGAAATAAATCACTTTGAATCAGAGGTAGGTACCTGTCAGCTCCACTGAACACACATCCCTCCCTCTGCTCTGCCTGGATGGAGCGCTGTGTCTGTCCGTGTCTGCATGACTTGCTGCCTCCCACGCAGCAGACTGAACAGTCCGCTGGCCTGCACGTTGATATCATTACGTTAAGAGCTTGTTGCTTAATGTACGATGGGCCCTGGCCAGGTCAGTTATCTCGAGCACATTCATTGCGATGCAAATGTGGGATACAATAGATGTTATTACAGCACAATGCCTCTTTAATCCTCTGGGATGATCCACCATCGGTTTGAAAACTGCCCTGATAACACTTGGCAGCAGCAGCACAGGAGAGGCTGAGGGAGAGAGGGGAAAGTTTTGATAATCGATCGATCCCGAAAATCCCTTTTGCCTTGAATGAGAATAAATGCCCAGAGATCTGTCAAGATGGTGCGTGTCGATACATCCCTGCCTCGGTGCTGACAAGACAAGTTATCTGAGAGCTGTTGTACCTGATGAATACAGTGATTCAGATTCCAATCCTCATTACAACCTCTACAGCGTGTATCTGATGGGTTGGCCCACTCTCATCCTTCAGCTGTCCCCTCACACTCCCATTTTAAAGTCTGCTCCAGCAGGCTCTCAGCTCCAGGGGGCAGCACAGCGTGAGCCGGGGTGTGAGGGGGAGATTATGTGAGGAGGGATGGCACTAAATCTCACTTCTGCTCATCTCCCCCTCTTCATCCGCTTTTACCTATACGCAGCCGGCTGACAGATGACACAGCGTGCGGTCCGGAGCTGCGTCTCTGCCCATGGGTCATCCATTGCTCCTGGAGTGATAAGTGGCTCTGTCCCGGAGCGTCCAGCTGCATACACAGTCAATCCCAGTGCAGAGCCGCAGCACAACAGCAGCCTGTGGAGGACAGCAGAGCAATAACACAACCTGACGTGACATCTGCATCGGCTGAAGTGACAGAAGAACTCTCCACTCTCTAGCTCTAATAAGAGAGTTTTACTTTGACTAACTGTCAATGACCTGCAATTACTTTGCTCAACAGTTTCCCTCCGAGCGCCAAAGCACTTTCTGTAAATCACAGTTTGCTCACATGTCGCTGCAACAGAAAATCTGTGGAAACTCAATGTCAGTGGTGTCATCACCTATAAATTGTTTGTTTTCTCAGATCTGAAGTATGTGCAATAACTTAAATATGTACATTGTAACACAGTATACTGTGACCTTTGTTAACTTACATATGACAAATAAAACAAAGTTAAATGTTGAAACTTTTTAAAAGAAAAAAAAAACAAAACACTTTCAACCCATCTGGGTTTTCGGTGTCGAAGATGATAGTTTTGAGGATGCATGGGCATGAATATATGGAGAAATATGAACCTTAAGCCAGCGTATGAAACTATATGATGATTTCTGTTTGTGTCCTGCTGCAAATCCTGAGGCAGCAAAATGGTAAAACAGATCTATATGGAAAATGGCACTGATCGATTTTCAAATGTTTGCTTTAAATCTGATTCTTTTGTCCTCTTCATTCCGACAGTGTTGGAATATGCAGATATGTTTAGCGACCCCAACACAGAGGAGGTAAATTAGAACTCACAAATTGCATTTAAGTTGATTTTTCTTTTTTAATTTTGGACTGTTAGCTTTTGAAACATAATTTGAAATGCAATGGCACGATGTGGTTGGGTAGCAATATTCAATTCAATTACATTCATCTATTTGTGGGCTATGGCAGCGGTTGAATTAGACACAGCCACAACACCAGGCAAACAGATACCCACTGCGAAGTTAAAAGGATAGAGCGTGACGACAACACTGCCAAGACTGTGGCTTTGATTCCCTCTGGGATTACCCTTACTGCAGACATGTGCACTGCTGCTACTGTAAAATGCGTGTGCTGAGGCACAATCCTCAGTGACACACACACGCACACACGCACACACACGCTATACAACCTATGCAGTCCAGGACTGGACTGAAGCACTAGATGGCAGCACCTCTGCACTGCTGCACCACCTCCTGATGGACTATTCAAGCATCCCCACATCTCACCTGATCATTTGTATGACATAACGTCATTACATACGATGTCATATGTCCATTCACCAGGTATTAAAATGACGTGCTGCCTGTCCTAAAACTTCTCGTGTGCACCCCATCATCTCTGGTAAAGAAAAAAAAAAAAAATTCTAATAACATGGCTGACTAACTGCTCAGCCTTCATGTCATGCTGTTGTGCGCTCACAGGAAAAGAAAAATACATAAATTAAAGTTGAGCTCTGACATCCTACTCATTGGCCTTTTCTTAAACCTCCCTCTGGAGATGTAGGAAGAAAAAAAAAAAAAGTCTGACTCTTGGAAAGGAAGATTCCTGTTAATCCTTTGGACCTGATCACCGCTCGCCAGGTAATTCCTGGAATTTGGCATCCCATCAGTGAAGGGGGAATTGGGTTTAAGATGCGGAGCCCCTCTGGTTTCGCAGAGTGTCTTTAAGGACGCTGAAGGGGGAAGACTTGGAACTTAAATGTTTGCAGCCTGCGCTACTTAGGCTGATGTTTGCTGATCGTGGGCAAGTTTCAACTAAAACATATGTAATCAAGCCAAACTCGATCCACAGTCATGTGCATATGATCAAGCATATAATCCCTCGCATCCCAGAGCCCAGTGTCAACACAGTTGTCCAGGGAAGTCAATGCTTGGTACCATGTTGGTAAACACACACTTATCTGAATCTGAGATTCATCCCGTCATGGCATGAGCTGAGCATGTTCCCCAGAGCGTGAGGGAGAAGCTTATCATCTGTCTCCTTATTTCATGCTCTGGAGCAGACAGCCTTCTCAGGACGTAGCCACCATTGACAAACACACACCTCAACGGGCGCACACACAGACGGAAGCAGCGGGCACAGTTAATCGTGATATTCAAAAGGAATTTCAGGTATGATATTCTCGCACAAAAACGTAACCTTCCTCCGCAGCGTCGCCTGGAAAAGGTGAGCCGTCTGCAACCTTAAAATGTGAGATAACCTATCCAATATCAGCGGCTAATGAGGCAGAAAGAGGAGCTGGAGCAGACAGACATTTTTTGCCACTATACGTTTTCTGGAGTGAGATAAGCTTTGTCAGAGGTCAGATACACGATGTGATAGTCCCACCAATCTCCAGCACTATTTCTGGCAATGGCTGTGGATTGGACGGCAGCTTGTCTCGCCAGCTGTGGTGAATGAGCAGCCACAGTGTGTTTGGCTCACAGGGGAAATCTGTTTGGCTGCCCGACGTTGAACTGCCAAGCATTTTTACTCCTGGTGAGAAGATTGCTCTCATGTTTTATTGAACGTGGCCCCTGGCACCTCTCATCCTTGACAATCTGATTCTGCCGACGTCCACCTCATGACCTTAACGCTCAACCAATGGGGTGTCGCAATTCACTCGCGCCGACCCCTCCATCAACCCCATCATCCTCATAGGTACCTTGGGTAGCATTTATGGGCCACTCCCAAAGTGGATTAATATCTTTGCTGCCAGCGTGCATTGTGCTGAAGCGTCCTTGCACTTAAATAACCTGTCATCTCTGCCCTTTAGTTCACTTGTCCGATTACAGACAAGGTTAGACATCACTTTATCATCTATTCCTGGTTTGAGGTTTGCAGCCAACAACCTCCTCATACTGAGTATGTACATGTCCTTTTGACAAACATATTAAATTTGGGTCAAGGCCTCTCAGCTTGCCAGCAACTGAAATAAGGATCTGTCTCGTCTCCTTGTCTGACCTCTGCAGCTGCCACACAAACTGTATCCTAGCAGATATTTAATCCACTATATGGAGCCACTGATACTGCCACGAAAACTGGCATCTTTTTGATCCATTCGACCACTTAACCTCTAAACACTTTCTGAAAACGAGAGGCAGGAGGGGTTGTTCTTGGGGAAATTATTTTACAACCTGAGATTGGGCAAACGGTATTTTGTTGCTAATGAAACAAGTGTCGTCAGCTGAGTGGAGCTGCGTTTTGGCACAGAACTAAATGCATCCATGTGTTACGAGGTTGACGTCGAGCAGCTCCATCATTTGTCATGTTTAACTTCTTAAATTAATTTTGTTACCTCTTCTATACTCAGGGAATATTGATTTGAGCCCATTTGCAAAACAAATGTGGGCATGTGCAAATGATACTACATCGAGTGGCACTGCGTTTACAAGCATTTAAGTACAAACACCATAAATGTGATTTAAGTGCCTAAGTGTTTGTTGTTGAAATCTATCTCTTGTGAGCATTAGAGAAGAACACTCCTACCTATTTATACCTCTATACCTCTCTTAGCACATTTCAGTACAGCTGAGGATGAGGGGAATGTCATTGTTAATAAACTGCACTCAGTGAGGAGCTACTAGTTCATCATAAGTGAATTATTCAGACTGACCTGATGAGTCAAGCACAGATGATAATGATTTTCAAAAATGATTCCGACTCCTGGGCCGCGACTTTCCAGCCAATCCCAAAGTGAACTCAAAGACAGGTTACCAACAAAGTCATTTGGATTCAGCCGGTGGGTTAATTTACAGACTGATGTTTTCAAGTTGAGAAGAGGAGAATTCGATTCTGTCTTATGTTTATGTCCTGAATACTTTTTCCACTGAGTTCACTGGCTGACAGGGAAATGAACAGGCTGATCAATAAACCATGAGGATTCTGTGTGAAACAAGGGATCTTTGAGCTCAGACAAACCAGCGGTTTGATAATTGTCTGAATTGTGTTTTTCATTTGGATTTTAAAGGAAACAAATCTTTAGTTGTCAAGATTTCATTATTGTTTTATGTCACCATTATTAACATACTCCTTCATAACTTTACAGCCGACAGCCTCCAGAAGGAAACAGTGGATACACCGACACATGAAAGCTTCCTAATTAGGCAAAAAAAACAAAAAAACAAAATACGAGTAAGGAGAACTGTAGAGCTCATAAAGCAATCAAACATCTGGCTTCCACCCGTTCAGATTCCATCTGGATTCTGCTTTTTCACACAGCAGAAATGTCACCGCTTGAATAATTCTCGATCCTAAAAACCTTCCACTATTACATAACAGTCAGGACAACAAAATAAAGACTCTCATAGAGAGTTGAAGGAATTATTTGAAGAGGTTCAATGGTTCAAGTAGAGTGCATGGGTTGAACAGAATTGTTTTCTGAACCAAATAAATGTGAGAAATCCTCTCCTTGATTTTAGGAGAGAATACAGCGACAGAGGCTTGTGTCAGAGATTCTCAGTCACACGTGTCCAAGAGTGAGTGTTTGTTTCAAGTGATTCAGTTTCACTCAAAATGCAAATCATCCTCAGCTGGCTGCTGCGTTTTTATTTGTCATGTCATGTAAACACCAGTTCTATCATGAATAAAGAGAGAGGGAGCACATTTTCATGTAAAGCGGTTGTTGTGGCCGTGTTAACACAGTTCGCGTGTGTACACATCTGTATGTGTTGGCTGTGCATGGGGCCACATGCAGAGTCCTGCGCGGCCTGCCTTGGTGTGTCTGATTTCCCTGTTGTGGTGCTGGGATTACTCCGGGGATTAGCAGGATCCTGGCAGAACCCATCGATGGGACAGAGATGACAGTTCCCATCATGTAGTCTCCTGCTTCAACCCCTCACTACCCCGGACTTAAAGCGACACAAACAGCAGATTACACGAGTGCTGCGGCGGGGGGAAAAAAGTCACACATCACAGATTAGGCTGAACAAACTCCTCTTTGGCTGCCTGGGGGTATTCATCCCAAACATGGAGAGCTGTCTCTCATGGCCCAGTTTGGGCTGGATTAGGAAGCTGCAGACAGTATTTCTCTGCACAAGACATTTTTTGGGGAAAAAAAACAACAACTCCTGCGCTGTTCAAATGAGTACCAACTGTATACGTTCGCAGTCGTGAGCGTCACTATTTGCACTTTAAGAGACAGAAGTATCTCACAGACACGTCAGCGATCACAGCCCCTCACGTATGAAGAGTAGAGTTTGCCTAAAATTGAGTCTGGGTGGCATTCATGCAGAGCTAACCCATTTGCCTCTCGGACCCCGGGGAATAGAGCGAGTTCAGGCTGCTGTGTGTTTTGGAGCCATGTGAGCTTGTGTGTTTGCTCAGCTCTTTGTTTTGTACCTTTTTTAAGTTTTGCAGATTTACCATTAAGGGTTGCGGAGCAGAAGTCTGCGGGGGATTGCCCTGGATGCTACACAGACATGTACTATGAAAAGGCCTCCAGTCGCCTGCTGCCTATTAAGAGTGCGGATAACATTTACTTTTATTTAACAGGAAGAAGCCTCCAGAATATGAAAGATTTGCCTATGGCTGTTTCATCCCGAGCAGAATATAATGGCGTTGTTCAGTGCTGTGAGCGGAGGGCTTGTTATTCATTGCAGCTTGAACAATGTAAACTCTTTGAAGGTTTATTGGGGGAGGAAGTGCAGACAGAACCTACAGGAGGTGGGATCAGCCCCAACTGTAATTGCACGCAGTGATTGACAGGGTTTTGAGGATACTCTGTTTGATCTGGAGCTTTAGTGGGTGTAGTTTGACTCATCAGATTTCTTTCTTTTTTTTTTTTTTTTTACAGTTGTTGACATGACACTTTTATTCAGGAGTGTAGTTGAAGTCCTATGTTTGATCACAGCCACCACAACAGGCCATTACCACTTCTGTAGTGTGTCTCGTATGAACGGCCCTGTTCATTCTGGATTATAACTTGTGGAGCAGCACGAGTCCTCTGGTTTGTATTTATAGCATAAAAAGGTTTTTAGAGGTAACATGACACCAGGGCTCATCAAAGTCAATTATACACTTGGGTTTTCAGAGGTACTTCGCTCATGAGAAAAAGCAACATACCAGCACTCACTCAAATCCAAATGAAACTGAATATGTCTAACTTATTTACTGGTGTACCTCAAGTCTCATTCACAAGGGAACATTAAAAATGTTCAAAACATTTGCCGACCATTCGCCTTTGTTGGAACATTTTGTCCATACACACGACCTCAAACAGCTGTTAACGTTGTTATTTGAAACCAGTGTAAATTGCGGCGCGCTCCCTTTCTCAGTGAGCACTGGGAATGAGAATGGAAACATTAGAGCGTCGTGTGTGGCTGAATGCACCTCAGCAGAAGGAGCCGCTATCTGTCAAACAGAAGGATGATGTACATTGAAAACACATTCCCTCGCTTGTGGCACCCACATCTATCACCAGTTTATGGCCACTCTCCCGACTCCAGCACATCTCAGCTGTGACATCCATCTATGTCAACTTCTTAACTTTCATAGCCAGAGGCCACTGTTGTTTGTCTGTCCTTTAAGTGTTCATAATATATTCTTGACACCATATGCTTCCTTTACATCCGGCAGGCCCCGTATAGAGATACTTTGGGGCTGAGTCAGAAAATTCAGACTTTTTTGTAGCCACATGCTAAATGATGGGTGACTGCGTGACACTACTGACAAGTGATTTGCATTACGTGCAACATCAGGTGACTAAAAAATGCCATTTTCCTTGCTTCAGCCTGCCTTTGCCGTTTTAATGAAGATTCAGTCGGGAGATTACTCAACCGTTCCGCTGCCAATTCCTCAAATCCAAACTGTCAAACGTACACAGAAGATTGTGCCTCTTTTTACTTTCAGCTCTTAAGGCCGGCTGCCTCTCATCAAATGTTTGCACTTGTGTGCATATACGACAAGCGTTCATGTCGTCTTTACACTGTCTCAACTTCTGCGTTCGCGCGGCACCGGGCGTGTTTGTTGTGTGCTGCTGCAACAACTTCGGCGGCAGTTTTGGGAGGATAAATCTTCTAAGCCTGCTCGTGATACAAAGTGTACTCGCTGTCTCTGCCTGTGTGAGTAGCAGGTAAAATAGGAACGGATCTAAATTATCCCACGGCAGTGCCACGGCACACTGGAGCAACCCCAGCACACAGATGCTGCTTATCACAGCGCTGCAGTGCTACGGAAGAGCTCAAGGAAGCTCACAGCAGAGTAGCTAGTGGCAACTTCCTCCTGTCTCCAGATACTGTGAGGTCTGGTCACACACTGTGCACTGATACGCTGGTTAATCCTCTTCATTAGTCCATGAAGCCCTGTTACATTTACCGCTGCACGTCTGCAAACAAGTGAGTGGATTCTGCGCATGGGTTTAAATAATTCTATTGTTCTATTCGAATGGACAATTCCCTGTTGCCAAAAACAGATGATGTGGCTGAAGCGTGAATAAAAGCTCCTCCCAGCCATCAGAGGGCACTAATAATCCACCTGATGCTCTCCCACGTGCAGACCATCACCACCTAACTAGCATGGCGCAGTGAATGTTTTACTGAATGAAACAAAAGCCCCTCTTAATCAAATCGCTAAGTTTTGAATGAACAAGATGAGGCAAGTGGGATCACTGATTCACCCTAGCTGAATCTGAACTGTGATTGTCACAGTGCATGAATTGATTTAGTGAGGGTCTGAGGAGATTGAGATCTACTGACTCGATGGAGACACTCATTTGTAATTTAGAGTGTAGCACGATCACTGTAGAAACAGAGAAGTTGAAAATTGGAAAATTCAAGATACGTTTATTTTCCTCTTATCTTACCTCATAAGAAAATGATCACGTTATAAAGTAGGTTAGGCTATATAGCCTTTTATTTTATTTATTTGATTCCACATTTGACTAGCTACTTTTAATGTGCCATCTATAATGAATGCATGGCGAGTAAAACCATCTTCAATGATCTAAACTCTCGCAGCAGGTCTGAACATCCATGTGGACACTGACTGCGCCTTGGCTCCGGGCTGAGGACACTATGACGGGACGGCAGAGAGTGGGAGTCTCCAGATGAACCTGAGCGCTCGCCTCACTCTGGATCAATGCCCTGTTGACTCTCTGACATCATGAAGCCGCTGCATTAACAGCAGCGCTGATCAGATGCGCGCACTGATCGTTTCCTCTGACATCACGTCCAGACCCACGCGGGGGTTAATCCCGCACCAGCTGCGCCCTGGACGCGGCTTCCTGAGCGGATGGACAGTGACCGATGATGAGTTTAGTGCCCTGAGGATTGCGCACAGCACACTCTGCGATCGCTGACTGTCCTAACAGCCGTTTAGCGCCGCGGCAGCACACGGAGGAGACGGACCCGGAGTGGACTTGTTGAGATTATTCGCCTCGAAGGCGATGTCTGGTCGAAGCTGAACACCATCACTAACGCGGCTTCAGCGCACGTTCCCCGCATCTTCTGCCCGGACGCGAAGTCTCCAGGAGAGACGTCCCCAGACCCGTTGCGCACAACTTTTACGCACGGCAGACGAGCGGATCTCGATGCGAGGTCCGCGCCACTTTCTGCCCGGACTACGCTACGATTTATCCCCCCCACCCAGGTGTGATTATGTTAATAAGTGTGCGAACTGCAGGAATGGATGAAGCCATCCGCTCCACGCTCTGCTGAAACAGGACCAACACCTCACGGACACTGGGAACTTGCCTGGAACAGCAGCGAGCAGCGCCGGGTGCCAAGATGAGCCTTTACCGGCAGAGCTGGAGGATCGTGCAGTTAGTGTTGGCAACAATTACAGCAGCTCTCACACAAGGTAAGAGCGACTAATTGGATGTGCGATTTGATTCTGTAAAAAAAAAAAATACACAGCCTGAGTCAAAGTGCAGTGAGTTAACCTGGAGCCCCTTGGTGGGGTTGTTTGTTTCAGCATGCACACTGTGGCCACACTGGGTTTAATGATGCCAGTTAAGAAACAAATGATCTGTTGGACTGGATGGTCTTGTTGTGCACTCCTACTGAGGGGAGGTGGGTCCCTTTCTCTGAGCAAAGCCATGCCAGTAGTGGAGCGGCATCCTCTGGGAAGTCTAAATAATACATATATGGCCTCATTTGTGCCACAAACTAACATCTTAATCCACAGTGATACAGTATTCCAGAGAGGCTCACTGCAGCGAAGGGGTGCCACAGCATTGAGTGGGATATTAAACATTTAGGACGAAATTGGTGAGGGGTAAAAGACTTGATGGGTTTACATTACAACTTGAGCCGTGGCTTTATACACTCAGCGCTTTCCCTCTCTCTGGGAATATATTATGGCCCCCTTATGTCTGCGAGAAAAACCAGGGAACCCAATTTTCACACAAGACACAGACAATCTAAACTCCCAACTTGGATAATGGCTACAGAAGAGAAAAAAGGGCACATCACAGGGGCATTTACTGGAGAGCCTATATCTGCCTCGTAGATGCACGGCTATTTCCAGGGAATGCATGCCGGCTGATTCATGTACATAAAAAGATGAGCAAAATTGGGAAATTGTGATAAAACAGATTTTTTTTAAAGCAGATTTAAGTGTCTCATTGGAAATAGCAATCATTGCATGAGCTTAAGCCTCATTCAGTCTCTCTCTCTCTCTCCTTATCTTGGCCACCCTCTCACCACAGAACATTACATGTTGTATGATATCTCCTTTGTGTAAAACTCTCATGCACATGAGGTGAGGATATAATGCCGCCAAAGCCGCTTTAACAGGAAGATTGTGTCAGATAAGTTGTGTTCTATAGCGTAACTTTGATCCTGGATGTAATTAGGCCTGTGCTGCAGCTCTTGACCACAAAACGGTGCAAAGTTTTGAAAACTCCATATTTCATAAGTTTGGGTTGATTTAATCTTAACATTTCAGAGCGAAATTATCCAGGAACATGAACCCAACTCTTTGTGAGTTCTTATTTAATTAGGGGCCATTTGTCACCTCCAGCGCACACCACGTGCATCTCCCAGACCTCTATGAGCCAGTATTAAAATATACTGTGGGTGCACAGTCACAGTGATAATTGATCACAATCGCTGGAAGACACTTACATTCCAAAGCATAGCATTATAGCCTCCCTCAGTCAAAAGCTATTGTTTCCATCCCTGGGTAACTGCTAAGTGTTTGAGCGTCTCATGGACAACATCAATACAAATCTTTGCCCGTAAGGACCTACTCATTGGCAAGCTGTCAGATCCTAATGAGTCTGTACCTGCTGTGCTATTAAGGTGCTGCAAAGGTCAGCCAGTCAAGAGATGGAAACACACAATGCTGACGTCAGATGTAGAAAATGCTGTTTGCCACAGGTGCATACGGGTTATCAGTATCTTGCTTGCTCCTTTCTTATTTTAGGGTTCTAATCAGGGTGTTGCGATGAATGGGCTGGAAATTGGACTCAACAGGCGGCGTGAAAGATTCGCAGGCTCAAACACGTCTTTTATAATCTCTCAGTCACAGATTAAAACGCAGACATCCATTGTTGTCATCTGCGATGCTGTTGGGAGTTGAGTCACTTGTGCGTCTGTTTTGCACATATGGTAGAAGCCATTACTGCACATTAGGATTCACAATGGTTGCTCCAGCTTTTGTCTCTTTAATAGAATAATACAGAGATTGATTACAAACGAAGAAATCAGGCAGAAAGCGAAATGCTCTGAGAATGAGTTACGCTGACATGCTAGCGAGGATAAAACTGAGCCCTGGGACAAACCACAGGAGGAAACGTTGCTTGTTGGACAAAGCAGTGTATTTTAATAAAACTGGTAAAGGGAAACACAACTAAGACTAAAGCCCAAAGCACACTGTGTCGTTACTCACACAGGACTAATCTCAGTTTCTGAAATTGAACTTGCTTCATACGAGCGACTCCACTAGAAATAAACAGAGCTGAGGGATAATGTCAACATGAAAATCTATATTACACAAAGTCACAGGGAATCCCTGTTTAATTTTCTTAATCAAATGGATGGATTGGGATGGAACACAAGAAGGCTACCGCAGCCCTTGGAGAGGAGAAGAATACATTAAGGCAACAGTGTCGGCCAGCGAACATGTCAGTGTGCAGGGCAGCATGAGCACGGCAACGCTGATGCTTTCTGACTCGGCCCAGAAGGAAGAGGAGCGGAGGCTCTTCACAATGACTGATATGAGAGGCGGGAACAGGTGGTGCTGTGGATTTGCTCTCATGTTTTATCAGTGGAGGGCAGGACTCTCATCATGATGAGACGGCCACTGCACTGGAGTTTACATCGGCGTCTTGTTAAACCAAAAAAATATTGGCAAAGACGACACTGGCAAAGAAGAACTCTCTGTAAAATCTGCACAAAAAAAGAAAATGAAGCAGACAATTCCTGCAATGCCTGGCGTCATTTTCACAAATAGATCGTGTGTGCTGTGTACGCTTCATTTAATCTGTCTCCTTCGGGTCGTGTGGAATGAGAAGCATGTGAAATAACAAGAGGAGCGCAGATGACCCATCAAACACAACTGTAAAGGGATGGGCTTTCATGTGCAGCACTTTGTTTCCACATTGGCACTGCGTCCTCCCCGCTGGAGTCACTGAGCCAGTTTATATTCACTCCAGCCAGAGCCGCTGCCAGCTCTGGTATTAAACAGCACATCTGTCACTATGGCCACCGGTAGGCTAAGCCAGGACAACCCCCTGCTCCCGGCTCCAGAGTCTGCCTCGTGCGGCATGTGTTGCTCAGAGAACATGACTGACGCTCTCGGCAGTGAGTGAAGGGAGGGGAAGGGGGAGATCGATGCTGTTGGGTTATGATCGTGACACTTACACTATAGTTGTTACTGCGCGAGCTGTCAGGGCATCATCACGGGGCTCTTTGAATGGGTGCAGGGGTGAGGAGGAGAGAGCGGACGATGGCGAGGGAAACGGGCGGCCTGTCGGATGCCAGCAGCCGTGAAGGACGTAATGACTCTGGCTTTCTTTATTATGATTCCACAAATGCATCTAACAGCGGCCTGTCAATCGACATATGACGTCTTCTTATCTGCAGGAATCTTCTTGGCAGCATCAGATCCTCGCCTCACACCTCAGATAAGAGTGGATCATTTGCCACTCTGTTTTTCACCAGACACCAGTGCTGGGCTTTGGTGCAGTTTATAATCTCCAGAGTAAACACCAGTGTTTTTGTCCTTAATTCACCAAGTAGGGCAATTAGCCACCAGATAAACAGTGCGTGCTCAGGTCAGCTGCTCTAAGCTTCATAATTCTATCAAAATGGATGTTTAATGAGGACACATGATGGCCGGGTGACCTCGGCCGCCGCTCATTTCTATCAGGGGCAAACACCATCAAGCTCTTAAACCAGATCAGGGAATATTTATGCTCTCCGCTTGTTTTTACTCACTCGTGTAAAAAAAAAAAAAAAAGGTCATTCCTCGCACTTGTGTTTTACAGCCAGCCTGTAATCCTTGAACACATTATACAGGCCGTGTGAAGTGGCTTGGCAAATAACACTGACTGATATAAAATACTCGAGATGCATTTCTGTTTTAATTAGCTGTGTGTTTTTTCGATCAAAACTCTACCTCACACGGAGATGTACTCCACTCGTTTATTTTCACATGGTGGATCGGCAAGGCATTCAGTTCACATCCTGCTGACAATCTGAAAAGCCATTTTAATCCCAGGTTCTAATGGCTGATGCCAGCCTTGTGCCAGATGTATCCGATCCCACCTTTCCCGCCCATATAGAGAAGCTGATCATCCATGTGGGAGAGATGAAACTGGGGCAGCGGAGGGGAAACCAGGATCAACAACATGGCAGCGATCTTTTACAAGAAAACATTTTAATTACTTGATTTATGGATAGTATTTTCAATAATCCCTAAAAGCTATTTAAAAGTAAAGCATATAGCGAATGAAGCAGCAGGGAATCTTTCCATCATTAGATTTTCTGTATGGATATTATTTAGATCCTTTTTATTATTTTATTATTTATCAGAACTGGAACTTGGAAGGTATTTTAATTTCTCCCCTGACTACTGGTGGAGGTGTGGAGCAGTGGAGAGTCTTTTTTATTCTTTGTAAATATCCAGGCAGACATCTTAAGCCTGCAGCATGTTCATGAAGGTGCACTTTGCCATATGCAGTGGAAAACACTCCTGCCTCTTTACCAGGGATTTATTAATGTGTACATCTGTGGCTCACGGTACAAATTCCATTGAGGGATTAAGTCTGAGAGTGGGGTTCACCAATAAACAACACTGCAGAATTGAAAATCTGCAGAATTCACTCAGTTGGTCCAGAAGCCAAACACTCTTAAGCTTCCCTTGTAGTAATTCACATTATTTCACCTGGGTGCTCTGTTACAGGGATTTTAGGGTTAAGCTCAGAAGCCTTTTAGTGTAATACTTTGATTCCCCACTCAGTTGATCATTTGGCCTGAGATAACTTTCAAACCCAAGTGTTAGGTCCTGGGATAATATTTTGCTGTGACATATGGAGAGGTGTGAGTTATTTTCCATGTCTCCCTTTCAGACTTGAGCAGTAAAGAGCTGACCGACAGGAAGAGCCCGGTGCCCTTCCCCGTCTTCCTGCCTGTCAACTACAACGTGCGGGACGCTGACTACCTCTTCCTGAAGGAGGCCGGCCAGGACTTCATGAGGAACTCCAGCATGCAGAGTCACACGCAGCCCTTTGTTATTTTAAGAGCCAGCCGCCAGCCAGCTGTCAACGCGAGCTATGGCACCATGTCCACAGAGCAGCTTGTGCCCCTGGATCTGGTTCAGTCTGTGCAGCTATTCGACGCTCCAGAGGTCTTCACCTTTAACTGGAAAGTCCAGGCCTTTGTACTGACGCCCCGGGTTTTCTCCTCCAAGCCCAAAGTGCGCGTGCTCTTCTACGTGGCAGGGAGGGACTGGGGCAGGGGGGAAGGAGGCGTGGACGAGTTACCTTGTGTGACAGTTTACGCTTTCTGGCAGACCCAGGAGGTCAGGGCCTCTTGCGCCATGGGAGGCGAGAGGGGAACCTGCATAGCCGAGCTGGCTCCTTCTCTCGGCTGGTTTGCCCCGGGTTCAGAAGGCACCAGCAGGGAGCGGCAGGACCCATCTACTGGGAACCCCGTGGAGCTGTACTACCAGGCTCAGGCTAAAGTCAGGGGGAAATGTAACTCTTTGGATGGAAGTCGCTCGCAGCAGCAGGCCGTGTATGTTCCTGTCACTCCCATGCAGAGGATTGGCAGCGTTCGACTCCTGCAGGTGCCTAAAGGGATGGCAACGCTCTCTCGACTGAAGCTTGGCAACGCTATTGTCATACGGACGTCTTCCAAACCTCTGAAGAAGACAGATATCGCCACGTTCTACATCCTCATGGCCAGCTCGGCTCAGCTGACTAACTTCACGCTCAGGTAGGATTGTGTTTTCTTTTGTCTCGGTTTCCAAATGCCAGAGCGGTAAATTAGCCTTGAAAACCACTGAAAAAGTTTTACGATACAGTTTTGTCATCCACACATGTGCTGCGCTTACAGTACTCTCTATCTTGCCCAAGGACACTGACTGGGATCAAACCACCGACCCTCTGAGGAGGTGAAATACTGCCATCATTCCTGCGGGCCCTTTAATTTCAGTCCAATTGGATGAATTGGTTAAAAGAAGTTCAAAGTGTTCGATAAAAAACAGTCCTTGCACAAATCTGGCTCCAGCTGAAGAAATAAGGGAATATTGGAGCAAATTAGATCTGTGTTCACACGCTCATGATCATGGGTATTACTAGTACAGGTCCACTGAATTTGAGGCTCTGCTCTCGTTTGCAAATGCAGAATATTATTATTTGATTACAGATGAGAGCATTTATAGCACCAATCTACAGCAATATTGTTCTTCTCTGGAAGTCTCTGTGGCAGCAGACACTCATTTCACACAGATAATCTTACAGATATAGAATGAGTAATTATCATTAATATGAGAATGAAGTCATCTGTCACCCTTGTTGTGCTCTGGTGGAAAATAAATATACAGATGCACAAAAGTCTGGAAAAAATATTAACATTAGTTTGGAGTGTTTTAGCTGTGTATGAGATTAAAACCCCATCTGTGCAAAATGCAAAATTTAAGGGCCCAGTAGCTGTGAGCAGAAACAGGGAGGGCAACTCTCGTCATTGATTATCCATGTTCTGAGTGTCTACGTCATCGTCTCCAAACATCTGAGTTTCTGCCCATCCAGGGTTAAAATGCTGTCTCAGATTTTACAACCTCAATGAGACTTGTATATGTAGAAGAAGAATTTCTGTCTCCGGTGGGAGTGACATTAAAGATGATCTATCATCTAAGACGGGGCCAGCAGCATTTCCGAACGTGAAAAAGTCCGTCCTCTCTCAAGGTGAAATGATGAGACATGAGGGACTGGCACCTCAAAAGTGGATTTGAATTAAAGGCCCGCACAGTTTGGTTTTCATGGTCATGGTATCTTTTGCTGTTGAATATTAAACAGAAGTGTGTCGCAGCACCACTGGATTCGTCCAGCAGTACAAATTAAAGTAACTTGATTAGAAATGGACTTTTTTATTATCATGATTATTGTTGTTATTATTATTCCATTACTGTCTGCTCTGCTCACCGCCAGTGCATGATGAACTGTCAGAAGGAGTTATATACCTGAAGTAGATTTGAATCGTGACAAAGTCATGTCATAAATCCGTCCTTCACGTGTGGTTTGGTACCACATCATGTAATAAATGATGTTGGTGTTTGCTGCCTTTTTTGGGTCACATCCAGTAAGTTGTCCTGAACAAGAAAGTCCTTGAAGGCAGCTTGTGCATTTATTCCTGAACAATTGTCACAGCCAGAAACTCTGCGGTACACAATCAATACTTTATGAAAAATAAATAATACCTGACTCACTCTGGCCTTGACTTGCTCATGCTCGCTTCAGTGGAGGTGAGCGGGTGAGGAGGCGATTCCTTTTTCACCTGTTCCCACATTCATCCACTCAGACAGTCCTGAAATGCTGCGGTAGCTGAATATTGATTGGGTGGACAGCCATGCGTGGATGTCCTCCTCGTCCAATTTCAGAGTTTGTAGTTTGTCAGAATTTCTCCTCGGGTTTTTGGCGCTGTAAAGGCAACAGAGGGACACGGAGCTGAAAGAGAAACATTAACCTCAGGTGCTTTAACGGTTCAGATTATTGCCTTAACTTTGTTACTCTCTTTTGATTTGAGCTGAAGCAGCGAAGCCAGAAAAGAAATCCTGATTTCCCCTCTCCCTTCTGTCACTTTTAATCATTGCTGCCTTCATTTACTCAGTCGCTCATGTTTCTGATTCAGATAGCAGAAAAGTCACCTCCTCTTTCCTCTGTTTCTTTTCTTCCCTGTCCTTACCTCTTTCCTCCTATTATTTTACTTTCTTTATTTCTCTCATCTGTCAACTCTCCATCCTCCTTTTCATTCCCTTTTTTTTCCTTCCACACTACTCAGCTCCTGGCTGGAGGATATCGGAAGACATCTTTGGTGGTAGTTAACCTTGTATGATAAGTATGTTCTATTTATCCAGTGTCTCCTGGCGATTGTTACTGACACCCCTCCCCCAGCTTATTAAAACATTAACAAGCGCGGTGCATCCCCTCTTCAACAGCTGTCTGTGCGCTTTATCACTGTCTCAATGTCCCATTAAGCTTTGCTTAATACTCTCATCAGCATGATAAACCTGTTATTGATGTCTATAGCCGGAGCAGAGGGACATACAAATTTGAGGTCGATTGAGAAAAGACAAGCCACACCTGGCAAAATGAAGCTGTCATGCTCAGCGACAATTTGATAAAGGTCATGTTGGATTACCATCATCACCACAGAAACGTGAAGGCCGTGAATTAGTGTAATGCTCACACGTTGCGTTTGTCTGGAATCTAAAGGCAGTTAAAAGTCACCTATGAGCCACAACTGTTTGTCTTGCTCCACGAGTTTTATTTAGAGGCAGCGCTGTGGCGATAAATAAACGCGAACCTCTGTATCAACAGCACGCCGTGCCAGTGAGCGTTTCAACCAGGGAGCCCAATCACTCATCTGTGTGACAAATAGGACTTTTACATCCTCTGTTAGTGCCGCGGCGCCTGCCATTTGGCAGGATTGTTGCACGAGCATCTCCCCGGCTCCCTAAACTGCTCCATAAGTACGATAAGCACGTTGCCGATGGCTGGCCATCAGACTGGCTGAACGATGGACATTTGACTGCATAATTAACGATTGCATCTGTTTCCGATTGCACTGGGGTTCAGCGGTGGCACTGGGGCCCCCTGAGCGCTGCGTTCGCAGAGCCAAAGATGGGAGCGCAAATTATATCAGGGAAGTAATTACAAACCCTATGTAGCATCCTGATAGCAGCCGTGGTGATGAAATGCATCTGGGCCATGCCGTCTCACAGAGGAGGCAGTCTCCCGTAGATCTTTGATCAAACTGCGTCTGTGTTTTATTCTGTTATTTATTCAGGGGTTTTGAATTCTTTTACTTGCCTTTGTTGGTCATAGCTCTGTGATCTTTCAAAGAAGTGTAAGGAAAACTTAATTCCACAAATAAATAAGGAGGTGGGGGGGGGGGGCTTAAGGTCACAAGGTTTGCTTTGACAGTTTTTGGCAGCGTGTCTCTATTTGCGCGCCAGTTTGTGCGTTGGCGTTTTTGCCTACATGCATGCGTGCGCCAGAGTGAGTGAGGTGTATGTTAAAGGTGAAACAATAGTGCCACTTATGCCTTGCGTGGTCAGAAGTGAGATGGATGGCAGGTGCAGGACCTGAGAGCTGCTGTTCTCACACACTGTCAGCTTCAGTCTCCACAGCCATCCATCTTCTCTGCCCCGGTTCCTCCCCCCTGCCTGCCGCCTCCTCGGGGTCCGCTAACCAAGGCCGTGGACACCAGTTCCTGTTCTCGACCACTCAGAGGGAAAAACACCTCTTCCAGTCACCTGGGAGTTTTTTTTTTTTTTTTACACAAGGGGGGGGAGGGAGGAAAGAAAAAAGGGTCTAAAGATAGGTCCTCCTTGTTAGTGTCACTTTTTATTAGGTAAACCCCTCACCACTCACCCCAATACCCAGAGGCGCTTTGTCACAGCAGGCCATGTTGTTCAGAGGCCATTACTAGATTAACACTCCTCCTTGGCTGCCATCATGCTTACCTCATTGATTATGCTGGATTAAAGTTTTCTCAAAATTGAAAGAAAAATAATGGCACTGCACTTACAATTCTCCACAGACCCCACCAGGGCTGCAATTCAACACAAAAACAGGAAACGAAATGTTAGGACGACACAAAACAAAGTGGGTAGCACTTACGCCTCTTGATTCAGCAGGGCTGGCGTTTTTTTTACGTTCTCCCCGTGTGTGCGTTGTTGTTTTTTTTTTCTCCAGGTGCTCTGGCTTCCTCCTATAGTCTGAAGACACACAATCTGCAGTTAGGTTAATTGGAAACTCGATAGAAGTTGAATGGCTTTTGAGATGCTGTTCCTGGAAACAAAAGCAGTTATCTTAGAGCTCTGGCCAAATATAATCAAACCCACCTTGTAGCACCCCTGAAAGCTTGCTGAGTAACATTTTAATCTACAGAAAACCTGAGGTGTAAAGAGGACACTGTAGAAACAGAAACAATTTTACCTCTGCTGTTTTGTTACGTTCTTGCTGTTGCCACCCATTTCATTATAATTAAAAAGCCGTAGTCAGTCCACATTAAAACCAAGGCGTGCTCCTCTCTGCTCATTTAGCCCGGGCTGAGTTTGTCCCTGTGGGTTGTCGTTGACTCCTCTGCCTCCTGGGAGCCCTCAGACTGATAACACTGGACTGGCTTCCCCTTTCTGCTCTCTCATATCATGCACGGCACACAGGGAGGACACAAACACAAAGGCCCTGCAGCACCCCCAGGGTTAGGATCCCTTATCTGATTTATTGTGGGGAGAACCAAAGAATTAGTGTCTCCCCAACTGCATCTCTCGCAGCAGCCTGTGTCTGGCAGGAGGCGAGGCAGAGTGGGAGGTCAGAGGCTTTAACATACCTTCCTACAGCAGGTTCTAGGAGGTGGAGCGGGTCAACTGTTAAATGGAGAGCAGGAAGTTTGATTCCCAACTCCTCCATCACGTGTGTCGAATGTCTCCTGATAGTTTGAGAGTGATGTGTGATGGGTGCACTGAATGCTTGAAAGGCAGACTTTAACTTTAAAAAGCTTTCAGTGCACTTTAAATAAATACAGACCATTTACTGAGTCTCATAGAGGATACTCTGACCATAACCGATAAAAGAGTTCTCGGTGTGCCATCATGACCACAAGCCCTAGGAGTTTTAGAATTTTCCAGACCAGCCGCGGCACCAGATGCTATCACCTTTTAGCCCTCTGCCTCGTGGCTTAACCTGGGTTAATCAGATAAACCAGCCTCCGTGGTGTGCGGCTGGAATTGAAGTCGACACTCTCCCAGGTCATGGTGGCGCAAGATTAAAACCACTATCATAAAATAAGACACAGCTCACTGTGGCCTTTGACATGCAGCCAGTGGTCTTTGACATTCGAACTTTTAAATTTGTCGAATCCACCAAATGATGAAACAAGAGAGAATTAAAAAAATAAATAAATAAAAAGCTTTACTTGCACCGTGACTGTGGATGTGCTCGTGTTAGACGGTTTGGCGTTTATCCACGCCAAGATCTGTGGCCACTTGGGACCTCAGATTAAATGTTGGATGGGCAGATGTTGTCACACAAATGTGCACACGACACTCATTAGCTGGTTGTCTTGAATATTTTCAATTAAAGATTAATGCCGGGAGATCGTTTTGTTTAATTGTGCCGAACAGGGAGCAGCGTTCCCCTCCTGTTGCCTGAGGAGTCCAAGCCAACCGCAGCCCAGAGCTGAGCTGAGCAGCTCATCTTCAAATTGCTGTTGCTCCTATTATAGATTACACCTCCTCAGAGGCTCGTAATGCACTTTGTTTTCATCTCAAAGATTCAGCGATAAACGGCGCAGCTTTGCATGCAGATGAAAACAGATGAAGACACGAAAATGTTTCTCTGAACTGTTCCTAACAGCTCTGAGCCTATAAAGGAAGGAGCACTGCATCGATTACTAGTATTGTTGCAGTAGAAGGCTGGAACTCCTTAGCAGCTGTACGTGCGTGCCTCTCTTGGCCTGACTTGATTGCAATTCTTGTACAAGAATATCTCATTAACATCTGACGTACTGCAAGCTGCTTATGCTGCGAAAGCCCAGCGGGAAGGTCTGAACGGTCAGAGGCACAAAACTTGTACAATGTACTCTATGCACCGGGAACGGAAGCTCTGTTAGTTCAGTTTAAATAATGAGTGCCCAGAAGGAGGAACAGGGAGCAATGTTTTTCTAATTCAAAGGGGCAGAGGGAGATTAGAGGAGTGGGGTATGGGTGGTAGTGACTCAGTTGTTGTTGACATTTAATTTGAATACATTTATGATAGATAATATGTGACAATCACATCCTGGATGGTGGCTGTTTGTATTGCAGATGCTGATCAGGGTATGCACATGTATACTTTGTATATATGTATTACATATATTTATGTATATATCTATACTGTATATATTTTTTTATTTTGCCACATACATGGTCCTAAACTTTCACACGTTACTGATGCTTCACAGAACCTGCAGCTCATGGTTTCTGTGGCCTATTGGAAGGGCTCCTCCCACTTCCCCTTCTGTACAAGAGGCCAATGTGCCTTTATTTCTTAGGTGTTCTAATTCCTTGCTGCAGACACAAACTGTCCTTTGGGGACAAGTTAAGTTGAAAGCTGAGTTGAAGCTATTCCCCCCGGGGGGGGGGGGGGGGAAATCTAAATAGCATGAATTGAGACTGGCAAAGTTTTCTTTTATTCACTTCCTATGATTACATTTTGGAAGAATTTGATGTTCTAACTTTCATGTCTAGTTTTATTGGACATCAGCACAGCCTTGACCTTTTTTTGTTTTTTTGACTTTTCACAGAGCGACAGCTAAGAAAGGTGTGACCTTTCGAACAGCGACACCCAGTAACTCTCTAATCTGGGACATCACTCTGGACATGGGTGCAGACGGAGCCATCGCTGTTATTTGTCAGAGGAAGGCTCCCATACCTGGAAAAAGGCAAGTGTGTCTCCCCTTGTGTGTCTACTTTCTTATCACTGAGAAATTGATTATATATAGTATGTGTGTGTGTTCTATGGTTTGAATGAATAAATAATTCTCTCAAGGCCCAGACCCTGTCTCACTGGCAGGATCTAGGCTCTCTGGGTGTTCTCGGTAAAATAGTTGCGAAACATTTTAGTATCTGTCTCTGCACCTGGTGAATGAAAAATAAAGTATTTGTACTGTAGAGGTCCGAAAACAACAAACGCTCCTCAGAGGACGTCCCTGATACACCCTCTCAGCACAAGTCGGCTGCAGGTGCACTCACGAAGCCCCTTGTAACCAACGTTCGCATCTCCCGTCTTTCATTTCTCACTTCCTCCATGTGCTGCGAGGTGCGTGACCGTGCATTGCTAACATGCAGTAAAAGATTTAACCTGATTTCAAAGCTGCAAGCCAGGGAGGTCATTACAGCAGAACTATAGTGAGCCATTCTCAAACACATCACTTGTCCGTTCAATCTCTGCTCTTAAAAATTCAGCGTGCACCATAACCTTATTCAATGGGAATTCACCCTTTCCCTAACAAGCAGCTCATTTCAAATCTGTTGATGTTGCTGCATGAAAAACTTGAATTACCAGAGTTATTACGATTCATCCTGTAGGCGATCCGAATACCAGCACTGAATCTAACAGCAATCCAACCCAAAAGATATTTCACTATAAAACAAATGTGAACAGATGGATACTGAAGGAAAGGGCAGAGGAACACTGATCATATCCTGACCTTAAAAACTTGAATGGATATTGATAAGTACTTCTTTTTGTAAGTTGTAAGCTGGCAAGCCATTTGCAAACCACACCCACAAGCTCAGTACAGGACATGACACGTTACCCATCTCCAAATGACATCTGGACTCCGCCCAGTCCACCACCCATGATCCAACCTGCAACACACAAGTCACTCACATCAACTGGTGAAGAGCTGTGTTCTTGGAAAGGCATCTTTGAATTGTTCCAGCACTTCTTCAGCGTGTGTCCTCAGCAGTGACAAGCTTAGCTCGTGACTATTAAACACTCACAAACAGAGGCAGTCAAACCACAGACGACGTATTCAATACCGTCTGTTTCTCTAATCTATGTGATATACTCGGTGGTTTGGTGTCGGTATTGACAGCTGAGCAGAAGTTGACGGGTCAAACCTGCAGCTGATGCCGATATAGATGTTGAAACCTCTGCCTGTCACTTTTTTTTTTGGGCTACCCGACAAGATGCACAACTCTAATTCAGATATCGTGAATGCATCGTATATTCAGCAGAAAAGCATCAATGTTGCTGATGTAGATTGATTTGATTCAGCCAGATTGAACTCAAACAGTGAGATTATTACTGTTATGCAGAGCCGCTCCAAGAAGTGCTTGTAAAGCTAAAGCCCTAAACAGTGTGTGAGTGGCCGGCATTGTTGGAGTAGTGTACACAGTGAATTTTCCCAAGAAGGAAAAGGGAAAACAAAAGAATTTGCTGAACTCCAGTGCAGAGATAAATTTAAACATCTTGAAGTTAAATGCTGCTCAGACTCCAGAGCTCGTACAACAATAGAAACCAGAGACAGAGCTCTGACCGTATCTGTGCTCATCTTTATTGCTTTGACCTCATTATGCTGTTTTCCCCATTTGCTGGTGCATGGATTACAACATTGTTTATTGGAATTTCTGTCGGGTTCAACATATTTTTCCACTCAGTCATTTTGGATAATCCTCTCTAAAATGTCATGAAACTAACGGGACCCCTGCAGAGAGTGTCTACTGTCACATCACTGCAGGGATTTCTCTGACTTTTTGTCTTCATGGCTTTAGCACTAAAAGTATCTGTACATTAAAGCCCTTTTTATCCTTTGTGGCAGCGGCTGGGTTTTGGATCTTAATATTAATGCGGTGCCTCTCGCAAAAAAACGACTGCCAGCCGTAAACAAATTGTTGAAACGTCAGTCCCCTGAAAGCTTCGCAAAAATGGCTGAGGGTGTAAATAGCACGGCAGCATCCTTTATCTTATGGATATCTGTGTTAATGCATACTTAAAGGGATGAGTCGAGCCGATCTTGTTTTGATACTTGACCAGATTTCCATTATTATCTTTTAATCTCAGGTCTCTCAGCAATATGCTAACATCATTCAATTACACAGAGTCACGGCCTTTCCTCTAACAAGGGCAGATACTGTATGACGGGGGGGGGGGGGTTTGGAGAGCGTATGCATGCTTTGTTGTCGAGTTTGAATCTTACTGGAGGATTAACAAAATGTGATTTGCAGTTCCTCCTGTTGTTGTTGCTCTAATGCACAAAGGCAGCCAGTACACAGCCCTGTGGAGGTCATTTAAATGCAGGGTATATGCCCAACTGTGTCTGCACGGCGCTGACACAAATATATATAACATGTACACACCGGCAGCAGTGGGTCTGATAATGTCCATGCGGGTACAGAATGTGCATTCTTACTATGTTTTGTCCACCTATATATCTTTCCTCCTGTTCAGCACAGAGCCAAGAAAACAAACTAAGGATACTAACTTGGAAGAGGCCAACGGAGAGTATATTGAATCCACAGCTAGGACACTCCACTCTATTTCTGTGAGGTCATTATAGGTTGCAAAGCCTTCAACTTTTTTGTGCATGCAGAGCGCCTCTGTCCTCAGACCACCTTTTATTCTTTATACACTTATCAGTAGCAGCAACTCCAGCACACGTCCAGAAGGGGAAATTCATATCTATTCCTATTTTAAGTTCGATATGTGAAAATGCCTAGAGATGCAAAGCTCTCCACAAAATAGGAAAAAAAAGGAGGAGGGGGGGGGGGTTGGTTCTTGTCGCAACTACTGGGGATCACGCCGCTCTCCTGCAAATCTCTTCGCTTACTACCCAAGGGGCAGAATTCATAACATCGCACTATGAATTTTGAGACGGATATCTCCGAAACCTCCAGTCTCTGCAAAGTCTTCTAGTATTTATCAAACAAAACGTCTAACATCCTAATGCAAAGCGTGACTTCATCAGAATCTTTAAAGAGAGAAAAGACAGCTCTCCAGGATCCATGAGCAACGAAAGCACCGAGCACCACAGGCTGAAGTAAAAGGGGGCTTCAGTGGTGCAGAATCACTTCACCTCTTCCCAGACACAATTATCTCCCCAGGACCTTAAAGAGAGGAAAGACAGTCTGAGACTCCAGTGGTGAAGTAATCACATAAATCATCATTGGCCCCCAAACTGCCAAAAACACTTACAAAAATGCAGCATCCAATCGCTTGCATGAAATGAAAACATGATATGCGTAATCTGCAACATTTATTTTACAACATGGCTTGTTTATCCTGCTTTATCCTTATTACAGCTGCCAGTTTGACTGTTTGTTAGTCAGGAGGATAACTCAAAAACTACAGGATAGATCATGACTATATTTGATGAAGGGATGCAATGTGGGTCAGAGACAGCTGGGATTAATGTAATGGACAAGCGGTTGAAGATGAATGAATGAATGAATGAGTGGTTGTACTGTTTTTGTCTAACTCATTGCGCTCCCTGCTCCCCTCTCAGGCTTGACGGCAGTCTGCTGGAGGTGCTCCAGATGGATTTTGAGGTCGAGGAGCTGAGCAGTCCTCTCGACAGTCAGGTGATTGTGTGGAAACTGGAGCTGCCGTCCGTGTCCAAAAACGTTACCAAGACCGAGGGAGCCATGAGAATCTACACCACTCAGAGAGACTTTGTTGGCTTGGCTCCTCTCGTAATGGTGAGTTCGCTGACAGCCTCCACGTCACACCTAATCATTATTCCAAAAAAAACGGCATTGTTACAGACAGCAGAATATCCGATAATGCTTGGACCGTATCCTTTGAGCGTTGATGCATGAAAATATCATAAAATGCACTTTGCTGTGATCCATTCCTGTCTGGTTTGCATATGCAGACGGCTGGCTATGCTTGGGATTGTTTAGCAAATGGGTTCTATTTTGAGCCGAGAGTGACCTTGTGTTGTTGACTGTCAGCGAGCTGATGTCTCTCCTCTCTGTGTTGTTCTGCTCTGTTCTGGCATGCAATATGTGGTCATCTTCTCCGACAAACAGCTGCTTCATGTGGTGCTATTTTGGTGCCGCGGGCCTCTTTATCATGCTACCTCTATAATTAATCCACGATATAATCCCCACTACTAAATAAGGAACATTACACAAGAGTTTACACCACTCTGAATGAAGTAGAGTCCAATCTGATTTATCTGTCACCTGGGACAGCGCCTCCTTAATCCAGCTTTGTTTGAGAACGATTAGACACCTTGTCATATAATACACCCACAATGGCCATTCCCATGTCTCTCAATAAATATTATCAATAAGTGATGTAATTTAAGACGGTGTGAATTACTGGACTTTAAGTTACAGCTACATATGGGCAGTAGTTTGCTTCCATTTCACAGAGCAGTCGACTTCATTTCCATCAAATTGCTGCTGGACTGCTTGAAGTTATGAGGATATGCCACCGCATCCTGATTTGAGAATTGGATGTGGTTCATCTCCTTTGTGGATTAGAAGCTGACCCCAGGCTTAGGCCCGAACATGCAGAGATTTGATGGTTGACTTGAAGGAACATTAGCATTGACTGATCCTGCTACTGGCAGGATCAGTCAATGCTAATGTTGCTGCTGCTCAATACTTAGAACTCAACATGGTGAGAAGCTTCTCAGGCAAAACCTTCAGATCTGTTTTTTTTGGCTCTATTGTAACGACAGCTGAAGACAAATAAACTATGTTCAGTTGCTTCAGCTTCATTAAAAGCACTTTGACAGTCGAGGGACACGTATCCATCTGCTTCATTTTTACACTTGGAGCAGCCAAGTGTCTCTCTAAATTTGATTTAGCTGATCATTCACAGAAGTTGACTGGGCTGTGCTCTGCTGCTCCCTCTCCCTCACATACACACACACACACACACAACACGATGCTTAATCATTTCGACTTCATTTGAAACTAGGAGGTTTTACAGCGGAGGACACATATCCATCTGCTTCATTTATAGGCTTTGATTATTCATGCATGCATACAAATGCTTCACTGCACACACTCAGTTCTGCTCCATCCTTAATCAAACATGAACCCAATGCTAACTTAACCAAAACAAGATCTTTACCTTACATCTCAAAGGTTTACTTCATTGTCACAAGGAAAACAACAAACACAAATGCAGTGAGATATCTGGGGCATTTTAAAATTTACTCTCTCCATCCTGAGCCTTTTGAGTTCAGCATCACCAACTGGATTTCTGCAGGCCCAAAGATGGAGCTGCCCTCCCTGCTTTACCTGCCATTGGTGCGCTCTTGAATAATACAGTGTACGACAGGCTGTACTGTACATGCATGGATATATTCAGAGATTAATCCCAGCCCATGTCCCTGTCATTGGTTATTTGGCCATGTGTGAACTGATATGACATCCCTTTGAGGGCCGTGCCAGGGCAGCAAACTCCAAGCTCAGCTCTCCATGTGGTGACCTGATCGTCACCCTGCGTAAACCCTGCTCCCATCACTTACTTCCTGTGGGGGAAGTTGTTTTGGGCAAGCAGGATTAGTGAGTCACTGACTCCTAAAAACCTTTAGATGTCTGGTTATACCACTGTGTGAGACAAACATTCAAAACCAAATGTGATTATATGGTAATGTTTACACTGTGTTTTTGTTCCTGGACACTCTGCAGGACACTGAGATCCTGAACACAGCCGTGTTGACCGGTAAGAAGGTGGTGATGCCTATGAGGATCGTAGCTGTGGAGGAGGATGGAGTCGTCACGGATGTATCGGACTACACAGACTGCAGCTCTGCTGACGAAGATGTTCTTAAGGTAAGACTTCGTCCTCTTTCTTACACAGAAATAGATAAACAGTGCACAGCAGCTTACTGATTTCATTCCTATGTTCTTTGGTTTTAAATATTCCAAATGCAGTTGGTATCATATAGCAGATAGGGTTCAAGTCTATTTGTGAAAAAGTAAATTGACAAGGTAAGAGGTGAAATCGCTGTGGAATTTCCTTTCAAAGATATATTCCTACACCTTTTTATTCAACTTTAAATGACTTTCTCTGAAGCTCGGCATTGTGCAAAAATATATTCAATCATTTCTAGTAAATGGTTACCTGAGAACAAAAATGGCTTTAGCTGTAATGAACAGAGGGATGAGAGATATGTCTTTGTCTGCCAATTCAAATGCTAAGGTGAGAAGGAGAACTGCTGCTCTGTAGAGGCAGGGCGGGTCTCGTGTGATGGGGAGGACAGATGCGGACGAATAAGTTGTGCCAAAGTCACCTCTGATCCCCGTCTCTTTTCCACACAGTAAAACAAACTATTAGTTGAGCTCTGACAACATCGTCCATTCATCTTCTAGACAATGAACAGCCACTGCATTAAATTGCTCACCACAAATGACCCCTTGGTCTGCCTCCGTGCGCCCATCCTGTGACTTGTCCCTTTTATCCTGTGAACCTGAGCAGGGCTGACTGCCAAAAGCTGGCTTTGTTTACTGATGAAATTGAAAGTGAGGCCCCTGGCCCCTGAGGTCTAGGGCTGTGAATGTATTTACTCAAGGCTAAAGTGGCATTGTAAACAAAGAATAAAGACATGCAGTGGACTCCAGCTCTCTAAAAAATGTATTTGCTGGTCAAATATGTCCCAGAGCAGGTTCAGCAAACAATAGATGTCTTGGCTAATAAATGTCAGATTTTGTGCAGCGCTGTGTGTGTTGCTCCATGAGCAGATCCAGAGGACAGTACATACAGTAAGTGCAAAAGTTAAGTGCAAATGGGTGCCAGTTATAGGAAAAGCAGGATTATGTGAGGAAGTCAAGAGGCCAGCTGTGGGCTAGATCAATCTTTTCAACCCTGTGATGTAGCCAACTTTGCTGTTGTTCTAAGCTTCCTGTAGCTCAATGTATTTGCTGAGCAGATAGCAGCTTCAGTCACAAATATACCCTTTAATCTTCTTAGTCAAACAGCTTGACTCACATATCTTTTCTCTTCTGGTGTGCCTGAAGAGTATCAAATCTGCTCGTGATAGAGGGGGTCAGGATTTATCCAGAATGAACAGCTCATGTGGCAAAACAAAAGCAAAACAGAGTCTAATCTGTCATGATGGAAAGGTTTTTCCCATGTGCATGGATGACGAGGGGACCTGGCATAAGCAGCACACAAAATAATATGTATTTATTTAAAAAATAAACAATATTGTGATTTTTTTTTAGATTCAGTAGTTTCAGTATGAGTCATGATGTGAGTGGGAGCTGTAATTTCAAATTGGATTTTATTTCTGAATTAAATATAGAACATGACAGTTATGTGATGGGGCTATGTCACAACCAGCCGATTATGCTGGCTGGGAATCTCTGCAGCACCACCATGCTTCATTCATAACAGTAAGCTGTGACACATTTCACCTTAATCAACAAACTGCAGCTTCTGAAATTTGGATATTGCACTTGACCCAATCAGAAAACTGATGAATGTGCAGTACATAGTGTTTATGTCTATGTAGTTCCTTGATAAGGAACAAGGCAGGGAGTGGTTGTGCGCAGGACAGTGGAAGGAAGAGAGAAGGGGGAGGGACAAGTGTTAAATATCGCCCATGCGGCAGACTGTGCAGTTTAGAATGGGCTTGCAGGCAATGGGGCAAAGAAAGTAAGGGAGCTAGTAAACACACTGAAAACATTATGGACCCACATATGTGAATCCACTGGGATTGCAGCAGCCCATTTGATGGATCTGGTCCTGATAGGGACTCTAGTAGAGAGACCCCCCTCCCACCAGGCATTACTGCATGTCACTGGGGTAAAGTTGGTTTTGGGGTACATCCTGGACAAGTGGCCAGTCCATAGCAGGGCTGACATTTACTTGTATAAAGAAAAAGCAAGTCATTTTACAGCAAAAAAAACAAAAAAAAAACCACCTAAAAACCAAAGGATGTATTCAACTGGATGCTTAAATTGAAATGAAGTACTCACTGCATTTTGGATGCAGTGTTTGTGCTCATGAATTTTTTGGATCTGACATTTTTTCATTGCCTTAACAATGCCTATTCATGCGTTTAGAGGCTTAAACTTAATTTTCCCCTTAGCAACACAGTACAGTTTCTGCACTCTCAGCTTTATTTAATGTCTGCTTGTTTTTAATACTGTACCCAGTGATGACAGTCAAATCCCATTTTTAATAAATATCAAAACATCTAAAACTCTGAGGGATCTTCCTGGCAGCAGAATGAGATTGTGAAAGTTAACATGGTATTCCTTTTCCACAAAGGCTTCAGAATATTTTTTAAATGTGACAAGTGTTAAGGTTAATGGGGCTCCTGGAATATACTTCTCTGAAATAAGGGAAATGTTGTAGATCATGGATGACTGGTGGACTACCTCACCACACTGAATTAACATTACAGGCAACATCACTATAGCTAAATGAGCCCTACTCTAACCCAGCTCCATGTTTACATGTTTGCCATAGCAACAACTGTTCCAGGCCTTCAGTGCCACATATTGTAAATCTGCTGTTTGGATATAAATCAAGCCCAGAATTATCAGCACAGAAAGGTCAGGGCATCTCAGTAAGTAGTGAGGATGACACAGAGATGTGGCCACTTCAAAGCCAAAGCTGCGGTCATGGGTGCATGATGACTGATGCTGAGAAGTGAATGATGACTCAAGACGCTCTCAAAAATAGCGTGTCACTCGGACAGCTCACCCTTTAGTCAGTTTGTTGCAAATAAGAGGGGGATCTATTTGCTATTTGAATTCCTCCTCAGGCTATCTGTCAAAGTCACCATTTTCTTCCTCCCGCTCCCCTGTGCACTTCCACAAGCTGGTGACTGAATTTCAATGATGCGTTAATTATCTAATTTGTTCAAAGCCGTAGCTGTTGAGAGGACCAATGCAAATCTCCTGACTCGTGCATCAACATTTTCATGAGATCTTTCAGCAGTTGCCCAAACTTGCCAAGGTCACCTTTGAAATTACAGTGTGATGTATGCAGTTGGCTGTGAAGGACTGATATTCAGCACTGCACCACATGATATTTCGATTAACATAAAATTGCAATGCTAGTTTCCTAAAGCTTCGGTCCGATGATCATCGCAGTAGTTTATTACAGCCAGCTGACATTACTATGGTAACACATGCAGTTCAAAACTGCCTCAAGGCCATTGGTTGTTGTAGGAATAGCCTATTTGTTAAAATAGTGACTTTTATGAGATATCAGATTATTCGCTGTCATTGGTTAGATGAGTAACATCTCCTTCATTGACAACAATCTCAGATATGGATTGTTTATACAAGCGTACATACAGAAAACTTTGATAGTGTCAGGGAAACTAAAATGATCAGCTATTCGTGTGCTCTTTTCTATGTCTTCCCAGGTGTCGGACAGGTGCGACTATGTCTTCGTGAATGGCAAAGAGACAAAGGGCAAAGTGAAGATGACGGTGAACTTCACCTACAGCTACCTGAGTGCTCAGCTGGAAATGAACGTGTGGATGCCCCAGCTGCCCCTCCAGATTGAGGTGTCTGACACTGAGTTGAGCCAGATCAAAAGCTGGAGGGTACCCATACTAACCTCTAAAAGGTGAGACACACAAACAAATCATTTGTTTAACACACAAACCAAGTTAGGTTCTAGATGGGATTTCTAGACGCGTACTTCTAAAATCCTATCTCTGAAAGGGTTTAGGGGTTTTATTCCCTTATATAATGTATTGTAATATCTCAATGTGATCCAATCAAGCAAAGAGACAGGATTGAGTGATTAAACAATATCAGGTCAAATCATTTGCTGTGTGACAGGTGTTACCTGCATGTGTGTTTCTGTGCTCATGTCCCAGACCTGGATGGAACAGTGAAGAAGAAGACAGGAAGGGGAAGGGCTGCATGCTGCAGTATCAGCACGCACTGGTGCGGGTGCTAACTCATTTCGTGGCAGAGCAGGCGGACCCTCGGGATCCTAAGGCCTATTTCCTGGGCTCTGATTGGCAGGTGGATGTCACAAGGCTAGTTCGATACTTCATGAAGGTAGAAGACCCTCGAGTGGCAAGGCTGCAGGGTGGAAGAGTGCTGTCAGGACGGGATCTTGGGACCACCACCATCCAGGTAATCATCGGAAAACACTGCTTGGATTAATATTTGGATCAGATTAGTAAAGCAGTTGGATTTAGGTTTGACAATGACATGCATTTAACCTTATGAAGTGAACTGGAAGACATCGTCTGAGGCACCCGAACTGATTGTGTGTGACATCATTCTGTCATAGGTGTTTTCTCCACTGTCTGACACAATTTTGGCTAAGACAACTATCAAGGTTGTGGATGATAAAGTGACCATTACAGAGTTGGGGGTCCAGCTGGTTACAGGCCTCTCCATGACTCTTCAGCTCAGTCCAGGAAGCAACAGAGCTATCCTGGCCACCACAACCACACAAGAGGTTCTGCAGAGCCCAAAGCAGGTAACAGTCTTCATAGATTCAAACATTTTAAGAGACTCTAGATTCAAAGCACCACAACAATTTCTGCCATTTTCTGCTATTTCAGGAAGCTTTGGTCAGTGCCTGGGTGCAGTTCAGTGATGGCAGCCAGACACCTCTGGATATTTATGACCCTGCTTACTACAGAGTGACGGTGACATCCCTGGATCAGGCAGTGGTGTCGGTGCAGAGCACACCGTTGACTGTGGTGGCAGAGGGAGAGGGCGAGGGAGTTCTGATCAGGCTAGAAATGTCCATCTGTGAGGCTTGCCAGAAGTCCAAACGCAAAAGCACAGTGGCTGTGGGCAACGGAAGCCTAAGGATTAAGTTTCAGGTAAATGGAGGACGGTCAACCAACAGCAACACCAGCAGCTTCGAGGGCAGCACTGTCAGCAGAAAGGACAACAGCAGTGACTATGGGAACGATGGGGAAGAAGTGGACACTGAGAAGAAGCAGAGGAAGCAATCTCCGCCACGCAGCTCAACCTCAGAAAGAGAGGAGAGCGCCATGCAAAAGATTACTACCACCATCAAATCTGTAGAACGGACATACATAACCAGTGGCAGCCTTGGAGGAGTGGGGAAGACCAGCAATTCAGGAAACCCCAGCAGTCCTACCACTGTGGTAAATGTCAGCATGATGAGCATCCCGAGTGACAGCAGCAAAGGATATGGCTCAGATAACATGATAGTAGAGGATATGAGCAGTGTTAGCTTTACTAGCACTGTGAAAGCCCCCGGGAACCTGGTTAACTACAACAACTTCCCCAACAAGGTGGAGGAGACGGCTGAGGTAGAAATTGGTGGTGAAGAAATGTTGGCCAGTAGGCCTCTTACAGACTTGGAGATCGGCATGTACGCTCTTTTGGGTGTCTTTTGCCTTGCTATCCTGGTGTTCTTGGTAAACTGTATCACACATGTTGTTAAGTTCAGGCACAAGAAGCCTCCCTCTCATAGCCATGAGCCCACAGGGCACAGGCACGACTGGGTATGGCTCGGCACAGACGCTGAGCTGGTGATGAGCGTGCCAGGTAGCCCTGTGCAGCAAGACTCCCAGACCACCACAACTGTGATAGACATTGGGCCTGATAAGACCACCTCTCTGTCCAGGAGGCCCAGTTGCTTGGCCTCCGTTACAGACTCTCCCCTTGGTTGCGTGGGCTCCCTCAGGAGCAAACCTATGCACACTGAGTCCCTCCACTCGCCAACCAGCAAGAGAAAGAGAGTCCAGTTCACCACCTTCTCTACAATGGAACGCCAGCATTCGCCACCAAGGGAGAACGGCCATGGCATTCACTGGGTTGGGAAGAAGGACAGTTTTGAGGAAGAACCCCAAGTGCCCATCACAGAGCCTGGGGACCAGTTATAATATAGAACCTGATCAGACCTCACATGTACAGTAGACGTGGCTTTGATCACCTCAATGCCTTTGTTAACTCCAACAACTGTGAAGAACATGTGATTTTGGAATTGCCCTCCTCTACATTTCATTACCTATCAAGGCCTTTTACATGTACATGTACTGTATAATATTGTTAATACTGGTGAGTGGATGCGTGTGGTGAGGTTAAAGGTGGCAGACCAGATGGACTCTCCTCCGCATTATATACACACAATGTTAATCGCCACCCAATGTTAATGCTGCATGTGGGATATCTACTGTCATTTTTGCACTCACATGCCGGGATACACAGTACAGACACACTGACAACGTATCTCAAATTACAAACACCATATATCCAGTTTCCAGTTACAAGATAGAACTCTGACAGATACAGATTTCCCCAAAACTGTGGCTTTGATCAAACATAATACTGGATGGAATTGGTGATTTGTATTATGCAATATCCAACACCATTTTATTTGTAAATTTTATGAAATTATTTCCATTTGATTTTCTTTCATTAAAACACTATGATCTTGACTGCTGCCTTTCAATTGATTCTCTAATATAGGACGCTTACCAGTTGAATAACAGTATGCTGGTCAGTTACCAATGTCTCTATTTGGTGTAATGTTTCACTGTACATCCTGACATATGATGCAAAACATTTGAGAGAACAATCACATTTCTCTAACCAGCCAAAGCCCCAACGTGTTGCCAAAATCAACCTTTCAAATGGCAAATTACAATAACCTTTTGTGCCCCTTCGCCCTTTAAACAAATTGAGTTTTTGCTAGCCTCTGGAATCCATACAAACCAGCCATTGTGCTTTATTAAAAATGAATGTGGTAGCAAACAGACTACAGGGGAAAGCAACATTTGAAGCATTTTTAGCAACAGTAGATTAGCTGCTCTGGCACCGCATCTGAAAGAAAATCAAGATTTAATGGCACTTCAAGAATTTATGCTGTTTGCAATACAAGCTGTTTGTATTACAAACAGCGTTTTTTGCCCCAGTAGACTGAATGATTCACAGATCATCACCCAGTTAACAACAACCCGTTGGAGCCTTTTTAGCCTTTTTTTTAATAAGTAGTTCCCATGACTCTCACATTTATTCTTGACCATAAATAACAGTACATAATCAACTTCAAATACAGCACATAAAATATAATGACAAAGCAAACACCCATTCCTACTGTAGGTATTTGGTTCAAAGTGCTCTGCTGCATCATTTCAGTTTGGCAGTGCAGATAAAACAGAATTATTTTGCAGAAGACACATGTGTATTTCCCTGTCACTGCTGTTCCTGAGAAAATATGGACATTGAAGATGACTGTCTTGACCTTAGTGCAGAATGTCCACCAGTTGCTGGTAGGCTTCTCTCTCTTGTTTCAAGCTGTGATGCTCTTCCACATAGAGTTTTCCGTTGCGCACCATTCGCTCTCTCAGCTTGTGATCTGACAACAGCCTCTGAGATTGATGCACAAATTCCTGGCCGGAACAAAAGCAAAACAAGTCTCACTCACTGCCCAGTGCCACTTGAAGCTGGCCATGATGGATGCCAGAACATGTTAAAGACAACCCAAGGCATTAGACACAGAGCTGAGCAAAAAAAAAGCATGTGCACTGATTAGTGAACATTTCAAAAATACCTGACAAGGAAACAACGATAGATATATTTATGGCTACAGAGCCAACAATGAGCTTTTAGTCCATCCTATAATAGCTGACACCTCTCATTTGCTTAAGACAGTTGCAACAATTAAAACACCACCCAACCATCTGTCAAGGGGCAAAAAGGATGTTTAAAAATGAGTAATATTGCCATCACTGAGCAGTGAGTGGAATGTAGGTTAGCCACAAAGCTTCCTGAGTCCTAGTTGCTCAACTGCTGGCCCATCAGGCTGAGAGAGGCCTCCAACAAAAGGAAACTCAAGTGCCTCAAAGTGTTCCCACAGCCTGGCAGCCAACATTTGCTGCTGCAGCAGAGCCAACAGGCACAAAAAGTTTTAGACACTGCCAGTCAGAAGGCTGCTTCACTTCACTTCAGTCTAGTGATGTGATTATGTCTGAAGAGGCTCTTGGTTGAAAACAGCTCTTCTGTGTGGCCATATGAGAGCAATAAATCCCCAGCAACAGGATTAAAGCTGAACTTATGAGCAGCATGTTTATAATCACTTCACTCAGTGCAAATTAAAGAGCCAGACAGGGGAGGATGTTCACTTTTCCCCTCTGTTTGTTTCCTTTTACACGTTACTTGATACCTGTGCTGCACCTGTTTCAACTCTGAAAGCTTAAACACAGAGAAAAACTGACAGTCTGAGATGAGAAAGAGTTCTGAAGAGGGAAAAAGTAGAACAACTGCAAGGAAGCTTTTTGGCTGAAAGACCAGCACTGCTGCTCATTAGTCGTTGCTGAGGTCTTGGTTTATACAGCCCCATGTCGCTGCAACCATCTGTGAGAGCTTCCTCCTGGCAGCTCAGCTGAGCACACGTGACCCCCCCCCTCGAGAGGACTTATCTCCACCGTTACGGCAACATCACGCTAGATGACAGCACCATGCTCAAGCCCTCTGTCAGCTGGCCTTAACCTATGTTATCCTCCCTTTGCATGAAACCTCATTAAATAAGAGAATGAAGCGTTTCTCACGGGGGCTGTCTTTCCTGCTCGCTGCTACACGTTGCATCACTATGTGCTAATGTGCTATCTTTGCTCTGTCCCTGGAGGCTTCACTTTCTGATTTTAATCTGTGCACCTGAAAAAAAAAAAAAAAACAGAAATACTTTCAATATTATCTTACCTGCTTGGACTAATGATAAGAATTGAGAAAGTACAAAATTGAACAAAATGATGTAAAGTTGGGGTTTTCTTTCTATAAAGTTTCTAGGCTTTTTAAGATTAATCTATGGCAGGGAGATGAAACACACCTGAGGACATTCCGAGGCTGTGCTTCAATAGTGCTTATTAGGGCTAAGTACTTTTCCAGTCAGCTGAGGTGTAGGTGCTGGCTGCAGAGGTATATGCAGTAGATTTGCTGTCAGTCCATCAACAGTGTTAAAGCTTAGCAGGGCTTAACTCATACGGTGACCTGGTCAGTGACTATATACCTGAGGAGACGAGTACAACAGACCAGTGAACTCGTGCTGCACCACGGCTGAATTTCCTGGAATGTCCCTGGCCAGCACAGGCACCCCGAGATCCATGGCCTATTGGAGCAGAGAGAACTTTACAAAGTCAAAAGTCACACACTGAGATTCGAGGTTACTCACTCTTTCTATCATCATTAAGGATAAAATAAAAAATAAAAAAAAAAAGCACCTGAGCTCTGTGGACAGTGAGCAGCTTGGCTCCTCCACACGTGCAGAGTTGAGTTCACTTACAGAATTAACAATGTGTATCCGCTAATGCCTTCAGCAGGTTGTTGAGTGAAACATGTTAACATACTAATCAGACTTTAAGCCCACTGTGGATTGTCTTAATCGACTGTGTTTAAAAGAGATTAAGTGGATTTGCAGGTTTTGCTCACTCAGGAATAGGAAGATTGGAGTCAAGCAATTAATTTGGGTAATTGTCCCTGAAGTGGTCAGATAACATTGTAGCAGAGATAGGGACTCCTGTAAATATTCACATGCGATAAATCCAGTTCTCATTACCGTTATATAAATGTGCACCACAATGCAGGAGCGACAGAGAGATAAACTGAGTTTAACAGTATAAATGTCGAAGGCATCACGCGGTATCCTCCAATTACCCATGAGCCCTGAAGATGTTTACCTCCAAGATCGCGGCTGACATGCCCTCTGAGAGGGAGCTGTTGACCATGGCGAAGCACCTTTTCATGGCAGCGTGAAGCTCCTGTTGGCTCCTCTCCTGGGCCAAGAAGACCCCTGCTGTTCTGCAGACGCAGTGGCAAAGCTCAGTTCTGCGTGACTCTGAGCGCACAGAGGCATGAATGATACTGAACAGCAGTGACAAGCTCAGGGCAGGAAACATGGCTACGCTACGCCTAACAATCTGAGTGTGCAGGTAGAGTGCTAACCAGAGAGGGCCGCTTCCTGATGCACAGAACTATGTTGTGGCGAAAGCCACTGGCAAAAAAGTCAAAGCAAAGACTAGAGGGCAGGGTGATGGGGGAAAAAGGATCTTCATGCTCTCCCCTGTGCATCCTTTGCAGTTTGTACTAAAATAAATGTAAGTGCTAAAATCTTCTACCACATGGGATAAACACAAAAAGGGCAACCATCAAATTTGCAATTAAACTGTCTGATCTCGAGTTTGCTTTTATGAGACATGAAATTGATTGACACGACTCAACAGAACACACCAGATGCCTCACCTTTGAACAACAGCTTCTACTTCGACAGTAAACACCGGATCAATCTGAAAGATTAAAAATTGAATTCATGTGAAAGCCCTTATCTCAGTGTTGTGCTCATCAAGGATGACAACAATGACTTAATCAGGAGGAGAAAAAAAATAAACAACAAAGGATAATTAATAATTTCTATTCAGACCAAATCATTCTCTAAAAATCCTGTATAGTCAAAGATTGGGGTCAGGATGGGGTGGGTGGCCAATCTGATTAATTGCGATGTGGGATTTGCTTGCATTAGATTGCACACAGAAAAGTCAAAGCATAGCAATTTAGGTCAAAGATGCTACCAAGCGGGCTCCTTCAGTTTTTGTCGCTCAGTAATTTTCTAATAAAAGCAAATTTCTAAATTAAATCAGCATTACAGCACATGTGCATCGAAATTAAAGAATTTGAACTAAGAACATGTCTTGCATCCGGCTGTAATCTGGGATTAAGCAGACATTGTAGAGCAAGCGGGGGGACAGATCACGATAAAGGCTGCATTAACAAACACAAACGATTTAAGCACAGATTCTCGGCTGCAGTGAGTCAACAGAAAACAGAGGGGAGGGACGGGAGTCAGTAGTCAGAAGGGGAAGGCAGATGCTACGCCCATGCTTTTGCTTGTCCAAGTGAGTCTGTCTTATCTTTCCTTTTCAGAGATAATCACCGCGCTCTCTTTTTCCTCTGCTACATAATTTCTTGTTTTAAAGCAGCACAAATGTCTGCTACCATCAGACCTATCATTTCATTTTCACAGATAGCTTTCAGTTCATTTTATTTAATTGTGATGCAGATCGTGTTGCTAAGAGCCCAGTTACTGAGCAGTGAGATGTGTCATTGCTCACAAACTGACCTGGATTCTGCTCCTAATGACAGATGCTGTGCACCCAGACCATTTATTACTCAGTAGCTTTGGATTTATGATACATCATAACAGCCCGAACAAAACACGTCTCAATCTAACTTCAGTTATTTTCTTTGACAGTATCCTCATTAAATATGTCCATCAATGTTTACATTTCATTAACTGTGGAATCCTGAAATGATCAAGGCTGAAAATCTGACAGTCATAAAAAATACATGTTTATCATAAAAATAATATATGGCTTTTGGTTCCTCAGACGAACAAACAAATGAACACTCTTCCACTGTGATTCAGGGGTGTTGAGATGAATCATGCATCTCTGCTTCCACTGAACCATTTCATCAAACAACAAGAAAGCAGAACAGAGCAAGACGCTTCAGTCCATGTCTAATTGAGTTGTTTTTGAGCAAAACTAAGGCAGAACATGCCTCTCGCCTGACTCCACTGTTTGATGCTACACTCAAATGTGGCACAGTGATGGCATATCAAAGCAAGTCAAAGGGCGGGAGCAGATGAAGACAAACACACAGAGAAATCAATGAGTGGGATATTGGAAATGAAATCACGAAAAACACACAGGGGCTGTAAGAGCACTGAGGCGGCTGCTGCTGCTGGCCGGGATATGGCTTCTTTCTGCAGAACAGCATAAAAGTGCAATCAGGAAAAAAAAACGTACAGTAAATGTAAAGGCTGATTTATGAATATCATAAATCACGGCAGGCTGTAAGAGTTCAATTGCTTTTCTTCCAGCTGCTAGACTTGTGCAGTCAGTATATGCGCAGGCAATGCCTTCAAGGATGGCACACAGGAAAGAAGCACGATGTGTGTGACAGGGCTAACAGCTTCACCAGAGACATGCTCATCCACGTGTATTAAAATGAGGTGGCTCTGCACAGGTCACTAGACAAACGTGAGCGCTAATCCGCGGTATGAAATGCATCAGTAGACCAAACACTGCAGCTGTGGCTGCTAACCTTCGGCCTTTGTTTAGAACACTGCCATTTTCTCCCGGCGATGACTGTTAATTCCAGCTAAACAGCTAAGGCCAGCATCTCTGCTGCATCCAATTAGAGGCATCCTGAATTCCCAGGGCGGGTTTCGAGGTAATTTAATAGTACAAAGAGTCACAGTACTGAGGGAGAACACATGACAAGTCTAAAATTAAATATCCTGACTTTCTGTATAATGACTGTGTACATACCTTTGGCCCAATAATGATCAGGGCATTCAGCGGATTCTCACAGTGCCACTCTAGAAGACACACAATGTAAATGGCAGTGAAAAAAACAACTTGGAAATCAAATGCCTTGTATAAGCTGAAAGAAATATCTGTAAAGAAGTACGTCTTCAACACTATTGGCTGAGCACTTCCATCTTAGCAATGAAGTAAACTACTACCATTTTGAAACAAAAATAGAACAGCACTCAGTTGGGCTGTGCCCAGTCCCCTGAAGTTAAATCAAGCTGCACACTCTCATAATATCAGTCCTCTGTGTGTGTATTGATGAACTGTTCCCTGCTAAATGTCAGAAAATGACGGATAATAGCCTGTATCTTAATGCCAAAGGAAGTGAAAAAATAAATTTAATTTACCAGTAATTCTGTGTAATTCTAAGAGGGAGAAAAAATAATAAAAGCAGATGAAAATATCATTAAATGTTATTTTAAGGAATAAAGCAGAGTCTTAAGGGATCTAACAACCGGCTGGAATCTGGCTGTGTACAGTGTGATTCAATCCAAATGAAGGCCAAGTGACACTCCGCACTCTATATGGATGAAGCATTCACACAGTTTATAGCTTAACACCCTTTACATTTTTTTAACCATAACTCTTGTGTTCCATAAAATAAAGGATGATATAAAAAAGAAGCAACTGATGTGGCTACTCATTGGCAATAGGTTGGCTATCATCATGAGAGGAAGAAAATATACCAAACCAAGTCTCAACTAGAAAATGAGTCTTTGTGGGAGCAGAATGAGCTGTCACAGGAATCTCATTGCTCTTTCACATAAATTTTCGATAAGCTGAAAGTCAACCACAGAGATCTAACATCATTCTTAAGTCATGAGGACATGGGCCACTACAGTGAGAAAGGCTTGGCGAGTTGAGCTGACCCAGAGGTTGACCGAAGTGAAAACATCTGTATGAAAGCCCATCTAGCTGCCCTGCTCACAATATGGGTTCCAGCTTTTAATTTACCACTAAACATATGCAAATATATGTATATCAAATAGATGGTCAGCGAAATAGGTGGTTAGAGCCTGAATCTTTGGAACAGTTTATTAGACAGGCAACATTCTATGCATCTTTTAAATGTCTTTCTTTATATACCACAGTTTTATGAACTGACCTTCTTTCTATTTGTAAATAAAGTTTATTATTATATATAGCAGGGTTTACCTGAAAACACTTTCACCAGATAGAGGGGGTCCTTGACTCTTCTGAGGCCACAGACCAACAGGAAGACACGCAGCTCATCCGCATGCTCAGTGCTTATACCTGGAGATACGCCAGACACAAAGAAAGACAGCGCCACAGTATCAAAACACTGCATAATGAACATCCCAAGTACATCGGCATATAATGAAAGCAATACATCACCCAAGGTCATGAGGAAAGCAAGACAGCGGTGACTAATGTGCGCCCACAATTCTCTGATCAGAGCTGTAACACTCAAGAGGGCAATAGTCTGCCGAAAACATTGGAAGGTTGCCGCATAATCAGACTGTAATACAGCATCATAACTACAGAGCCAAAATATTTGCTCACTGAGCAGACCCAGATTAAAATGAGATAACCCGGCCTCATGCTAACAACACCGAGCATTTTTCAGAACTTCACTTTAATTGAGAGGCTGGGCCACTAAACCGACTCTTTCCAGAGCTTCCAACTTTTAGGATCAATCCTTAGATTAGTCGTAAACTGGCTGCAGTACAACTGCGATTACTGCCAGATTCCACTGTGGACTGCACCTGACTCTGCGGAGGTAGAGGAGACGAGTGGAGAGCCTGATGAAGGAGCCCTGGTGACAGCAGACACTGGCCTGTCAGACTTAGCGATGAGCAAATCCCCTAATGAACTTTGAAAAGATATTCACTTCTCAGCATACTTCACACAAAGGTGCACAGGCCTGAGGTGGGCAGAGTTACATTGGAGTGGAGTGGAGTGAGCAGGGAGACTGGTTCTTTTCAGGGCGCTACTTTCTGGAAGTGAGCATCTGTGGAGAAAACAGTCACCAAAATAGTAGTGTCTGAAGTTGCAATGCCCTGTTCTTTAACATGTGAGACAACAATCACAGATTGATGCCATTTGGAGTGAAGAAGGCAACACGTTAAATAAGACGTTTAAGGATATTTTAATATTAGAGGCTAACAAGTGAAGTTTAATATGAGAATCCTGACCTTCTGCCACTGAGCCAGAACAGTAACTGCAGAGATTATATTGCTCCTAGTATCCAAGCTGGCAAAGCTGTAGTGAACCACAATTTCAGTGTAAAAACAGCTGGAGGGGGGGGGGGGGGGTCATGTGTAGTGTCTAAGACGGGGTGTCATGTGTAGTGTCTAAGACAAACCAAGAAATGCTAATAATAATACAATAATACCACAGACAGACAGCGGCACGTGCTTAAAGCACAGTGACAGTCGAGTGAAATCCCCTGCTGCCAGATAAGTCCAGATCAGGAGGCTGAGGCAGCTCTTTTAATGCTATTAAAGAGCATCTTACAATGTCAGCATGGAGTCTGGGCATTGACCCTGATCCTTGGAGCCCATCGTCAAAGAAGCACTTCATCTGTGGGACGCATCAAACTTCCTTGCATTGACTCGCGGTATGAGAGAGGACGTCAGTTAAGGTAAACAGCGGTGGCGCTGCCACAGAACAACAAGCAGGAATATAATGGAGGATCGCTGGAATCGTACCAGAGCACAGACCTGTCAGAACGAACAAGGAACTCAAAGAAACAAACAAAGTCTTTGGATGTGCGACACATTCATCTTTCCTCAGGGGAGAAAAACAAATTGTACAAATCATCAGTTGTGCCAGCAGCAATCTCTTCTCCCTCGCTCTGTGCAGTTCTCTGAGTTCTATGAAAAATGCACTTTTGTTCGTTTGCCTTTGATTTCAGAAGGACATTCTGAAACCCAACCCCGCCCCCCCCTCCCTCCGACGCTTTAATCAGTATGTGTGAGTGTGTCTGTGTACATGTCTGTGCGTGGATGCGGGAGCATATATCTATCTGAACAGCTTCTCTTAATCTGCCGGGTGGCACAGGATGACAGAGAGACTGGAGTCTGCACAGTGAAGACAAAATAATGACAACACTGGAAAAAGGGACACAATTACACATTCTAACTAAATTATAAAAGTGAGATTATGTCTAAACTCTACAGAGGTTTGACAGTTTGTGGACAAATTGCTGGTGCCTGAAGTCTGACTTCTTTTAGCTCCATTCTCTCATATATTGCCATGTAAATAGATGAGAGGCATTTGCTGTCAGTCACAATATATCATCTTACATTTCACATCTTGTTTGAGTGAACATCTACCTGAACAATGCCACAGCACAGGAGGAGTGGATCTGAAATTACAGGCAGGGAAGCAGCGTCTCTAGTCCGAACAATACACACCAAGCTGCACAAACAGCAACAGCAACATCTGTGCAGCAGTTTCCCTGTGTTGACTTAGTTCAACTCTGTTATCACCACAAAAGAGAGGGTACGAGGCTTGAAGCTTATCTCCTTTAAATAGCAGGAAAACAACAGCCAGGTCACATGAGCAGAGAGTTCCTGTTTGGGACTTATCACCTGGGGATAAATAAAGAATTCAGAACTATGCATTTGATTCAGGAAAAACACATGCTAAGTTTCTCCTGTATTAAAGCTCTGTCTGCAATCTATGTTTAATGTCCAGGAGTTCTATAGTTTGCTGTCTGCATCGCACCATCAGGGCTAAAAACAATCTGACACGAGATGCAATTAGAAAAATAAAGATGAATAATAAAGGAAGTGGACACAGTTCTTAACAGTGAACATGAAAACCAAGGACACATATATTTTATGCTTCACTACTTGAATCTGCACAAGAGTTGGAAAACACATAGTACAGTATTTTAGAGTAACTCAGAATATTACAATTAGTAAGGCTCCGGATTAACAACGAATAAACAACGGCTGTGGAGCAAATCATTCCAAGAAATCTAAAATTTTGCAGCAGTTGCATCAGCACCAAATTGTTAACACTAAATACGCTGGATTTGAATCAACTAAGATTGTTCGATTATTCCGTAATTCCATAATCCCCTATGTTGCAATACAATAGAAAATTAATCCTTGATCTACCCCCTGAATGGGTTCTTCCCTGACCCTCACCACATCCTTTAAGTCTTCTAGGTCATTTTACACGACCCCTACATTACAAACACTGTAAAAAGATAACTGATATTTCTTCAACTTGTCCTTTGAATTGTGAGCATTTATGTCTCCAAAAGCTTCTTCACTCAACACATCTTTATTTTTTCGACATCAATCATCCGAGGACCAACACACACACCTGCTTGTTTCCAATAATCTGTCAGTGAGTCAAAGCATCGCTGCACTTTCCTCCCATGTATCCCCTTAACCCCACCTCAAAGGGCACACAGCAGGCGCCACAAACAACATGCACCAATCGGCTTACGTGGACTGACAGACTCTGGATCCCAGTGCTGAAGTCACTGCCTTTGGAGGGTACATAACACCCAGAGGATAATCACAGACACGTATACAGTAGAGTCACAGATCTTCAATCAGGTAGTAGGGTTGCTTTGCCTCTTTCATGTTCACCACAGGATGTCTTTTTTTTATTTTTTTTTTTTTTTACAGTGTGTCACTGCAACACTGCGCCACACAGAATACATTTATTCCCCACACACAAACTATCGCACACCTTCGTTAAGGTCGCCTATACAAGCCAGATTCTATAGGATATTTAGTAATGATTAATTTATGTCCTGCAATATGGAAGGGGGGAGTAAATCAATATGCACAGAGATGTGGGAGGAGAGACACACACACACGGGATAGTGCCCCCTGCTGTGCTGGGAGTGTGTATGAAGATAAAAAAAAAAAAAAGTGGATGAGAGGCGACAGGAGAGAAAGCAGGCTGCTGCAGGAGTCACTTCTGTCACACTGCGTTTGTTGTGTTTTCATTAAAAAAAAAAAGAAATACTGATACTGATTACTGTAAGCAATAGACATGTAATCAAGGTCTTAAAGGAGCACATGAAAGGTCTGAAGTTTGATTAAATGAGAAGTACAATTCTCATATTCAAATTTGACGTCACAGCTTTCTGGCTTAGGGTCACTATTACATACACATACACAACGAAGTTGGAGGAATATGCTGACTAAAACACGGGTGTGATAACAAACAGAAATATTCCCCCAAAAAAACGGATTGAACTTCTTCTTAATGATGCATCTAACCCACATCTGTGAAAAAACACAACCCCAAATAGCCCTGACAAGGAAAGCGGAATGATGTTTGCAGCTCAGAAAACAACTATACATCTGAATACAGTGCTTCCATCTGATGAAAAGCCAAGCAGTAGTAGCCCCTATTTCAAGTATAACAAATGGAGAAGTGACTGTGGACGATTAGTATTACTCATACTGGTTTTGAAGCATAGTGACGAATGGCCACAGACTGGAGGGCTATTAATCAACTAGTTCCTCCGTGCAGTCGCATGGAGCTCTGCATGAGCACTAATGTACCTGAGACGGACGTCATATCGCAATTTCCAATTTGAAGTCCAGGTTGTGTGTGCAGAGGATGTTTGGAGAACCTGTTGTGTACCATAATGGGGCAAATGGGAGTTGTAAAATACAGGAGGGAAGTTAAAAAAGGGCCTGGATAAGGCTGGAAACCCGTGGCCTCCCTGATCGCCACGCTGATGCAGCTCACACAGCAGAGTTAATGTATGCTCGCCGCCTGGAGCCTTTCAGGTTTGGGGAGTATGAAGAGGAGATAAGGTGAGAGATGAAGGATGCAGTCTAGAATAAGGATATATTTGATCGGATATACTGGGATTTCTTTTTTTATATACAGTATAGCAAACAGTAACGTGTGTATGTCTGACAGCAGAGTCCCTATCTTAAATTTAGCACACAGCATCCACAACCTGTTCCACTAGGGTTTTAACAGTGGTCACTTCTGGCATTTGAGAGATCGTGGTCAGTTGTTTCTGTCATTTTCTGTTACTTACCTGCCAGTAAAATGCAGTTCTAAAATACTGGTCTTACTTAATTTTCTTCATATGAACAATATTGATGACAGCAATTTCACTATTCATCTATTATCCCATTTTCTAATTCAAGAGAAAACTAATGGACAAAACTTTCTACTCCAGGGATAAATAATCCTTGAAACGTTAAAATGTCCAAATTGGTGCATGGTAATCTTCCCATGTTATCAAAAAAAAAAAAAAACTGCTGGAAGGACAACGTGCTGAAGCAGTGACAGTACCTGAGCTCCTTAAGAATTCAGTCCAGCAGAATGTGTCAGTCACTTGTGTCTGGATACCTTTAAAATAAACACAGGGCCCATTGCTGTTAGTAAGCTTTTAATGTACACCAGTGATTTAATCCACTGTGAAATAAACAAATCCAGTTTTTATTTTCATGACCTTAGGTCAATAGTGCCACCTCTCAAAACATCAACTGCAACAGTTAATTCATATTAGGTGCATGCATTGATATTTGTATAATAACCTTCAACACGGGAAAAACAAAAAAGGTTGAACAAGATCAAACTAATACTTTGTGTGGCCCATGTAAAAAAGCTCTCCAGTGTGATCACTATCCGGTGACAAGCATGAAAAATAAGCTTCCACTGGCCATGGCTCAGCCACGCAGCCAGCTCAGAGCTCTGCTCTAATCTATGAGGGGACACTATTTGCCAAACAAGGCTGCTGGTGGGAAGCAACATGGAAGAGTGATTTGGGCCATCATACGTGGCGCGGTGGCCAATGGCAAAAGCAAATACGGCGCTGTACAGCAGACAGTATGATAATGGAGGAAAAAATGTCAAAGCTGATTAATGTAACACTTCAGTGGTGAGTCAGGGATGCACAACATCAGGCGAGGATATTCATCCCGCAGAGCTTACCTTGGGGCTGCACATAGATTTTACTGCTCTGGGATAGCTTCAAAGAAAAAGAAAAAAAAAACAGAACATCAGAAAAGTCTAGAAAAAACAAGCACTACATATAAATGCATAAGTCTTTTAAAATCAATGATCTATAGACAAATTACATCTGATTATGCATTATTGTGCTTTTTCCTCCTTATGCCAGGAAGCAAAACGATCCACTTAGTGGTCTAACAAAATGAATATGAATCTTTACTTTAAAAGAGTCAGGAAAGCAGTTGCTAAGATAATGAGGGCACTGCAAAATAGATCACAGGAGAGGGAAATGAAATTGACTCACACTAGATCCATCCCCTTATGCGTGTTTTCTGTCACATTAAAAAGCATGGCAATGCCTCTCAGTGCCTGTCTGTCTGCCTGCTGTCAGCACTAAATGGTGGAGATAAAGATGCCACTCGCCTCAGTCTACAGCCCACGGCTAGAATCTAATCTGAAAATAAAGCATGGTAATATTGTTTTAATGTTCAGCTATTATGGGACAGGGCAGGATATTGTGTTTGTATAAAAACCCTTCTGTTGTATTTATTGAAGCAGGCAGCCTCCTGCTGTCTGTCGATGTGCCTTAAAATGTGAGCAAAAAACTTCTCCTTGCATTCTTGATTTTTCCTGCGTGCTGTGCGAGAAAAAGGTCGATGTATAGTTTATATGAAAAATAGCATTCATGGGTTTGGTTAGTTGCTAAGTTTGGAGGGTTGGGTATAGCAGTAAGTAATCTGCACAGAGGCACACACAGAATTCGGACACATCAGGGAACTAAATGACACGGAAATAAGACACAAACTTCATCATATATCAATGCTTGTAGATTAAGTGAACTATTAGTCATAAAGTAAAATACAAAAGACAAGAAACATACCAAAAATATCTCTGCCTCTTCTTTTAGTTTGTCAGTAAATGCGACAGCAAACCTGAAAAAGGGACACTCATGTAAGGGCAGGAATGTCATTGCTAACAGTAAATGTAAACGTTCACATTTATTAGCAAGGACAACAGTGGAAAGAAAAAGATCAATGACACGAAAACTCTGAGACTGAACAAGTCAGCTGTGGATTTAAGGCACACGACTTAAGAATGAATATAACAAGAATACGTCGCATAAAAAGTAAATGCAGAGCAAAACCCAGTGGGGGATATTTATTTGCAGGTATGTGAGCGTGTGTTAGCAAACTGGTCGGAATGGTGACTGTATTTCACGATTAGGGTTTGTGTGAGTAGGCGGGAGCAGCAGGAGGCGCAAGGATTCAGATGTTTGAAGTAATGAGACCTTGATATCTCCCTTTCTCCCAGAAGACAATTATCTTCATTCGATTCACAAGATTGATGCTTAACCACCTATTTCCATCCTAACGACTGCAGCAGACACGGGGCTGACGTCAGGGCGCAGGACAAGCCTGTCTGCAGATTAATGTTTTAACGCATCACTGTTAAACTAGGGGAGGAGGAAACACGCCGTCTGCACAGCTGGGCTTAGCTCTCATGCGCTCAGCCTCATTCTTTCATGCCAGCACTCCAGGCACTTGTGAGGATCCAGTCTGTTTTTTTTTTAATATATATTCACAGATATCAGAGATACTAGTTAAGATTTGAGTAGACTGCAGCAGATAATATATAGCATTAAATTCAACAATACTAAATGCATACAATACATAGGCAACATACCCTATGGTGCTTCTGGTCAATCACCCATTTATATCAATTGGTCACCAATGTGACACGATCCTTTCTTTAAATGTAAATTATTTTTATTATGACTCCATTTCATTTGAACAATTTTGAATAGTGGATATAACTAAAATACAATAAAAAGGCGCCTTTGACGCGCCATTGAATTCTGGATATTTTGTCCTTTTTTTCCTATTTATCAATAGGTATTTATGACAGAGAATAGAACACAGAATAGCATACCTTAGCAGATAAGTCAACAAAACAAAATATAAATAAAAGCCATATTGGTCGAGCTGTGATATTTATTGCTAACAACTGAACAGTGTCCATGACTCATATAATAATTATATCACATGAGGCGTAACTTGTTCAAACAGAAATAGGTCATCTTGTTATAGCGGAACAAGAGCAAGTGTAACATAAGAATGATGATGATCGTCTCATAAAAGCTACCAACCTGCACAATAACAAGGTCTTTAAACTGACAGTTAAATATAATGCATCCATAACAAAAGTTATTAGTTACACCTGTCTGCTGTAAAACTGCTTCTAATGTACTTTACAATAACACCGTTAGTTTAATTAACAGCCTCATTAGCTGAACAGGGGGGGTGCTCTCATGCAGTTTTTGTGATGTGTTCAAGAACGGGGTCAACTCACAGGCTCAAGGTCTCTGAAAGAGTAAAGATTCAAATCACCTGGCTTTCAGCAGCACCTGCTCCATAACCACACGCTTCTGTTTAACTTTCACATCTTCATTTATGTCTGTTCCGCCAATGATGACGCCGAAGGGAACTTGGATGTCTGGTGTAAAGGTTAGACACAAAACAGGACATCTGTGGAACAGGTGGCTGTCATCTCATCTCTGTGATATTAGGTTGACAAAGGGAAACATATGCACTGCAGATCAATAGGAAGCATGTTTACCCAGGAGGAGTCTGCCAGCTTTGTACAGGTGAATGGCCAGTGCAGCATCAAATGCAGGATTCTGGGACACAAGGTCTGCCACCTCAGCAGGAGACTGAAATTCTGCTGCATCCCTGAGCTCACACGTATGTCCTGCTGACTCTATGTAGGACCTACAGTGTGAAGAAACACGGAACAACAAGGGGACTTCAGTAATATCGCAATTATCACTATAACTTCAACTCAAAATCCTTGTTTTAGTCATTAAATGAAAGTACTGGTGTCTCTCCTGTAGCTTGTTGGTTATGGCGCACCGCGGTCAGGAAAGCAACTCACAACAACTTTATTTATAGTTCACCCGGGTCGACACCTAACTCCTGCTGCTTCCTCTCACAGACTAAACAACTGCGTCTAAAGCCATTCTGGGAATTACCTGATCCTGTCAGCTGTGGTGTGGTTCCCAGTTTGGGGGCTGAGACAGGCGAGGAACAGCACTTTCATTCCTCCGCTAACAGGCTGGCCAGCCGAGTTACGCCTAGCTCACACGAGGGCATTAAGCACACGTAGTGAAGCGGTTCTCGGCTCGTTGCACCGGTCGATCCCATTTCCTCAATCCATGGAGAAGTCACACGTTGCGCTCACGCTAGGCTAGCAGCTTGTTAGCTAGCTGCACAGGCGCTCTGCTCGCTGAGCATCACGCTCCGAATTTTTACACGTCCGTCCCCCTATATGGTCCCCGGGAAACACGCGGGGGGGGGGGGGGGGGGCGCATACACCGTACACACACTTTATTTAGATTGTCCACACATTGGCAGATGCTTTTTAACACACACGACACAGAGCCAGTGTCTCCTGACAAGTGAGTCAATGAGTTTGCGCTGACAACAACTTCCTCCTCTCGAGGACTGCGCGAACAGAGTAGATTTGTAAACCACATGGATAAAGACGGCAGCCGCCTCCCTCATAGCGAACATCCGGGTTTTGTCATTTATAGATCGTCTCCGGGGAAACGCAGCCGTGACGGTTTGTTGACGGAGCCGTGTGTCACGCGATAGTACTGTGACTGTGGTTTTTTGTTGACTTCCAGTTCTCCTTTGATAAAGAGTTCATTTCAGACGCATCAGAGGAAACATTTCAGCGCCAGCGAGCCTCTGACTTCATGGAGACAACGACGAGTTCCAGGGATTAAAGGTAATCTTCACAAGCTAACTTTTATTTAGCAAGCTATCGCTGTGCTAAAGCTGGGTTCACATTGTTGAATGTCTTCACTTGTTTGACATGTGATGAGGAGGAAGGGGGGGGGGTGTCATATGCTGAGAGTGACACAGCTGCTTGTTTTCTCTGTGCACGCAGTGATGGCCACGTTTAGCTAACTATCTATCTATCTATCTTCTCCACAGGTTCAAACCATCAACCAAACAGTAACCCTTGATTCAGGTGGATGAGCATGGCTAGCAGCAGGGATGCCGGGGAGAACACCCCTCTCCTGGACACACCTGGGAGCAGAACTCCACCGTCATCTGTGTTCCAGGGGAGGAGGCTGGCGTGTGCAGCCATCCTGCTGGCTGAGTCCCTGGAGAGGATTGCGTTCTATGGCATCACATCCAATCTGGTTCTCTTCCTCAACAGCAGCCCGTTCTACTGGGAGGGCACGCAGGCCAGCCAGGCACCTCTGGTGTTCATGGGAGTCACTTACCTGATTTCACCCTTTGGAGGCTGGCTGGCGGACGCCTACCTTGGGAAATTTTGGACCATTGCTGCGAGTCTCATCCTGTATTTTACTGGCTTGCTGTTTTTCCCCTTTATTTCTAATGACGACACCAGGATCCACCTGTGTGGAGAAGAACTGGCGTTTCCCGTGCAGCCCGCTGAGTGTCTGAACACAAGCAGCCCCCCTCCACGCGATATATCCTGCCCCATCCGGGCCTCATACTGTGGCCCTGTAGTCTACAGTGGACTGTTTTTAATTGCATTGGGTGTAGGTTCAGTGAAATCCAACATCACTCCATTTGGGGCCGATCAGGTACAGTATAAACCATATTACAGTCAAAGTGTTTAAACATTGACAGGGGACTTTGAGTTTATCTTGAGCTGCGTGATCTTTGAAAAAAATTTCCTATGAGATAGGCCTGTGTAAGATTGGGTATGTAGTGTGACGTAGTGTCAAACATGTGATGGGATATCTGTTGCATCAGTTGACATTGACATGCATGCTATTGATCATCAGGGCCAGTCACTGGGGACCATAATACTCAGATCAATAAAAATCTTTTGTATTTCTGTCACTCACACAAAACCACAAGAACAGAACTAGAAGCTTTGGAGGTAATGAGAAGTGAAACACATCACTATTTGGCAGTTTGGGGGCAAAATAATATCAGATTATGTAGAGAGATTAATGATTAAAAGGTGAAGTAATAGGAAACTTCATCAATGGGAACATTGTTCCTCCCAAGAATCGAATCAGAAGTGGGTAAAAGCTTTTCAAAGGGGACTGGCAGGGTGAATACGCTTAGTGCTTGATCCCACAGTACGCATTACATGATTTCCTGTCACGGCTTCTTTTGATCATTCTTAAACACGCAGCATGTACAGCAGCAAGCAAATCCATATATTGGCGTAAACCAAGAAAAACAGCCCTGCATACTCAGACAGCAGACACGAAAACAGCAATACAAGGAATACATTCCCTAGGTGCCCAACAAAATTAACTTCACGTATTATTGTATGAAAATCTTAAGATATTAAAATGAAGCAAAAATTCACTTGGGGCTTGAGTTCACTTGAAGGAATATTTGCACCTTTAAGCAGTACAAATCGTGAAATGGTCGAAGTGATCTTTATGTTACTTGATCCTTAAGCCTATTGTTATACTTTGACAGAGTCTGACACACTGAATAATAAGTGTAACTGGGTAGATATTGAAGTTGAACTTAAAGCAGAAAGCAGGGCACTATGACAACTTTGTCCTATATTGTTTCTTCATGTACCAGTATATAATCACAGTAATATATACTGAGCTTATTCTGTATTTGACAACACTGACACAATATGGTCAAATAGAGGTTTGTCTTGTCCTGACATAAGGAGACGATCGGAAAGCATTTACACTCAGTGGTTTTGTGTCAGAATGAAATATGAACTCAACAAATGCAGAAATGTTGTTGATGACACAGGTCAAACAACAGATTTCTTAACTGACAAGAAGTTGAAAGAGAGAGATGGAAAAAAAAAGTTCAGCTTGTGAATGCTGTGACTGTTTGAATGTTATCTGCCCTGATTGTGGCTTTATCGCTGCATTTTATCTGCGCTCCAATGCATAAGACATATCCTCTTCATCACACTGATAGCATCTTTTTCTCCACAGGGATAACTGCACGTGGAATGGCTTAGTGTCATTATGAGAATAATATTACAGCTTTGCATAGACACTTAGCTAAATGATAGCAGTTTTTTTTCAGTAAGCTTACAGTGTAGGTGTATATTACCACACATTTTAGAAGAATGCTGAAAACTAGAGAAAGCAAGAAGCAGAACAAACAGAAATTTGATGTTGATTTAGTTGTTGATTTTATCACTCCTATTTGTAATGAAAGAAAATGTCACGTCGTGTTTCCAGGTATCATGTTGGAATATTCAACTCATGCAATAACAGAACAAGAGATTTCATTATTCCTCAAATTATTACATGAAACAGTTATTGTAACCATACCTTAGTTTCACATCCCTGACAGTTTCAGCTTTGCCAGTGCAACTTTTAGTTTCCATTCTGTTCTCACCATTTATCAAGCGGTTTCAGATAATGTCATTTGAAGCTTGAAGTGTAAATGTAAATGCATTTGATCTGGACCTTTTGGAGTTAAGTTGCTCATGTGGCAACATTCCTATCAAAGTACTGATAACCGGACTAATTTGAAAGATGAATACTGGTAGTTAAAAATCAGACTGACGTGGCTCAGTTGTGGGAATTTTCAGGGTTGTATGGTGTTTTCCCTGAAATGGCTAAATTGATTTCTCATAAATGATCTCCTTGAATGCGTGGCAGAATAACGGCATGATCCTTCTGTGTCTAACCTCAGGTCAAAGACAGAGGACCAGAGGCCACACGCAGATTCTTCAACTGGTTCTACTGGTGCATTAACTTAGGAGCCATCTTGTCACTGGGAGGCGTGGCCTATATTCAGCAGAATTTCAGCTTTGAGCTCGGCTTCATCATTCCAGCAGTGTGCCTCGGGGTCTCTTTCCTTGTCTTCCTCTTGGGCCGAACTGTCTTCATCACCAAGCCTGCTGATGGCAGCGCCTTCACTGACATGGCCAAGATCCTGAGCTACGCCTGCTGGTCCCAAAAACCCAAAGAACCGAACCTGCTCCGGTGAGCACAGCATGCCACTCCACTCCTGTGTCTAATGCATTTTAGACACTGCTATGACAAAGCTGAAAGGACCACTTTATTTTTCTTCCCATTACTGTATTTTGTAATGAATGTAAAGGAAGTCCCCTAGCAGGTAGTCCTTACGTTGGTGGACTTAACCAATCACAACAAGGCGGGCCAACGGCCAATCAGAGACAGGAGCTACAACCAAATGTTTCAGACAGAGGCTGAAAAGAGGAGCTGCTTGCCAGTCTTGCCAGGCAATAGGATTGATTGACAACAGCATTTTCACAATAGCTACGGTGCAGCATAGCATTCATCTCTTTCCAGCAGTGTAGTAAGAGTGTGACTGAGTGGAGTAACACACCCAGGTGTTCCTGCTAGAACTTTATGTCAAACCCTCTTTTGATCCCCCTGTTTAATTCTCCCCCCCCCCCCCTCCACTGGTCCAGGCGTTTGTCTTCATTCCCAGTGGTGGATGTTAGTCTGAAGTGCCATTATTTGACTTTGAACCAAAGGAAAGGCATTGAATATTTTAAATTTGCCAATCCCATAGCCTTTCAAGAATTTCTTATTAAGGCATTTTCTCCTGAGATGGGGATTATGGACTTTAAAATAAAAAGTCTCTCCTGTCTCTAGGAGTGCTTCAGTTTAAGAGTGTGATGATCACAAAGACTGCTGGTTAAGGATCTCACTAAATTGTATGCTGTGACTCACCCCTTAAGTAGTATTTTAAAGCTTGTTTTTCTTTCTTTTCAACAGCAACAAACCAACACTGTTGGACAGTGCCAAAGTGAGCTATGGTGGGAAATTTCCTGAAGAGAAAGTCGAGGAGGTGAAAGCTCTGGTGAAAATCCTCCCAGTTTTCTTTGCCCTTATCCCATATTGGACTGTTTACTTCCAGGTAAGATCAACTCATCAACACAACATTTGTGTGCTAATCTTTACACAGGATGAAAAATGGGAATGTCACACAGGAGTATGAGCTTTCTGGATGTCAAAATAAGGGTACATTATTGATGCTTTGCTTGAGACATCCTTGTGATCATGACATTAATAATTGCTTCATGCTGAGACTCTAATCTTATGTCTTGCAGATGCAGACAACATACGTCCTGCAGAGCCTCCATCTGAGGATTCCTGATAGCTCGAATAGCACTGGGGACTCCCAGCAGGTAAGTTAGCATGGAGACACTCTCAGTCCAATTACCTGGTTGCTTTTAACTTCAAGGGCAACAGAGAGCGCATACTGTTCAAGAAAGAGGAAAAAAAAACATTCCTGGATCCACCTCCTTAATCGCTTCTTCTTCAAAGGTTATCATGATCCCCTTTGGCCCACAACCCAGCCTTCTACCAAGTTTCAATAACATAGGGTCTGTTTGTGTTCTCCTGCCAAGCAGACAAACAGATAGGCAGCAATGAAAATATATCATCTTTGGTGGAGGTAATTAAAAAGCACGGCAGTTGTGTGGTTTGATTTTGTGATGCGTTAATCACACTGCTGCATACTTCTGTTGCCTTAACCGGGGGAGCTCTGACCTCCCTACACATAAATAGGTCTGAACTAGTCAGTAGGTCACTGACACAATGGAAGGCAACAGCTGGAGGCTGCAGTAATACCCTGAGGATTAAATCAGAACTGACTTCACACACTAATACTTTGCAGATTAGCAACCTGCCAGCGATTGTATCTCAGCGCCTCCACCTGATTCTTCTTGGCTGCTGCTGGCTTACCTGCATCTCTGACAGATCGTATGTAGTGGGCTGACAGAATGCCCCCACTGTCTCCTTATGATACACAGCCCCTCAAAAATCAATGGTTTCAAAGGAATGACTTTGGACTAGGAGGTGTTGAATAAAAAGAACAGGTGCTCTCTTGCTGTTTACACTGGCAGGCTGAGGCGACAGTGAAGTGCACTGACTTCATGGAAATATGAAGTGAAACTTGGTAAACCACACAAGCAGACCTAGTGTTATACAACCGGCACGTAGAGAATCTTTAATTTAACAAGAATAATCATTAAATCTTGTGACACAGTTAGACTCTTCATAATTTACATCGTATTTCACATTACATCTAACTTTAAGAAATATATTAGCTGGTTTTTCACCACATACTTTTTTTTTTTTTTTTTTTTTTTTATCGGGTATCAAAAACGGAACTAAGCCTCGCTGCTAGCAGCCTTGACACTCCTCAACATCAAAAGGGAAGTGAGATTAGATGTCTCTGTGATCCGCTCCCTCACCTCACCTGACACATTTCAATGGCTAAACTGAACAAATACTGTCTCTTCAAGGAAACAAGACTCCACACTAGCAATAATGATAAGTGGGAATGAACAGAACGGAGCGAATATGTCATGGTACTTCATCAGATTGAGTCCTGAATTTGGTCTAGGATTGGGATTGCAAAAATACTTATATTTTTTTATTGAAACATTATTGTATTTTATTCTAAAATGACCTTTATATACATAAAGCAAAGTAAACTCACACTTATGTCAGGCTGTGGTATGTGTTTTCAGATTCCTGTGTAGTCACATTGTCAAATGTTTATATATTTTTATTGAAAGGTAAAATTAGAAGAATATAACATTCACAAATTTGCAGTGAAGTAAGCCTTTTCTCTTCTTTCTTTACTTTTTTATCTCCTAACTGGGACATATGTAGAGTGTGTGCATACCGTGCATATAATCTAGTCCACTTTAGGAAGTAGAACAATTTACCTCTCCTACCACAAGACCTAAGTGTGTAAGGCATGACTATATCATTTATGCCAGGCGTTCCTTAAACAAGAAAAAAAAATCTCACTTAGCTTTTTCTCTAATTTTGAATATGATAATGTGCAAACAAGGGAGGAAAACACTCTCTAAGGAGCTGCATATAGATTGCCAGCGGATACTCGAAGAAATGGAAATTCAATTTGAGGATAAATGATGATATCAGAAGTGTTAAACCAGAGACACACGAGGAGCTGAGATGGCACTTGGAATTTGAATTGCAAAAATCATCTCCAGCAGTTTTCCACTTTTCCATTGCTCAGTCAGTGAGACAGTGCCTGAAGCTGCAGATGTGATGTATTCTCCTTTACCTGATTAATATGTCATCCACTCTGCACTGTGCAATTTCTTTTTCTTTTCATAGATAAAGATTACGCTTCATGTTAAAAGATTTAGATTACTAATGAAATTAACATTTCAATATTTATATCACAGTAATTATAATAAGAGCAATAATAATCATCCTAACACGTTATCACTAATTATACTATTCACTTAACTCTTTTCATTTTTTATTTGCTTGTGCTTGGTTTTGGCCACATGGGGGTGCTAAAGCAATATCAAGGCCAAAGTACACAAACTCACATGCACACGCTCATGCACACGCTCAACTGTGTTGGAATTCATTGCCACTCTCTGTAGTTTTCATGCTTTGTTGCCTTTTTTGCACAGTTTTACCTCATCTTTCTCCTCTGGTTCCCACAGATGACGTTCCGCTTCCCGACCGCCTGGCTCACCATGTTTGACGCAGTCCTCATCCTTATGCTGATTCCCCTTAAGGACAAAGTGGTGGACCCCATCTTGAAACGTCGCGGCCTGCTGCCCTCCTCTCTGAAGAGGATTGCGGTGGGGATGTTCTTTGTGATGTGGTCGGCCGTGGCAGCGGGTGAGTGCACTCACAGACACGTCCCCCCCATGCTGTCACATAAGTAGGCCAGAAGAACTGAGGAAACAACAAAGTTAGCACTTGTTCGCCAGAGTAATGCCACATGTAATCAATGCTTTCTCATCTGCATGATCTTAATTTCAATCAAAGGAAACACCTCACCTACAACAGCACAGATATATCACACTCCATGTGGAATATTGTTTCTGAGGCATTTTTGATCTGCCACTGGTTTGGTGAATCTCTTTTTATGTGGTGTTGTGAGTTATTCCTCGTTTCTTCCTCGTCCTGAAGAGCACAGGGGGAGCTGTGGCCTCTCACTTATTTGATCCTGAATGACTGCACCCACATGCAGCAGTGCTGCTCAGTCCTAGTTACTTCCAGCCTGTGGATTATTTTTGAAAGTAAAGTCTCACCCAGTCCTGTCAGTGGGTGCTGCTGCATTGATACATCTTGGCTAAAAGATTCTGAGAGAGAGAGACACAAGCCCAGAGGCTCGGAGAAAGCAAATCCGTAACACTCCTTAGAATCAATGCACATTATATTTCCCACAACTACTGCCCTTTCTTCTTTCTCAGATGCAGATGAACATGTTCTGTCATTAGTAACCATTTATACATTGGCTGGTGGGGCTCAACCAGATTGACAATTGATGGTAAAACATAAACTGAATCCAATTTTAAGCAATTGTGCAGGACCATACATTTCTAAAATGAGTTTATTCAGTATTTTGTTTGTACAAAGCGACCTGTCTTTATAAATACAGGTGAATGGGGTCTATAGACTGCATGTGCAATATTTGGTTTTAAGCAAATACTATTTTGCATCTGTGAGGTGAGGTTTCAGTTGACTGAACTCTCGTCCACGTTTCTTACTTCAGTGAGACGTAGTGAAGAAGAGATGAGAAGGTTTGTTGAGCCAAAGCTGTCAGATGATGTACTTACTAAAGCCTGCCTTAGCCCATCAGAAACATCTTTTTCAATCAGTGTGATGTGGTAATGGCTCTAATAACCAAATCTGATGTGTCTTTTTCAGTTGAGAGTAATATTTTCTTTTCAGAGCACATTAGCAGTACTAGAAATAAATGTGCTCTACGTTTCAGGTATTTACTTTTCCATTTGGCTTCATGAAAGAATTCAAGCAAAATAAATATTGCTGGAAGCATTTTGAGTGCTGGGAGTGGGGAGAGAGGGTGTGAATGGTGCCGTGGTGTGGCCATTGGTCACAGATCAGGCGAATACACAATTAGTGTGACCTGGATTTTAGGAGTGGAATCAGATCCTGGCTGGATCCAGTCGTAACAGTAATGTGCTCTGTGACTTATTTAGATGCAGCGTTACTGAAATTGTATCTGCATCTTATAGTGACAATTATTCATCCAAGAATAATTTCCTGAGCCTGTGTGCTGTTTATCCTCAGTCCTGCTTGCTTTACATTATTCAGTCACACACATCCTGGGAGCTGCCTTGGGCTGCTATATATTTTCAGGTGGTTTTCTCTCGGCCAGATTTCCATATGTGCTCATCTGCATCTGCCCACGGCTTGATGGTTGTGAATGAACGAGCTGTGGCATCCTCCTCCCACAGAATGTCCAGTCCATCACGTTGCATCATCAGCCTGCCACCCAGCGTCCAAGACCTCGGCCGTGCCACTGTTTTTCAGAGTTAGACTCACTTTCATCTGCACGTGCAACAATTGTGCCATGATAACACTGGTGCGGTGGGATTTCACAGAATTTCGTTGCACACGCTGTGAGATGTGCGTAGCAGGAGGACAGCGGGACCTCCCATACAGTGCAAAAGGACGTCTGAAGATGTGCTGTCAAGTGGACAGTATGGACGGATTCTGTTCCTCCCTTCTTTGGTGTCCCAGACGTCAGACACGCTGGGCCCAGCTCTCTGCCGACACAGCTTCTGAAGAAATGCTTTTTTAGTATGTTTAAGTCACTCAGCTTTATGTTCCAACCTCCTTCAATGGCTTTTAGGTATCCAAAAGCCTCTAGATCTTTTTTTTTTTTCAATAGAGCTGCAGCAGAGTTGCCAGGGCTCACACTGGTTGTCTGATGTGTGATGCTTAGTATGGGAAATGAAAGCCGCGATATGTGTTTATAGTGAGAGACTAGCTCTGGGCAGCCCAGTGGCCTGAGATGGACGGCCACTATTATTGGCAAGTCGGATTACAAGGCTACAACTCCACTCGAATACAACATTAAGTGTGCTTATGATAGGAGAGTGTTTCTGGGAGTTATCTGGAAATAGCCGCTGGTTACATGATAATGGCTATCGAATAAAGCTTTTTCGGAGGCGGTAGGGGTTGATGACAACTGCTCCGCTCTTATTATTGAGCTGTCTGCACTCTTCCATTGCTAAGTGCTATAATATAGAAGCGTGCAGATGTGATCTTAATGAAGTGGTGGGGTAGCCTTAAAAAACGAGTTAAAGCCTTAATGGAGTGTCAGTGAATCCTTCAGCTCTGGGCGTGTTTGGCTGTTTGTTGGTGTCATGGACTTCACAGTGATAAATACTCTAACAACTGTTTCCTCATCCTGAGTAAAATATACACGCATTTTAAATTAACCCAATGCCCTGGTTACACTTGTCTTTAGTGTTTCCAGCATGATGCAGCCTTAGACCTCACATATTCATAAATTTGTTTTTTTAATTCCTGTACGCTCAGCTAACCCTTTGCATTGTTTTCTGTGTGTCCCCTCAGGTATACTGGAGACCAAACGCCTGGAGATCGTCAAATCAAATGGTACCATTGACCAGGTGCTTGGCAACGTTATCTACTACGCTGCAGATTTACCCATATGGTGGCAAGTGCCTCAGTATGTGCTGATTGGAATCAGCGAGATCTTTGCCAGCATTGCAGGTACAGTTGTTACACATCTCTCTGAAAACACGCCACTTATAGAATCTACTGCCTACTCCTACAATCAGGAAGACATGTTGATTCAAACAGTCAATCACACTACCCATCCACACGTGCTAAAAAACTGACAGAGTCCAGTCTTCCAAAGCAGAACCTGGTCAAACAGGTGAAATACTCCCTTTTTGACCAGTTTGTCTGATTCATTGCCAGACTGCAGCGGCGTGTTTGCGGGTTGTATTTCAGAGTTCATAGTCCAAGATGTTGATCGATAATTGATTTTCTCTCACCACTGCAAGACGTTGTTCAGTAATGGGACATTTTCGAAATAAGGTGTGGATAAAGTAACCTTACAGTTGAAATGATGACGAAGCTGTGCACTTGCTTTGCCTTTGGCAGCCGCCGCAGACTGGCATCACATTAGCCCTCTTCCTCTGCTCATTGTCCAAAAGACAGAGTGGATAATAGGATGGATAAATACACAGATATCTACTTACTGCTGCACCATTTGTCCCTGTGGGCGTAGTTGAAATTGCAACATCAAAGTATAAACTTTTAACCCCGGTGTTCACTAAGCTGGTGTAGAGTTGGACATTTACCGTGAACATAAAAAAGTCCCAGCACATGACATACTGTATGACAGCATGTGCCCTGCCCCCTCCACCACACAGTGGCGAAAAAGATAAAATACAAATTGCACTGATGTGACTATATATCCAATTAGCATGCTTACCCAGCCGTCACACTGTTCACAGGGACATGTTACACTGAAACAGAGAAAATAAAGGTATATTATCATTCAAGTGATTAAGATTCTGACAGAAGAAGAATTAAAGAGAAGAGGCAGGGAGCCAGTCTTCAACACTCATTGAAATGGAACACAAGAACACTTTTCGAGGCATTATGCTGTTGACAAATGAAAGGTTTCTGCAGGTTTAAAATCTTATACTGGGGAGCAGCGAGGCATCAGGGTGGCTAAAAAACCTCAACATAATAAAACAAATTCTTATACAAGTTCATAATAACATCCATACTGGCTGCAATTCGTTGTTAACAGTTTCTTTTTATGTTCTAGTAGTAGATAGAGGAATTTCTTCCTTCATCAAAGCGTATTTCAGAAATACAGCACGTGGCTTGACTTCTCATAGTAAGTCAGTGGCTTTGATTTTGCTTTCAATTCAGTAAATTCTGAGATGTCACCATCATCAACATGAGGCCACCCGCAACCCTGCCCTGGAAATCTGGCACAATTTGATTTCCCCAGAGATATTCCTTGTTTTTTTTACCCCAAAATAAGTTTTTAAAAACAATAAATTGAATCCAAGTAGGTCAGAAAGGTTCACGCTGGAGCCGACAGCTGCAAACATCTTTTTGTTAATTTATTTTTATCCGCTGACAACCACACCATAAAAGATGGCTCTTGTTTCTTATGAGCTGTGGACTAAAGAGGAAATGCTATTTTATTAAAAGCCATGATGCAGGGGACATTTCCGCTGTAATAGAATAATGTGACAGCGTGAGCGATTGTCTTAATGTTATATAATAATAATGTTATATCAACTAGAGACAAGCATGGGAACGACAGCAACAATATCCTCCTGTATGAAATGAGGGCAGCATATGTCTGTGAGACATGTACTGCAATGTGGCAGCAGTGCTTTATTTTTATCTTACACAATACTCTGCACTACAGAAATCTTCTCTCTAATCGTGGCTCTCTGTCTGTCTCAAGGTTTTTTTTCTTCTACAGCCATGATCACGCCCTCAGGCCTTAATTATCTTGTGATCCGAGTTTGTTAAGGCCTTCGGGCCATGATTGAGTAATTCTCCTATTACTACAGATCATGTTGTTGTTGGCTCTAACATCTAGTCCTCATTTAATTTCCACAATAAGAGTGCAGATTGCCACTTTCTTCCTCACCACAGTGGAAGGATTATCTGGCCGATCCAGTTACTGCTGGTTTTTACAAAGAGTGAACATTTGTCATATTTTAGTATAAAATCCACAGATCCTAAGATGTGTTTATCAACAATTTGATAATAGTGAATAAAGCCCTTGAGCAGAATTGTGAACTCTGGACAAAACTGTAAGGGTCCCTATGAAAGTAAAATCCAGACATAACAAAGCTATAGGGATCCTTAAAATAAACTTGGCCTCCTCTCTCCCTGCACACCATCCCACTGGGTTTACTTCAAAGGAAATTGGCTGACAGAAATGTGACATACAGTACATCTGGTTAAGAGGAATATTTCCCCTTAGTCTTCTGTTGGAATAAATTGGTTTAAAACTTCAGGTGCCATCAAACTTCCTCGTTGCAGTCCCCAGTCTTATAGGAACGTAAGGTAATTCTCTGCACACAAACCACCTAGGCTCTTCTCCTCTTGGGCAATAAGAATATGCAAAAACGTCTGCAGCCTCATTCCCTACAGTATTTTATATTATGATTTGCACCTCTTAAAATGTTAAAGGCTAATGTTGTTTTCTAAAAAGGAAAAATTACTCCTTTATCAATCCCTATAGGAGGAAAACAATTGCATGTACATTTTAATTTCCATCCCCTCCCTTCTATGTCCATTTGCTGAAATGATTCTGCGTGTTGGTGGAGAAAGGTCACACTGATTGTTCTGCATGTGGTGAAAGACCTGGAAATCGCCTACTGCAGCGCAGACAGACAGACAGGAGCTGGATTTACCACGAATCCTGCAGCGTTTCCTTTGCTGTTTGACAGAGCTGTATCTGTAAACCCTCATCAACCTTTGCTGTCCTCTTTGATGCGCGTAGCTATTGACCATTGTTTGTTGCTATCAAAAGGTTAGCTCGGGATCCAAACAAATGTATTGCTGCGAATTCTGTAAAGGTCATTCCAGTTTTCCAGCGAGCTGGCTTTACTTTTTGCTTTGCTTTTATCGCATTCGTTTTTCTTGTTTGCGCAGCTACCACAGGTGTCTGTCAGGAAACTATTTGTCACACTAATTTGTGCAATGTCCTTTACCGGGAAGGTCTTGAAACGTATTTAACTGTAGCTCCCTAATCTCTCCTGACAGTTGTGGCTATAGGGCCTCATTTGAAAAAATCTCATGTTTGAGGTGCCATGAAATTATCAATGTCAGCTTGCAGGCTGACAGCTCTTAGGGCGAAAAAAGACAGATCTGATGTTTTTTCTATTTCCCTCCACAGCTTCTTTTCTCTAAGGTCCTTTGCCCATTTTCTTGGTTTTGTACTTCTTTAATGACACATTAAATACTGACTGATGATGATGAGTGTGATACTCGCCTGTTTTACAGTGCGCCCCATATGCAACACAGACCAGTGGAAAATAAGTTCCCATCTCCCCTCTTATGCTCCTCCATACCAAAAGAAATTCAGTCTGTCACAAGATCAGATTCATGCATGCATACCTCATATGTTCCACTATCAACAGGCAGGAACATATATATATAAATGACATGTCACGCTAGCACTGGCTGCCGCATTAGAGACCTCTCTTCACTTGTTTAATGTATAGCCTATACTTCCTCCGCTATTAAGAACCTGAGATTATAGAATTCAAAATATGTCCTCTCTTTGTCTCACAGGTCTGGAGTTTGCCTATTCCGCCGCCCCCAAGTCCATGCAGAGCGCCATCATGGGGCTCTTTTTCTTCTTCTCTGGGATTGGCTCCTTTGTGGGCTACGGCCTGTTGGCCATTGTCTCCCTTAAAGAGATTGGCTGGATGTCATCCCACAAAGACTTTGGTAAGACATACGCTCACATGTTTCCACCAGTGGAAAATGTAACAAACTTAAGTGAGGGTAAAAGCAGTGGGTGGTTGATGCATAACCTGCACGTGTATGAAGTGTTGTTCGATCACATCAATTTAAAGCCAGAAATGTATTTGACAGGGACATACCTTTTGGACTGTTCATAGCCGGTGTTGATTCAGTCTGTTTCCTATAATAAAATATAGAAACTGTGAGACGAACAACAAAAGGGAAATCTGTCCACGTGGTAAAATGAATAGTTTGGTGGTGGCAGCAGATGGATGGGCTCCCCAGTAAGAGGAGGCTCCCAACACAGATGCACTTTTCCCTGAGCATGCGGTAAAGAAGCCAACACTGTAAATTGTTTACCCACAAACCCCTAATAGCTAATTAATGGGTCCCGACAGGTTGGGGGGGGGGGGGTGCCTTTTGATGATGTTAGCACTGGAAGATGCTTGGCATGCGTCATAAATCCCCCCCTTTGCTCAGCCTCGCTTCAATTGAGGGACAGTTCAACTGGAGCCGGATTGCCTGTAAGACTCCTTTTTCACTTCGGAAAACAAGTCATTTAGAAGGTGAGCTGTGGAAATGGAACAAAACATCCTCCTGGCCACTGATAAAAGACACATGGCACAAAGCTTCAGCTCTAAGAGCAGTCGGGAATCATGCAGCTTGTGTCTATGGCTGTTTTTCACTGTTTGCTGGATGTTAGCTTCTCCCACATCTCATGGATGTCTAGGTGGAAGGGATTCAACTTATTTCCATGGCTGCGGGCAGAAGGGTGCGCAGTAAACAGCATCTTGGGTGAGCTGTGCTGAGTTGCAGTGCAGGCCTGAAGACAGATGAGCAGCATTAATCACAGGCTGGGGGTCTGATTGCATAGCCCTGCTCCTCTTAAGTAAAGCTGTCCCTGGAGCATTACAAGGAGATGCCACTGCTGGTCTGGCATCACGCTGGTGGATGCTCAGCTCTCTGCTGTCGCGCTCCAGCTTCATCTTCCCTCGCTGTGAATAAGATCATTTTAGACAGCATAGGGGAAAGTGTCACACCATGCACGTATGACTTACTGGTCCCTCCATTTTATGTCATCAGTTTAGACAAAGTGAGACACTATATTAGCAAAATGAACAAAAAGAACTGTATTAGTTGCCTGTGATAGTAATACTTATGTTTTTGACCTATTAAAAAACACAGAGAGAACAGAGAACAGGCCACTTCCTGAGAGTCCACTCAATTGAGTGTCAAAAAGTGAATGACTTCACCAGATGACATGTGGGCTTGAATGACCATAAATGTGACTGAAAGCTTATGGCTGCACTCTGCAGATCTGTGGTGAAAAGGGTCATACTATATTTCAGCCACATCTGTTTTCAAACTTAAAATGCTGAGCTTATGTGTTGAAATTATTGATCTTTAAAATCCCAAAGCACACCCCCTCCCATCTGGAGGAGCAGCCATTCATCACCCTCTTTCATTTTGTATCTTTATAACACTGCATGACCTCGGAGCATCTCATCCTTCTGTCAAATGTCAACCTGCGCTTTCTTCTCCAGCATTATCCTTCACACACAAGGAGGATTTTATTTCCAGAACGTCTGGAAATGTCTCTTTGTTGGATTTAATATTTTCCACCTTTGTGTGTGTGTGTCAAAGTGAATGGGTTTTTAGAGGCCCCTCTGGTCACATGACAGGAAATGGCCTTTTCTTTGAGGTGTTAAAGTCCTGGCTGGTCTCATATCAAATGTCTAGGACCTGTTCAGAAGTTCAGAGTGAGATACCATTTGCACATCCGGCTCATGAATGGTTCACATTTGCTGAAATGCCTTTATAGTTTCTTTTTCTAATGCTTTAGAGGAAGGCATGTCACATCTGTCAAATTAACATGGACTCTTTTTCTCTCTGTAACAGAGACAGAGGCAGCTGAGAGCACATGAACATCACATGTCCAAAACGGCATCAGTCATAAAAATCTGACACCATAGCGAGCTTCAGAAAACAACGATATTTCCAGCTAAAACAAACATGCATTGATTCCCTGGTTTCATTTGGAGCCAGACAAGCCACTGAAGGCACCGAAGCATTACAATGTTTGGCCATTCCACTGAAGGTCCGGATCAATCGATCCATTTTTAAACGTTAAATTGATATTGACCTGTTTCATCTGGACTCCCATGGTCCGCTGAAACCTACTCGCAAGTAAAATGTCCTGTGAGTTTATATAACTCAGATAATAGATAGCTGACCTTCTGTGGGGGAATCCAGGGTTTTCACAGTCACGCTCATATTCGAGAGCTGTGTATCAGGACCTCTCTGCAAATGAGAGGAACCCTCTGACACAACTTGGGTTCTTGAAACTGTTCAATCTATAGAGGGTGACAGATAAGTCCAACTTTTAGACAATTCATTGTCTTGTCTCAGAAAATCCTCATGAAAGAGAAATATTTCCATTATAACAGCGAGCTCCATATAACTGTAGGTCATGCAGTACTCCACTTTCTCAAGAATAGCTCGTCTGACTTTTTTGCTTTCACCGGAGCAAATAACATTGTTTCACAATCTCCGAGTGAGTCTAGCCTGGATGGTTTCAACATTATGGCTGATAATCAAAATCTTTTATGAAAAGAAATGAATGGGATTTTTATTCCTGGCTCTCTGGCTACCTCTCTTGCTCAGAATTTGTCCAATATTTATGACCTTACTCTATTTTTGTGTTTAGTCTTTTGCTGCAGTAATTAGCCTTCCTTCCATATTTTCCGAAAGTGCTTAGCAGCCAAGTGGGCCCTCAGGGGCCGAGGCTGAGAGGAGGAGGTAGAGCCTCACTTAATGTTTCATGAAATTAGAACAAGAGACCTCAAAAAAGTGAAACCTTGCACAATTTCCAGGACTGTTTCAATAATTGGATGGTACTTTTTATTTTGCCAGGGCCACTTTTTTAATTCGTTGTGTGCTAGTTAGGACAGAAGTTTGGAAATCTAGAACAAAGGTGGAGATCCAGTCATCAGCCAGAGTCATTTTATCAGGGCAGTAATATTTTTCTGTCCTCTGTCAAGGAGTAAAATCTGAATTCGTTTTTTTATTCGTTACGCGCTCGTGTCAACATTGAACACCTGCCCAGCAGAGCACTCCTGCATTTTATAAAGCTCAGGATATTGCAACTGATGACACACACACACACACACACACACTCCCTCTGCATGAATTTTATGCTATATTCCTCGTCTTTTGAAAGCGGTACCGTTCTGTTAATTAAGACTGCAGCTGCGCTCGACTCTCGGTGTACTATCTGTTAAAGTGACTTATCGATCGAAAACTGAAGCGCCCCCTCACCACAGGCAAGCTTTTCCTACCATGCTCTTCCTGTCAAGCACATTGTTGTGCCCTCATGAATTATTCAAACACCGCTCTGGTTTTTGATCTGTCACAGTTAAAACCTGAGACCAGATTAAGATGACAACAAAATAAATTAAAACTGCGGCGGGGGTCAAAGTGTTTGTCAGGTTTTCCATTCTCCACTCATTTCATTAATGCTCTGGCAGAACTTCACAGTCAGCAGATGGCTCTCTGTTCCTAGATCAAAGGTTTCACGCTATAGAGACGGCCCAGTGCACAGCGCATCGACAAAGAATCTCTCCCGTGTGAGGCACCGTATCATCACCGTGTTTCTTTATTCCCCTCGATTTGTAATTATCCACAGAAGCATGCACACAACAGAGCCACTGGGAGAAGATATATCTGCATGTGCGATACGCATGGTGACATTATAGAGTTTGATCTGCTCTACTGATCGCACGTGATTGTGCTCGTCACTGGGATCACTTGTTTCAAATTAGTAAACCCTGCTCTTTGATTAGTAGCTGGGGACGGCCTGTTAAATCACAGGACAATTCAGGTTCCTGTGCTCGCTGAGGATACGCTGTGACGCGACAAGATGTCTCCTTTGATCGGCCAGTCGAATTACGTTCATGCTTTGTTTTGTTTGCCTGTAATCATTTATAACTGTTGCATTGTGAACGCAAATGTGCACACATGCCTCTTAGAAAGGCCCACACCTCAGCCAAGGCCCAACAGTGTCCTTATAAAACCCATATTTAAATTCACTAGATCTGGATTTGTACTTGGATTTGCACCAAATTGCACAAACACTCAGTTGCCAATCTGAAAGCAGCAGGACACATATGTTGTTCAATCTACAGCCTCCAATTAGAGCGGTGCTGAGCAGCGGCATTACGGCTACTCCACCACACCTTCACACACACACACACGAGACGAGTCAATTCTCTATTCTCTCTCTCCATCGCGGCCATTCTGCTGCCGACAGCATATTTGCCAATATTTAAGAAGAACATCCGCCCATGTTGTTTTCTTCACAGCCATCTAAAATCAAATGCCGCTGTCCTGCCTCACACTTAATATATTTTCTTTAAATTATTAGTCATAATTTTCAATTATCACTGTACTAATGAGTTTAATAACAGCCATCTGCCACAGCCTGCAGATTTACACTGTTTTTCGCTCACGTCGTGCTGCTTTAAATCATCCATGACAATAAAAAACGGAGATTCTGCTTTGCTTTCATCAATACGCCGTCGTCATCTGTCACTGTGGTGGAAGCAGCAGTATCATGGTATCAAATGCTCCCATATACCTGCATCACAAGCGCTTCAATGAAGTAAAAACTGTGAGACATGAATGAGACTTTAAAAATGTAGACATCCTGTATAAGCACCATCTTGACCCAGGGAGCTGTTATTTTAAACCTGACAGGTGTAATTACACCACACTCTGCACACACTGCGCCACAGGAAGAGGCAGAACATTTCTCCAACAGAAAATTTCTCCCAATTCTAATTAAAATCATGCCTGCCGCTCGTTCTCTGGCTCTTTAGTGCTGTGACAGTTCCACATGAAGAGGCTAATGGGAGCTCTCTGACAAGACTGCAGATCGCTGCTCAAATTTATTCTTGTGATGAAATAAGCTATGGGTATATAGGGGAAGCTATGTATGAAAACGGAATGTTGTCCAAAAAAAATAAACCTTTAAATGTGCTGTATAATCACTTTAATGTGCTGTAGCAGGAAAAAAATGAACAAGCTAAAACCCTGCTCGGCCTACAGCTCACCCCAAAATGGTTCACTCTCCAGGAAAGTAGTAAACAGCTTCATGTCACGCTGCCGGCTACAAAGTCAATTGGTCTGGCTGACATGGTCAAGAGGACAAAAGCTGCTCCAATGCCAATCCAATTGTCTCCATACTCGAACAGTGGAGACAATTGTATTTTAGTGAGCTTTGCACTTCCAGTAAAACCCCAGTAAGGCGAAAACAGGATTTACTTAGCTTCCCTCTTGAGCTTTGTGTCTGAACGAGACACGACAACCACTTCAATCAACTGGGCAGCAAATGTTAAGACAGTTAGAATTTACAGATTACTGCTTGAATCCTTCAGAACTGGGCTGGAATAAATTGTAAGGGAATGCCAACACAATGTTATTTATTTGAATTGACTGAAACTCACTGTTCAGCATGTGATCAGCTGTGTGTTTCCACAGGTCGAATTTCTGTCCTAGCATCGCAGTATTGTTTCCTTCTTTTTTTTTGTATTTGTAGTCAAGTCCCAGGAGGAAGCAAGCAGTGCTTTAATACTGATGACAGACTCCCTGGGTCAAATCACAGCCATGGGTTCATATTAGTCTGTTATTTATGAGACTCCAGTCCCACAGCACCAGTGTCGCCTTTCTGTGTCGGCGGCAAAGCGCGGGGTCAACTGTCTCTCTCAGCGCTGAGATGAGAAGTAACGAATGACTCACTGTTATCTTCTTCACATTTGCATATATTTGTCATTTTGCCGCAGTGTGCAAAGCTAAAAAAAAAAGTTCCGAGTGTCAGTTGAGTGTCGGTCTCACCGAGGCTCCGTGTCCTGTTCTATAAAACAGTAACACCCTGGTTTTCTCTCTCGCAGGTAATATCAACGACTGCTCCCTGCACTACTACTTCTTCCTGCTGGCAGGCATCCAGGGCTTAACCCTGCTGGTCTTCCTTATTGTCTCTGTCAAGTACGACAAGCAGAGGGGCAGAGCGGGAAGCCAAAGGCAGAGACACGCCTCCTCATGACCCCCACACCCGCCCCGGTGTCCTCCCTCACCACACCTGCCTTTCCCTGTCAGATCTCCCAGTGCACTGAGACCCTGTCTCTCGACTAATACCATCCTGCAGAAGCTTGGGTTACCTCACATGTGATTCTGTCGTGACTATGTTTATATAATTATGTTGGTTTTTAGCTTTTATTTGGAGGTTCTTTCTCTCTTCCAACCACTGGGTGAACGCACAGTTTAACGCTGAAGCCATGTTTGAATCGTTCGTGTCTTTACGCCTGTTGCCTCTCTGTGATCATTTGCACTTGACTTGAGAAGTGATGATTTTCTAATCATGGAGGATGTTTTACAGAATATAGACTTTTACTCTGTGTTTTCAAACAAAATCTTATTTTTGGACTAACTCTTTAAGTTGCAGTTTTAACAAACCTGGTGTGATGCACGTGTATTTAGTTAAACCGACCCGGCCGTGGTTTCTGAATGTGCAGAACAAATGTGAAACTTAGGTACGGGGTGTACTGATTTACATGAATGACCTTTAATGCCTACGCTGTATCATAGTCTTCATCACATTGAATGGGTAATTGTAATCTACAGGCTCATTTTATGTTTGAGTGTTTGTTTTAATCATCTAAAACTTGAATCTGATATTGAGAAATCTTTAAAATATGGGATTACATTCAGTATAAGCCCATTTAGTAAATCTGCCTTAAATCTTCAAACAGTACGGTACATGAGTGAACACATAACTACTTGTGGTACGAATACTCCAAGGCTACTGTGAGGCTTCGCAGAAATGTTTAACTTTCTGGTCAAACTGGAAAAATCAGCATAACAACAGAACTAATTACAAATTAACCTTTAATGTGTGTAGTTCTGAAGATTTCTGTGGCATTAATGCTTGGAGTATTATTTTATATTTGAAACATAACCCATCACTTCTGTTTTCTGCTTTTCATTACATTTAAGGAACATTTTACAGTGTTTGCCAGAAAAAAAGAAGCTTCTGATTGGCCGGTGTATTTATAGGACTGTGATGCATTTGTATTGGCTTCAAACTGTTAATAATAATGCTAGCGTGTGTCTTTTCCTCAGAACAGGCAGAGCACAAGGTACCGAATTTACTCTCAGGGCTTGTGGAAAAGTAAAGGTGGCTTTGAAGTAAGTCAAGGAGCGTTCAGCCAGTGATGTCAGTTACACAGCACATTAAAAGCAGAAGCTGATGGTATGTAATACCTTTTAGAGCGATTTTAATTTGTGTTTAATTGGTTGGAGAAATGGATGTTGCGTGTTTTATTGCATATTTTATATACATACTTGCTTCATCATCTTAAAAAACATCTATTACATTTATTTGGGATCTGTAAAACTGGATTATAGTTTCTGTGGTTGTGTTTGCTGCTAATAAAGTATGTTGAATTGAGAATTGGTTTTCAACATCAGCTCATTAAAAAAAGACTTTCAAGGCTAGGTCAGACATTGCTTAGGGGTTTGACAAGCACAACATTTCCTTATTTACTTTTATTGTGCATATCTATTTTTTTTTACATGAAAACTATTTCTTTTTAAGTTGTACAATTTGAAATTCTATGTATGAATGACAAGTGCTAATTCTCTGTTTAATGATAATAGGCTAACCCCTCTATTCAGAATGATGTAAACATCAGACATGAATAACTTAGAAAGTGGGAGGTAAGGCAACCCTTTCATTTATAATTGTACCAGAAATTTTGCAACATTATTAAAAACATATTAGATATTTTCATTGCTCCCAAGGAAAACTGAAAGTCGAAGGTTTCAATAATTCATATATATATAACATTTATAAAAAATCACCCAGTGACAGTCTGCTGCAAACACACATGGGCAAAGCCTCATTTGAAATTCCCACTGGGAGAAGCAGTGGATTTCCTCTGAGTTTCATCAGACAAAGATTGAAATCAACTTGTCATCACAGATTTTTTTCTTTTTTAATGTTAAGGCCCTCCAGCCACGGGGCACGCAAAGGGCCACTTCCTGTTTAATTTGGTCAGAGAGCTCACATAACTGTGACTGAGCCGACAGCTTGATGTTTGAAACCAACACAATGCCTCCAGGTCATAATTCTAGTGTGGCGGCTTGTTTCTCATGTTGAGAGGGATTTCTGACACATCCAAGTGGTTATGGAGGCTGAAATGCAGGGCAATAACACTGAGATATATAGGTCTGAACTGGCCTCCCAATAATTCTAAGTTGATATATTGGCCAGGATCTAAGCAAACAGCATATCCTTGGAGAGAACACTTCCTGCATAAATGTATACCTGTTATATACCAGTGTTATCTTTTCTCCTCTTTTGAGCACAGCCTCATAGCCGAGGTAATGCAGACTGAAGTGTAAAGAGTTTTAGATCTTATTGGAATAAACCAATTGCCCTTTAGGTTAGGTAGTGTTGGTCTGTTGGTGCATCTCATTGGTTTAGACAGATACATCTGCTGGGTAGATTTCCACACCTTGTTTTTCTGTCATGATTCATGATTTCCACAGAATCATCCAACATTTTCCCCTCCTCCCTTAGAGGTGAAGTTTTAACTCTCCTGCTACGCATCTCTACATCAGGTGGATGCATTGGATGCAGAGCTTTTCCAACTCATTCAGGCATTAGCGCTACAGTTTTATGCAAAGAACATCATTGGTGTAATTAATACTTATTGTTAGTAAGTGAAAGGTTTATATGAAGAAATATGACTGGCAGGTAAGGGGCACTTCAGGGGCCAATCAGATCCCAAATCAGGATCTGCCCTTTTTGGATGGAGCGGGGCGGTGTCATTCAATCATTGGGACGGACAGTCATGGTTTCCTCATGAATTTTTCATAAGGTCTAGGAGTGATTGAAATGCATTTCGCTCGAAGCACTGATGTGCCTCAGTAACACCTCACAGGCATCGGAAGGGGGGTGGGGGTAGGGGTGGGGGGGGCTAGTAAAACTGCTGGCGGGGGGGGGGGGGGGGGGGCTAGTAAAACTGCTGGCCAGAGGTGGTAACTGTAAGGCAAAATAAGTTTAGATAAGAAATTAATAAACTTGACTTTATTTTAGAATAAAAGCAAGCCCGGCAGCTAAGAAAGTGTATCAATAATACAACAATAAGCCAAGTTAACCAGCGACACACACTTTACCTGACATTAAATTACAACTTTCTTCAATAATTTAATTAGTTTAGAATGAACAAAAATATAAATATATGTATGTCCTTGACGAAGGTTATTAACTCTCCCCTGTGTCAAACAATTTTGTCAATCTAAATTACTTTACGTGAGCATGTGGCAGTTGAACATAATCCACAGAATGTTAAGCTGCTTTTAATTGTATCACAGTCTTACCTGTGTAATGAGCAACCGGGAGACACTCCCAAAGATGTTGCTGCAGTAATTGGAGGATTAGGAGGTATCATCACATGCTAATTAAGATAAGCTAATGCAGATACAATGTCTAAGAGAATGGCCAAGCAGACAAATCGCCCATCCCTACATCCTAATCACCAGCATTTACACAGAACTAATTATCCTATCTGAGCTGTCTCTGTTCCTCGGCCTCCTGGAGCTTGTTCTGCAACACAGGGGATGGTGTCTGGACAAGAGACAAGTTGTTTAACTCAGGCTTGATCTGTTAATAACATGCTACACCAAAAAAAAAAATCCTGTGAGGATATGAGCTATGGAAAGAAAAACACATGTCAGGCCTCTCCCGATCTCTTGTTCCAGAAAATGTGCTGCCTTGTCATTTGAAATAGTGTGTTCTGCGGGGCTGCTGGCACAGCGGCCGGTTAAGGCTGTTCACTCAGACAGATGATCTGTGAAATAAGCAACCGTAAAATGCTTTAACAGTGTACATCTATCCGGATTTATGGCATCAACCTTGGTTATTATGTGCAGGACCCGTGGTTTAGAGCATCTTATTTGTTCAGACTCGGGCTTGACTCCCATATAACAGCACGGGTATCAAGATAAATCTTGCTCAGCCACAGTGAGCAGGCCCATTCACGCCAGGTGTGTCGTGGAAGCCCTCTGACCTTCTATTGTTTTGCAGCAGCAAAAAAAAAAAAAGCCCTGACCTGTGTCTGATCCATTGCTCCCCCGTGTCCACTAGTCCTCCTCAGCCGATTTATCTACATGACATGGTTGGGTGCTCACCTGGTGTTTGCAGAGCTATTGTATTTGTTTAAAACCGCTGATGATTTTTGTTTATGCTGGTGTGTGAGTCTGTGCTTATATCACCTTGTGGGAATCAAACTACAAAAAAAATAAAATGCCTACAACAAATGTGCTATTAACTTCCATTTTCGCCTTAACGGCTGCACAGGTGGTTGATTGCGTTTACAATGGATGTGAGGCACAAGTGTTTTCTTCCGAACAGTGTTGCCTTGTGTGCTCCATGGAAATGGCTTAAACCAGAAAGTCAGACTGACCTTGTCCGCTGCGCTTTCGTTCCTCCTGCAGCCGCGTGTTGTGCATAATTAGCTGCTGTGAAGCCACTGTGAACTGATTTTAGAGTGAATTCAAAGGAAGCAACATAAATCAAGCAGGAAATAATCATTTGGAAATTGCAAATACAGATCTGGCACACTAGGACCACAGGGAGCACCGCCAACCAGTGGTGAGAGTTTGTTGGTCTCACATCATCAATTTAATTAAAAATCCATTTACGATGGCGGCCTGGGGAGAGTTTTTTTGTTTTGCTTTCAGGGAAGGTAAGACTTGAAGCTAACAAAAGTGACTCTAGAGTTCCCACGTTCCAGGAAATACAAGGAAATACAATCATTATAGCTGCGCTGCCACATCCCAGCAGGCATGAACCCGTCTAACGCTACGGCCCCACGGGAGTAGAGACGGAAGATCTTTAATGGGGATGCGCTGCCGCTCCTACCTGAGGAGGCTGAAGCCACCGACGATGGTCAGAGACAGAGTCGCAGTGGTGTTTTAATTACGCAGGACCCTCCATCAATCATGCCCCTAGTGGCTGACAGTTAAATCCCTCCCAGACCAGGCTGCACCGGCTCCCCTCGTCCTTCACAGTCGACAGGCTGAACGCAGCAGCCTCGGCCCGAGCACACACTGCACTGAGCCCCCTGCTAATGCCTGCAGCGTCTGATACACGAGCTGGGAAATCACACAGGAGACCAACGGTCGCACCACAGAAAGAAGAGCGGGAACATATTAGGGCAGAGAAGATGCAGAGACGAGGCAGGAAGCAGGGAGACTGTCTCCTCTGCGTGGGCATTTACTAAGCTGAGGTCTTTGAGGATTTTATACAGTTAAACTATTAATTTGTGGACTTAATAAACAATGACAGGCGAATATGGTTGTTTCCTGTCTTTAAGCTAATAGCTAAGCATCTGCTATAGACACCGAGGCTCACTGGGGGAAAGACACAGCTTCATTGACATTATCATCTGAATCACCTATAAAAACACCGCTACTGAGCATAAAATATAAACATGGGTGATTGCAAGGGGATTTTTTTTATATATATTTTCTGTTGCATTGGAGTTACGTATGTTTTTGCACATTAGCTTCCATAACGAGATTCTTGAGCGAGTTCATCATCCAAACACATTCTGGTCCGAGCATTAGGAACCTTTGCTTTTCTTCCCTACCTTTGTTTTGTAGTCGAAGCCTTTGTCTGTTGTTGAACTGGGAAGTCTGGCTGCACCTTTTCTGGCCTCTGTAAATGACTCGATTACTAACTTCTCAGAGTCGTCTCTGCCTCAGCTTGTGAAGACTCCTGTCAAGTGAGTTGAGAGCATTGCTAGAGTGTATGCAGACAGGCTGCAACGACTAGAAAGGACCTGCGAGGGCCACAGACAACTTTACTTATTAATGGCCATCAGGACGCGAGGAGGAATTCAATAAATGAGATCAGAAGTGTTTTCTATAGCCCTGACCAACCCAACCGTCAATACCTGGCTTGTTATTTTTTTTGTCGTATGAATTCAGTGCTCAGCGTGAAGCAAACCTGAAGCAGAAAGAAAGAATCAACACACTTGAAATAATTAAATAAAAGTGTAAAAGCCACTAACCTTTCAAACTTATCTGGAGGAGCTCCATTCAGTGCTCACCGTTAACTGAGTTGATCTTAATCTTGATATGTAATTACTTCAGGGAGTACTGGCACACTACAGCAACAGTTTACATACTGTGAATATTTCTCTGCTTGATGGGGGAAAAAAAGAACAAAAAAGAAAAAAAACGCAATCAGCCAGCTCCACTGCGATAATAACGTTCACTGAGCAAAGTGTAATTTTTCAGCCGACTGCCTTTTGTTTGGGAAGGTTTCCGAGATGATTATTGTTTGTGCAATTACAATAAATAATCAATTTCCAAAAACCCAAAACATTTTCCACCTTGCCCGTAATTATCTCTCTTTGTATCTGCACGATCCCCGAGAGATGGAGAGCACATTACGTCCCTGCTTGTCCATCATTAGGCGTTTCCCCCAGGCTTTGGGACGGAGGTTAACGAGACATTAATTGGCATTTCCTTCAAAGCTCACAAAACTTTAAACTGGGGGGGTGGTGGCAGTAGGAAATGGCACATTACCATGTTGTTCAGCCATTTATTTAAAAGCCCCATCATACGCTGGCCGTCATTTGAGTTGTTCTAACAGATGAGATGAGAATATTAATGGCCGCTGCCTCCCTCCACCGGCATGCATTAAAGGCAGTAACATATTGTGTTGTGGCATGTGGGTAAACTGCTCATGAAATACTTACGATACAAACGTGAATGTTTAATTGGCCTTTTTTTTTAGTGACCCAGACTTCTCAGCTGGGCCCGGAGACACGAGACAAGAATAGCTTTACGATCAATAAAAGGATGATACAGGCTCTTGACATTATTGTGTATTCCTTAAATGTTATGAAAATACAATATACAGAGCAACAATACAATGCTTTGGAGACTGTTCGGTATATACATGACAGGTCTTCTGGCGTGTTAAGGAGGATGAGAATGACCTGGAAAGTTGTGCCTTTTCTTTTTCCTCATCAACATGCACGCGCTTCGCTCGGCTTGCTTTGGCCTTTCCAGAACTCTTCCACAGAATAAGGATCTGGCGTAAGAAATTAATATTCAAAAATGTTACAAAACTTCCAAAAACCATTTAATGTGCACGCGCACACACACACACGCACGCACACACACACACACACTCAGAACATCTATCTATTTATGTCACTGATCTTTTTTCAAATCTACATGTCTGAATAGCACAGGTCATAGTTGCTGCGGATAAGTCTAAACCCTGTCGTAATAAAAAGGTGTTCATCTGATCAACACATGGAAAGAACAGAACCACCTCATGTCCTCATTCTTTCTTCAGTGATTCAGCATCAGTCACTGGTGGAACCAAGACAGTCCTCTTGAACGCAGTGACCCTTTGGCAGTTTGGGGGGTGATTCTAAAGTTGATTTCGTCCTCTTTCACTTGTTAGGGGTCTGGTTTCTTCTCCAGACCACTTTCCTCTGAAAGGCATAAGGGTGAGTTTGTCACAAGTGCACATAGTACATTATGCCACCTCTTTTAAAGCACTGTCATTTAACCTTTCCATGTAATTGCGCAACTCCTTGGAGTCTCCCAGCTGCACGTCTTGGCACACCCACTTAATGTCCTGGCAGTGGCTTCCCGTCAGCGTGCTAACAGTGGGGTAGCTACTGTCCGAGGGGATGGTGGTGAAAGTGGTGAACTTGACGCGCTTCCTCTTGGTGGTGGGTGAGTCTCCTTTGCTGTCCTTGGCTATGCAACCTGTGTCTGCTGTCCGGTGCACTTGGCCCTGCACGCTCTTCTGGGCAGAGCCTCCGTTCAGCAAGTGGCTGCCTTCCTCGAGGCCACTGCTCGAGTCTATCATGGAAGTCTGCTCCTCCTGTTGAGGCGACAGGCTGATCTGACTCTCGAGCAGCTCCGCCTCATTCCCCAACCACACCCAATCATGGGCGTGATTCATGTTTTCCTGTCCCTCAATGGACAGCTCCTTGTGACGGTACTTCAGGGTATAGGAGATGCAGTTGATGAGGAAGACCAAGATAGCGAGACAGAAGACGCCCAGCAGGGCGTACATGCCAATTTCCAGATCTGTGAGCCCGCGAGCGCTCTGAATGAGGTCATCCTCCATGTTGCGCCCACGCGGCAGGTCCACTTGTGCCGGAAAGTCAGCAAAGTCAATTGGCATATCCTGGCTACCGTCATCTGAGAGTTTATCCCCATTGGGCCGGCGAATTATCGCGCTTCTTGTGGTGGTGGCTTTGCTCAACACCCCATCCTCCAAGTCAGAGATGGAGCTGCCAAAGTAGTGTGTGTTGAGCCCAGTCCTGTCCTGGGAGGGGGAGAGCCTGCCTCTGTTGTCCATATCATCACCGGGGCTGTAGTCGCTGTTGCCCGCTCTCGGGCCATCGCTGTGGCCAAACTTCACCCTGATGTTGCAGTTCCCTGCTGCCAGGATGCTGCGCCGCTTGAACTTCTGGCAGACCTCACAAACAGTCATTTCCACTCTGACCAGAAGACCTTGGCCCTCGGCCTCAGTCACGATGACTGGCCACTTCCACAAGGGGTCCTGCTGCACTGTTACCACCTCCTCATCCAGAGAGGTGGCTGTTAGGATAAAAAAATCGGAATTGTACAAGTCTAGAGGAGCCAGTGAGCCGTCGCTGAACTGGAGCCAGGCACTGATCAGGGCCTCCTGTGGACACACACAGAGAGACACACACACACACACACACACACACGGACACAGCATTATAGTCATAAATAGTCTCAGTCACAAAAATAACATGGTGTGCTTTGATGTAACAAAGACATGGAAATGTACTGCATAGCCTCATTTCATCGAGAATATTTCATTTTAATGCAAAAGCTGCACAACTGCAGTGTTTCTTTGTCTGGTGGTTTCAGCATCGAGCAGAAGCTCTTCAGGTACATTGATTTCTACTTTCGCTCCAATGTAAAAAGAATCACTAATTATTATCACACTGACTTTTCCTTTTATGAGTGCGTCACATGGACAAATAGCTTGCTATGTTTGGACATTTCTGATGTAAGACATTTGTAAGTCGAACGCAAACTAACTAAAGGGCGTGGTTCGGCTATCTCAGCCGCTGTTCCGTCAATGATCAGAGGGATACAGATTTAAAGATATGTGCAGAAGATCAGACAGCAACACTACGTGAGGATTTGCTGTACAGTCGGCATCTTACTGCTTTCTCGTATTTAATTCCTTAAAGTTGCTTAAGGACATCCCCAACGATCCCTAATTACTGACACCAGAGGACTTTCAGTGCGATGCTGCCTATGGAGGTCAGATAACTGTGCTCAGCCCGTCCTTACTGTCTTGGAGGAAGTGTGGGGGAGAGGAATTAAAAAAAAGAAAAGAAACAGTGGGTAAGGCAGCTTGATGGGCAGATCAAAGAGGCCACAATGAGAGTAGCCGGGGCGAATGAGAACGTGACAGAGCGGCCAAGTCTGGACTCCAAATCACATTTCTGCTGTTTTGAGTTGCGTTTGCATGCTCCGTCATTAAGCTCCCGTTACTGTTAGTTGCCTCTGGAAACGCTCTCTGTCACACTCTGGCTTTTCAAGCCTCTGCGCTAAGAGGGTTAGCTGTGGAACAAACAAACAGACACATGTACGAGAGCACATGCACACTTGCAGCGTTCTGCGATTGTGAAATTGCTTATTCAAGGACCCTGATAGTGTGAAACGGAATCTGGAAGAAACCCTTTTTGGTTTCTGCTCAGCAATCGAGGCTGCAGAATGCACAGATTTGGTTTCTGCAGCTATAACAAGTTGAATTGTATCAACTGAACCAAATAAAGGTGTAAAACAAACAACCACTGGTCTGTTTGGAAATAATGACTGATTGTTTTAAAACATGATTTAAGCATACTAAGCATGCTACATGAATTCATTTGCTTCAGCGCTGTTGCACTGACCTGCTTGGGGGTCTGCAGAACCTCCTGTGTGTTTGTAGTGGCCACGATGGCCCTGTTGCTCCCTGGACTGAGCTGCAGGCTCATGGACAGCCCCGTCACTAGCTGGACCCCCAGCTCTGTGATGGTGACTTTGTCGTCCACCACAGTCACGGTCTTCTCTGCCAGGATGGAGTCTGACAAAGGAGACAATACCTGGGGGGGTGAAACAGAAAGACAGCGGGGCCATGAAGGGAACAGATCACACATTTGAACACTAAAAGAAAAAGATGAAGGCTTTTGGTTTTCTTCCACAATATGTATCTCAAATTCTTAGGTGCCAGCTGTAAGTGCCTAGTATATGATATTATGTTACTGCAGTGTTCATTTATTACTTTAAAGACTCACTGTCGGCACCAAGAGAAATCAATAATATCAATAACAACCGCACACTACCTATAGAAACTTCATCAACAGCAGAAATAAATCAGAAGTGGTCATGCTGCTTGACTGACAGAAGATTCCTGGTAAGTGGGGAAGTAAAAATACCACATCAATAGGCAGTGAGCAGCGAGGACGTCAGCGACATGAAAAAAAAAAAAAAAAGGGGATTACCGGCGGGTTATGGGCGATTTAAGAAAGTGTCTCTCCAAGTGTTTCATCTAACATAAAAGACTCACAAGCCCCCTCACAATATGCAAAACGATACAAAAAAATACTTTTGATTTGAGCTTTTTATTCAGGCTATGTGGATCACACAACAACTGCACTTAGCTGCCCCCTTACTTCCTGTAGGTAAGAATCCATTCCCTTTGATTATTGTTGGATATATAGAGGACAGAAGGACTTTAACCCCATAACTGGAGCAGGAACCAACTAGTTAACTGTGTTTATGATGAATACCAGGAGAGGGATTTGTGGCTTTCTCTGCATGCATCACCTTCTGCAATCATCAGTCTGCGTGGCGCGCCTTTCCGACCTTTTGCGCTCGCAAATGTTTTCCAGTTTTGTGCTTCCTTGGTGTTCTGCAGAGGTGTCTGCAGGCTGACAGACAGATGATATCCCACTCACACAGATGCCATTAGGATGCTGATATTCATCCATTTAGCCTGAAGAGCCCGACAACCCAGAGGGCTGAGAGCGAGGACCCACTCGCCGCTGAGAGCCAGCAGGGGAGCCTGACGCACCAGTAAGAACCTGTCTGGTCCTGGAGTAAACATATGCTCACGCCCCTGCACTATATTATTGTACCACACAGTATATTTGTGTTGACATAATGATGCACTACAGTGAGGCTGAATCAAGCGTATGAATGAAATAGCTCTCCGCCATGGTGGTTTTCATTATTCAGATCATTTGGACGTGGGTGATATTTTAACATAAAATAATGACCATATTAGTTTCAAAACATTCGAATAATTACCTCATTATGTTCCGTCGTTACTGACGCAGACCTTTGCCAAGAGCATTGGCAGACACCACCGCACTCTGCAGTGCATTTTACACTGTGTGTCATCAGATTCTGGGACGGACCGGAGGAAGAACTTGACATGATAGGATTTGATGCAGGCACTGATTCCCCCAGTGTAAATAACAAACAAATTTTAAGGTGTTTTCTCATTTGGTCGATTCAGCAAAGTGTTGCGTTTTTTTGAAAACCACACTAGTATAAGGCTATAATGCAGCTCTGAGTGAAAATATTTACGCATTCATGATTAAATGGACAAACTCCTTTGAGTTTTAAAGGTCACCGCTCTGCTTCATTGTTTCCTGATTCTCATCTTTCTCATTCACAGAGCACCAACAGTTCGAGGGAGAAGGACAAGTGGCTGGACAGGAAGCATGGACCTAATTTGGGAGACTGTGGCACAAGTAGAACGTTATAATTAATAGCGTTCCTTAAGTCCTGTAACAACAATGCCACTGGCACGAGTGGCCTTATTAACGAGGCCTGCTTATTTTTGAAGCACTTATTTCAACTTTGTTCTTATTTTCAAAGCTATATTTAGGGCTGCCCAATAACAGTGGTGGCTGTTTACACAACCAGGGATTAACCAGGGTGAAACATTTTAGAGCTCATCTTCCTCCATTCCAAATACAAGTCTGGGAGCCTGTTCCAAACCTTTATTATTGTTCAGTGAGATTTGGTTTGTTTGACTGCCAGGAGTAATTTTGATGAGCAGAAACTCAGAAATGTAATTGCCACTGAAATTAATGCCAAAAACAAATAAAAAAAAATAATCTAGAATTGCACTCAGTAGAGGACTTAGCTCTACGGGGGCTCAATTTTTCTTGAATTCAATCCAGCTACTTCTGTTTACAAAATATACTTGATTTTTTTTCAACAAGCTCCATCAAATATTCGCGAAAATGTAAAACAAACATAAATCCTGTTCTCACCCATTTGTCTGGAACATCCCCAAAATGTAATGGTTTCCTTCTTCACCACTAGATGTCACAGATTTCTACACCCTGACACTTAAAGCAGCAGTGTCCGTTTGAAGCGGACATGACCTACCTGAATTGTGGTCATCCCCACGTCCAGTCCCACCAGTATCCTCCTGTCCAGCAGCTGTGCGATCTGTGGGTCCTCCACCTTCAGGAAGTCCCACACCAGCTCCGTTATGTCCACCTGCCAGTCGGTGCCCAGCATGAAGCTCGCCTGACCTCTGGGATCTGCTGACTCCGCGACAAAATGGGTGAGGACTCGAACCATGGCGTGCTGGTACTGCAGAGTGCAACTTCGTCCTCGTCTGTCTTCGTCGTCCTCGTCGTCGCTGTCCCGTGTAGACCTGACGATAAAAAGAGCAAGACGGCCCTCATAAACTGTTGTGGTTGGTCTAGACTGAAATATCTCACCTTACTACTTACTGGTTTGATAAACGGCCAATAAATTCAGTCCAGACATTAATGGTCCCCAGAGGATGAATCCTCATGACTTTGCCCCTACAACTACTCGATGGATTTTGTTTGGGGTCTGAATACCTCTAAATTCTTCTCGTCTAACTCCTGCAACACTCGTGACTTTCCCTTCAGCTTCAGCCAGACTTTGTTTTCTGTTAATTCTGCATTAACGGGTGCTTTGTTGTATTTTTAGCAGTGTCCCCACTTAAACCGACCTCAGCCAGATGGACTCTCGCTCAGCAGAGTAACTTATACGGGGATGTTTACCTGACAAGGATCCAGTAATGAACAGTCCAGCATATGGCTAACCATTTGCCTCCTTCAGCGACTCTCCTTCGCCATCAAGGAGCACCGGGTCTGGACTGTGAATGTACACACCTCCCCACTGCTTTACTTAATAGCCTCCCTGATCGCTCTGTTGCTGGCAAATCTAATTTTATTACCCTAGGCAACAAATCAGCCACAGAGACTCAGCTCTTTCTCACCAGTAAAACTGCTTGAAGAATGACAAACTAGGTTTAAATGGTTACAGCTGCAAAGTCATTAGATTTGGTCCATAACTGTTCTTTTTTTTTTAATTTCAGTTCAACAAACAGCTCTATAAAAATGACAGAAATGTTGAGGAAGCAGTGTTTTAATGCTTGATCGGGGAGGGGAAGCGCTGTTGCAGCTCTTCAGTCTCACGCTGGGACACAATTGGCGTAAAAAGCAAAAGTGCTTTGTCAAGCAAACCACTAATCACACATTGTAGGGAGAACTTAAAGAGCCGCCACTCCGTCTAATCATCGCTATTTGTTTCCTCCGTCTCTAACACAAACATACACAAGCAAAGGTTGTGATAAAGATAAAGGAGGACAAGACAATGAATTAGTCTCTAAAACTGTTTTACTTGCGATTTTCCGCTCAACTTGTCTCTTTTCTGATGGAAAGAGACGACACGTGAGGCGGTGGGAGAAACGTTGGCAGCGCACTCGAGAGAAACTATAATTGTTGGTTTTGTCTTGATTCATCCTGAGCTAAAGACTCATCTGCAGATCAAGTTCAACTACGTCATTAATCACTAAAGGTTTGACTGTTGTTTTACTAACACTGCCTTTACTTGCTGTGCCCCTGAAACCTTCACATCTTTATCTACCACATTAAAAATTCAGGAGTGAAGAGGCCACAAGTTCAAATAAAGCACAGAACCAGTGAAGCTGTATTATGTTCTATTAGAACTGTGTGGGTGTAGTTGGATCAGATTTGATTGACAGTGAAGAAACTCAAACAAATAAAAAAAATCAGCTGTCATCCATTCAGTTAAATCCTGATGGGGAACAATTTGACATCACCTTTTGGATGGAAGGGGGCCGAGCTGCATGAAACGCTGCTCTTTGTCTCTAACATGTATTTGTATGTGTGTGAATGTAGGTGTGAATGGTTCTCTGTCTCTACATGTCAGTCCTGCGATGTGCTTCTCCGCCATGTCATCTTAATCCAGCACGTCCAAAATAACTCGCCGCAGCATAAAAGTTGTTCCCATGCAGGTTCGGGAATCAGGAGTTTGTGATCAAACATTTACATTTCTTCTAAACGTCTCTCTGCTTTGCTTTTAGAATCCTAATGTGAAGCTTTTGAGCATAAACTGAATTTGTTATTCAGCGGCCCTGACGCAGAGAGGTGGGGTACCGACATACTCACTTAATCTGCGTTTAAACAGCCTATTTATGAGCACATTCATACTTACAGGTCCTAGACAGATGTAATGGATCTAGGAGTAAACAAGCGGACGGCGAAGTCCAACCATTTCAGGTATTTCGGTATAAATCTGATATATGCAAGTGCTTGTGCAGCCATCTCTAAATCTAATCTGAGGTTAATCTAATAAACAAATCACACGCAGCACGGTGAACAACCTGCACCATGAAGCACATTTTCTCCCCGCTTCATTCACTTTCAGGCCCAGCTCTGACTTCAGAGGAGACTCTGCATATCAATGTGCGTGTGTGTGTGTGTGTGTGCTCAGCCTAATTTTCGCTGTGTCCCGTGGCTCGTGCGCCGTATTTGTTTTGGTGTGATGCTGCATTTTATTTTCCGCTGCAGTAACATGACAAAGGTCATTGGGACGGGAACAGACGACGCTGCCTCGATATATAAGCAGCTCGATCTAACAACAGCGTTGGTTTAGTGTTTGTGGGGAACGTTGAGTGCAGCTGTTTGTTTAACAGCGGAAAGACAACACTCGGTAAAAAATTGTAAACACACTTAAGTCGAGTCGTAAAAGGTGGCTGGGGGATTTTTAAAGGACGATTAAACAAAGAGTGAAAAAGGAACGTGCATGCCCAAGTGCTTCGCTTACACTAACTTTGCTGGTGACTCATCTCGTCCCTGTTTTGACAGGACTCAGAACCGTCTGAGCACTGTGCGATTACTCCACACTCCGGCCTGATGTCTATTAATTTGTAATTCCTCCCCCTCTGCCTCAGCGTGGCCGCTACTGCTGCTCACTGTCCGACTTCCTCACGGACCGAAGCCCGTTCTCCCCAGTAGCCATCGCGCTGCACTTTGCAAGGTCACGCCTGTTCTCCGTCTGATAAACAAAGACGGGTGGAAGGCAGGGAGAAACAAAGCCTCCTGCCGCCCGTCAGCAGTCGCACTGGCATCCACACTGACAAAACAACTCGGCTGTCCCAGATGATAAAGGCGTACCAGCACACAGGAGGAGGAAGCGACATCCTCGACGAGCCGTGGCAATAGTGGAATGCTGTACCTCTGTCACTCAAAATGGGCAGGAAGGGAGGCAGGGATAATTAGAATGGCAACACTGGTGGATTGCAGGTCCAACCTCAACTCTTTTTTTCCAGAAGTAATTACTGCAGGTAGTGTGATAGCCGCTCCATCACTTGATGGATTTCAACGGTTGCAGAGTAGCACTGCACAGCGGCGTTGGCAGGGGTGGTGCTGGTGATGAGGCCCTCGGGGAGAGGACTGACCTCCAGACAGCTCTAATAATGTTCTGTCCTACTGACGATTAAGAAGGGCAATGGCAGGCCACCTGAAGCCAGTCCTAATGACAAGCTATATTGCACAGGTCAGCCATTTTGTTATCTGCCAAAAGCTGCCAGGCAGGAGCGGAATCCAGAGGAGACGGGCGGAGCGCCGCTCAGTCAGTTCCTGATCTGAGGCTTGAAACCAGACGCCTGGAAGACATGCTGTTCCTTAACCTCTGGCTGCAGAGGTGAACAAGTGACATTTGCATGGTGACAACAGGAAAATCAAGAAGGAGAACATTACTTTTGGATGAGCAAAAAGTTTCTGATGCTGTTTTATGGGATGATAATGACAAGAAAGAAACCCTTGAAGCCTGAAGGAGTCCAAAAAATACAGCACATACTGGATTTTAAAGGAGTTTGGATCTGCATCCCAATTCACAAACACTCTCAGTGCCCTAAACATTTACTTTTTATGTTATGTATCCAGGGACTAAACTAAAACACTGAAAGTTTGACAGACCTCTCACAATGTCAAAAGAAAAAGTGGGAAAAAAACAGAATAAGTTGCATGTAATCACAGATGAAAACCTCCATGATGGAATTGACATTAACCATAAGAAAATGATTTTACTCGTCCGAGGTACAGTTATTTCTAGATTCAGGACCTTTGAGAAGAAGAACACAGTGTCACACGGCCCTGTAACTGACAGTACCTCTGACCGGGGGCAACGATGGGCACCCTCCACCCCTTGATCTGGCTGAGCTCCGTGTCAGACACCTCGATCTGCAGGGGGAGCCGGGGGAGCCACACGTTGAGCTCCAGCTGAGCACTCAGGTATCCGTGGGTGAAGTTCACCGTCATCTTCATCTTGCCCTTCATCTCCTTGCCATTAACGAAGACGTAGTCACACCTGTCTGACACCTGCGTGGGAGCAGAGGGGAGGCATTAGGAGAGAGGCGGCGTGAATTGAGCTCTTCTGACGGCAGAGCTCGATGACTCCACAGTCAATCGCTCGGCGCATATGCTGCGCGGCGCGCGCTGCAGGACCGGGCCTCCTCCAAGTTGATTATAAGCCTTTACACTCCTGAGCTCTCGACTGATGCTGCATTCCTGTAACTACTTTGAACATGATGAAAGCCTCTATATCTGCTCCACACTTGAGGAAGGAGGGAGGAGGGCAGCGAGGACATGTTTGAACCGGAGGGAAAACAGGTCGTGGTCGGCTCTTCTATTATAGTTGAGCCTACAGCGAGGAGAAGAGCCAACAGATGGAACTAGTAAGATGAGAGCAGTTGTCTCGTGATAAAACGACCAAACTCAAAGCCATCTGTTTCATTAATTGCTTTAGGAAGAGAGTAAGTGGGCCAGTTCCGCGTTATTGAAAGACACAACTCCTTGTCGCTCTCTTTGAAGCCCCCTACGCTTCTTCTCTATTTTTTGAACAGTTGTGTAAGTTCGACCAACATCCAGAATCCCCTTCCTCTTTAAACTTGTATGAGATGGCCATGCACCTATAAGCTATGAGGAGTATCTAACGCAGACTCGCATCACAGTAATCAAATGGAGTACATGCATTACAGTCTGGGGAACGTATACTTTTTCTTCTCGCAAGTTCCACAGAAAGATAAAACCATAAACAGCCATTCATCATGAAGTCACAGCAGAACATCCTCTGTGACCGGGGAGCAAACTTTGTGCGAAACAGATTCTACATCTTTATGGGAGCTCCCTCTGGGGTTCCGCCGGCAGGAGAATCGATGTGGAAAATACATTTGGTGGGTTTGTATAAATGAAAGCACATATTTGCAGATTTCTCCGACGTGGCGTCATCCTCGGCGCTACTTGTGTGTTTGTGTTTGTGTTCGTGAAAAAGCCTTCACGTCAGATTCTCCCTCTTTGTTTTCTGAACAGACCACTGTCTCCTACTTGCACAAAAGCTGAGCAACACCAGAAATTAAGATAGAGAGGAATCCATGCGTATTTATAATTTGTCCTTCCTCAAGCACTGAAGTAACACAGCAGCCTCTGCAGCAGTGAGTGGTTAGAAATTCTGCTGAGCTCCTTGCCTGAGCAGTCAAGAAGTTTTCTTGTACAGAAAACACAGCCCATCACTCGCTTGACCGGCGCTGCAACCGCGTAGTCCCACTTGCTGAACTGAAACACGACCAAACAGTGTGTATTCCTCATGACCCTCAGCTGCCCCAACTTCCACTGAGCTAAAGTTAGAAACCAGTTCATTTTAAAGATTCCTCCCTGATCATTACACATAACCTTTGGGATTTAATGACTTTTAGATAGATTAGAAGTTAGTCTGACTCACTGGTCCTGATTCCAGCGTTCCCAGAGACTGCACCCACTCTCCAAAACTATACGTTGCTGCTGCTGCAATAGTTTCCTTTCCATAACCACACCCTCTACATAATGAACTTAACCATTCTGTTATGTTACCATAACTAGCCGGAAAAAAAAGACATGCTCGGCGAGGTCATACATTTCAAATAAATAAAGTGGAGGTAAAAGCCGAGAAATTCCCCTGAGATCCAAATTCCAAGTGACACAAGGAGATCATTTCGAAATGGTGCTACAGAGTTTCCACCTGACATCAAGGCCTTAAGAGCAGTGGACTTTGTGTCTGTACGCGGTCCTGAACCAGAGGCAGGGCTGTTTGTAAACCCATGTGTGAAGGATACAAATCCTGCTGCAGGGCATCCTTCAAGGCAACAGCTACCATCGGAACCCCAGGACTGCACATGGCCTGCATTCTGCCCACACGCAGGATCATTGGATATTTGACAGCAGTCATAGCAGCACCTTGCTTGCGTGCTGCTGCTGCCGCTGCTGCATGCTCAAGACATAACAGGGATTGACAGAGTTGGTTAATGAAGCTTTTGAACATTTCTACAAGGGCAGCGACGCTCCCCTGGCTACAGTCAGTCATGGAGGAGATTGGGCTCCATCAGGGCTCCCAGTGAGAGAGTGTGTTTGAACTGATAAAGATGTCAGAGGAGTGCCTGCTCCTTATCAGCCCTCATTGTTCGTCTCTTTCTCTCTCACCACACTCAGTCTGCCGAGACCGGAGTGCTTTTGACAGCCCCTTCATCTCAGGCTTCTCTCAGAAGTCGGGCCCTGACAACTTGTCTGACACGAGCATTAGGTCTGTATATAACACCTGGGCTCCGTGTGAGATGCGCTGACCGACTGTGACGTGACTAATCAGTACCAATGGATAAACAAATGTTTTTTCCCCTGGGCTCGTTTTTCTCTCCACCGTGGCAAAAGAAAGTCTCGATGCCTGGGGGATTATTAACATACAGTTCTGCTACACTTTGTCCCATGCCAGAGAAATTAACTGCCTGCTGTTTCTTCAATCTCTTCCCAAACAATATCAGCAGAAACAATTATAGAAAACATGGCAGCTGACATCCAGCCATCAAAATGCATTACACCGATGTGCTTACACCCCCCTGCTGTGTTTTGGAACCGGCCAACACAGCTCCAAAATTGATTATTTAATATGTAAAGACACGTCCCACTCAATCAGCGACCCCCCTTTTAACCCCTCGTACACCCTCGCCGCGCGATGTGCGCCCCGTCATTCCGATTCACGTTGTATCATAAACGTCAGCGGGGGTCCTCCGCCACATTAATCAGACACATTAGGCAGCTAACGGGAAAATACTTATGGTGGACATATGGCTGTCTCTGGATCTGGCCAAGGAAATTAAAAGCTCACCAGACAGATAAAATCCAAAGCAGTTATGAGCAGTGGGAGTAGGGAGCAGGAAGGTGGGCCGGGCCTGTCTCTGGCTTGTACACAAGAGTTGGCTTGACAGAAGCAATTAAGCCGCTCACACTCCTCTGCATAAGCTACAGTGCTCACTTCAATGCACGGAGAATGGCTCTGCGTGTTCTATTAGCCCTGCTTGGTGATAGCAGCGCTTGTAAGAGCCCACTTGTAGCACGACCTTGAGCAACTACAGCTCATGGCCAATACTCAGGAAAACACATGAATACACAATGGTGGCTTGCAGTAGTTTTTTCTGGCTTAGATATTGTTCACTGTGAGACTGAAGGTTGAATGTTTGGACCTTGTCAGTATAAAAAGCCCATCAGGTTAGATTGTGGGCCCTCAATAGCCCCTAATTTAGAAAACATGGAGGATTAAAGGCACTTCAAGTCTTTGTAATTGACCTCATGCTTTGCAGCAACACATGAAGCAGCAGAATGGTTGCATTTGAGCTTCTGCTTGTCCTTTTACACACAGCAAACACAGCAAACCTGACCACCAAACGTGACCTGGGGTCTTTCTTTCAAATTCACTGCAACGGTGCCACAAGTGAGCAGAAGCATCTTTTAATGAGCACGGCGATTCATTATTCAGATTTAATGTCACTCTGTGTTTACTTATCTCCAATTCCCTGGGTCAGAATTAGCTGAATTAATCATGTTAACATACATGATTGTGGGCTACGAGTAGAGAAAACCCTCCCTGAGTGGGCGCCCGGATGAATGCTCTGAAGTACAGATGTCAGCAGCGGAGCTGTGGCTTTTATTAAAACAGCTTTGACTGTAATTTAATTTCCCTCTGGAACGTACTTAGCATCCGTAACTCACGCATCAGACATGATTATGTGGATTGATGTGGAAAAATACGCTCCTCTCCTCTGGTTTTGATTTGGTTTCATGATCACACTTTAGTGTACATTACTTGGAGTTTGACTTGATGCATCTTCCATCCTGTGTGATCCCGACAGGTTTGTAAAGGAGACATGATGTGGAAGGGAGCCCCTGGCACAGCTTCTTGGAGAAATAACACAGGAATATGTGGCTTCTTTCAGGATTTTCATCAAGTGCTCCTGCAGATGTTATGGACCTGGGACTGCGCCGAAGAGTGAAAGAGGTGAAAACTTTTCTTATTGGAGAGTAAAGCCACTGATACCAGGGCTCAGTGTGGTAACACTACGTGACTTTTTTACTCTGTTGTGCTCTGAGCCTTGGGTTTGAAACAGGCCCTAAAAATAAAGGGAAGGGTTGAGCAGTGGTGAGGAGCCGCTGCATATCAAACACACACTTTCATGTTGTTTGCTGGTGGCTGTTTCCTTTCTCCAGGATTTCTATAGGCACGCTAAACATAGAAAACCATCTCATGTGTCACATTTTTAAAACATACATTGCTGATTTCACAAAAGCTTGAATGCAATACGTGAGAACCTGCCCTGTGTCTTCAGAAATAAATATAGATATTTCACTTTGAATATTAACCACTATTAAGGGATTGATGATATCATGAAGGTAAATGTACTGTGTGTAAACCCATTATATGGGGCCCAGCAGTTTGCCATATCAATGTGAATATTAATGAAAATAAATAAATACATACAGAGATGCAGAGGTGTCTCACTGACCTTCACCACATCCTCATCTGTAGAGCGACACTTGACTGCATCGGAGACGTCAGTGACCGAGTTGTCTATTCCGATGGTCACCACCTTGACTGGTACAGCCACCGTCTTCCCGGTCAGGACGGCAGTGTTCAAGATTTCAGAGTCCTGGGGACATGGAGATGGAGATGGAGAGGGAGAGAGGGAGAGAGAGAGAGAGAGAGAGAGAGAGAGAGAGAGAGAGAACAGCGCTGGTCAAGGAGCTGCTAAGTGTCTCATCCAACCACTAACAGACGATCAGTTATCACCAGCTCAGAGCTAATAGAAAATGTGTGAGTAACAAGTGGTATTGAACATGACCTAAAGAGACTTTGTACAATTACTGCTCAATTAGAGAATAATGGGACTTGGTGAGCTCAGCAGCTAAAAATCAATGTCTTTCATTTAAACTCTATTTCACCAGGCGCAGTGGACGACTACAATCTAGTCTAAACGAGAAGTTTGCATCGTAGTTGATCTCTTTGTTTCCATTTACTCTATGAAGGATTCACATTCCAAGAGTTTCACTGAAATTGCAAAGGGTTTTGCAGTTGGATGAAATTGCTGAAGTCTAAAAAATGCTGGATCTTGGTCTAGATGATAACACGACTTAAATTAAATGTACATATTGAGATTATATTTTGATGGATTTCCAGAGCTATAATCATTAAACTAAGATAAAAGAAACAAACAAATTTGCACGCGTAAATGAGGTCTAACAACAATAAATACCATATCAGCCCATCCACACCACTGTGTAAAAAACCCCAGTGCTGTAATTTGCTCACAGACCTCAGTGGAAATACTTTCAGTGAGTGACCTTAGTGGTTTAGATAGCCCCGGTTCTTTAAATTAAATGGCACAGCTTCATTACTCTGAACAGAAATCTTAACCTTTTATTACACACTCGCCGACACCACTATTGTCACAGAAGATAATTGGGACCAGTTAAGATAAGTTTGAGGGAACTTTTGCAGTCTGATCAGCCGTGACCCTCGGACTGTCTCTTCTGCCTATTGAGCCCGAAGAAATTACACAGATTTCTCTGGAACCCTGGATGCCACAGTAAATAACTGAGGTTAACGTGCACCTCTGAATACTGTGAAGAACAAAACCCTCTTGCAATTGAACAGAAATGGCTTCAGCTAATTGGACTAAATTGTAACTGCTTTTCATTCTGGGCTTCAGATGGCCGTGCACAAAAGCCCGGAACTGATTTCCTCAATTCAATGGGCAGGAAGCTCATGACGGTATTTAGACTTCACCGGCACTTAAGACATGTCTGTGTTATTCTATTGAGGTAGCAACTATTATTCTGCATTTCTTTCTTTTTACTCTGGAGTGATGTCTGTAGAATAAAATGTCACATTCGTTTTGAATAATATTACTAAATCTGACAGGCGCAGATAGGGCCCAGTCTGACTCAATGTCATCCTAATCATGTGTATTTCACAGCCACCAGGAAAAGTACGGGGGACTTGTTCACTGTTCTGTGAACTCGCTTTCTAAAGACTCGCCGCGTGTTTGTGAGCCGGAGAAGGAGAGTCTTTGAAGAAAAAAAAAAAAAGCGAAATGCAGGATTAAGTTTGGTTGAAAGGAGTTCGTTTGTAAGCATCATTTAACGAGACCATTCAGCTTGGGAGCTAAATGATTTTTAGTTGAGCCAGGAAATACCAGTGTATCACAAAAAAGCCACCTAATCTTCAAATGAATTTTCATTACAATTTTATAGAGTGTGACAGTGTTATAAAGCAAAATAAACCCCCCGCTCCCTGTGTCGCCGACTGATTCAATTCCCCTTGAAACGCGGGCTTGTTGTAAATGAGCCGGGATTCCTCCATTTCCAGTGGGTCATCTATAATACATGATGGGGTAAATGGCTGGGACCTGGTGGAAGCAGAGGCAAGCGCTAGATTACAGCAGCTGGAGATGACCCAGCAGGCTGAGAGTGGCAGAGAGCGGGGCCTGCTGGTAATAAGACACAGCAGGAGCCCACAGTGATGCATCAGTGGTTCACCCGCTCTGACACCGATGGCACAATTAAACGCAGAATGGACACCAGTGGAGCACATCAGCAGTGACACACGGTCAGATTACACTGATGTGGATGAAGACATAATGAAATATGGGCCTTTGGAACTGGAACAATGTGAGCTTTTATTATGGTCAGAGATTAATGAGTTTCTTATTCTAAGATGTTCGATATATATTAAAGAGGAATTTCACAGAAAATAATACTCTAGTTCTGTGTGTGCTTGTGTCTCAGAGTATTTGGGGCCAACAGAAACCTATTAAACATGCTACAAGAATACATTTGTGCTTAAATGACCAAAAACTCATATTACATGTACAACATCTCTTTAAAGTCCTGATAATTCACATTATTGGTGCTGAGCCCAAAGTATAAAATGTTGATGCAGCTGACAGGTTGATATTTTTCCTCATTATAAACTTTACTACCTATATGATGTTCATAGTGTGTCAAGATAAATGATTGTTGTTTTCTGGTTCCTTTTGAGTCCTGACGACTGTTCAAAGCTCTTCACAGTAGAGTTTTGCAATCCGTTCGTCACACATGGATGCTGACAGAGCATCCGTGTGCTGCACAGCCATCAGAGGTCATTTGGTGTTCAGGATTTTGCTCAACAATCAAACTGACAACCCTCTGGTCAGTGGATGACCCGCTCTGCCTCTTGACAAATAACCTCCCCCTCTAACAACAAGTGAGCCAAGAGGCTTGTGGATGCATGAAGAACTAGTTCCTCACAATTTAAATTTCTACAGATGTTTCCATGCATGCTTCCTGTTTAGTATTTCATGTGATTCTCAAAAGTTGACGCAAATGTTTGTGCTTTACTCACAAACCAGACTGCTCCCCCAAGTCTCACAGATAGGAGTCTTTTTGTTCAATAATCTGTCGGAGAACTGCCTGTCTGCTTTATCAAGGATCTCTCTGTTAGCATTCAGCACACTGCTGTGGCTGGTAATGTGTTCTGGGCCGTAATTTCTGCCTGTGTCTCGGCTGGATCTGAAAATAAGTGAGATTTATGGTGTCAGCCTGAGTGACATGGGCAGCATGAGAAGTAGCGAAGCCGTCTGTCCTGGTGTTGCCTCAACGCTGCATCCACATCCTGACCTCCACCATCTCGGCCACGCCTACAAATGAATAGGTCAACCGTGGCGTTGAGTTTGGAAATTTCAGGCCGCGTGCATTATTCATAGCAACGAAGTAAATCGAGGGAGGAAACAGCGCCTATGCTGAGTGTTTACACCTATTTGTGCTAGTCCCCTGTTGTTCTGGCCGATTTCTGAGCCAACAGACTGCCTACATGAACCCAAACACTCAATTTAAAAGCAAAAACAGACAATCTGGGGATTTTACCACCGTGATTGATGACTTGTCATTGAGTCCCTTGATGATCTTACATGTCATTTCAAGAGCAAATGCTTTAAAAAAATACCATGAAATACACAGCCAACTAACCTACAGTACATTAAATATTCATTTAGTTGTGATAAACATTTCTATCCCTTGGTGATTGGTGAAGAAGCTGAGAGGGGAGCAGGGGGATTGTGAATAACATGCAGCAGACATTAAAGGCCACTCAGTCTCAGTGTCCTGAAGCTATGAAGCAGACTAAATGAGACATGTCCTTACTTCAGCTCCTGTCCCCACAATATGAATTGCTCAATATGCCACCTTCTCCCCTCAATTCCAGAGGGTGTTTAATTGGCCAGAATCAAGAAACACGGAGGAGAGTGGGAATAAAGGCCTTGGTAGCGCCACGCCGAGCGATACATCACTGCATGACAGCGCACTGAAGTGGCGGGATGGTCGTGAAGCCAACACACTGCCTTTTAATGAGGGTCCCTCTCGCGCTCGCTCCTCTTCCCTAACCACGCTTGCTCCTCCAAGAGTCAACCAGCTCCTCTCCTTCTCCTTTTCCTTTGTTTCTCCTTGGCTGATGGGACGGCGGTGACTGCCAAAGGACCAATCTCCACTCGGCAGTCATACCTCGCTGCCTCCAGAAACCTCTTTAGCTCAGTCTCAGGTGCAAGGCCGGTCAGAGATCTGATCTGCTCATTACCGCCAGTTGGGAGAGGATGAACTTGATGGCTGCTTTGATAGCGGATCTGCTCGAGAAAATGTCAGTTTAAAAGGAGAGGTAATGAGCTATCATGTTGGGGATCACAAAGACACAGTGAACCGGTCCCTTGTTATTAGCAGCCACATCTAGGGCCACTTCAAAAGGTACTTCCTTCAGTAATTAAGAGACACTATAGAAAAGGGGCTTCATTCTCTGTCAGAGCACACTGGAGGTCAAACTGAGGTGACTCTGTTTGCCTGCCCCTGGTTTTACTGTGGCAGATTTCAGTTGCAATAGTGACTTTAATTAGACACCGTGCTGCTATCTGACTATGGTGCAACACGTGGCTACGCCCTGATCATGTAAAAAAAAATATGTTTCATCTTCAAAGTCTCTAAGATCAGAGCATCATTGCAGAGAAGTCACTTGACGCGCTTCAAGATGTATCAGCTACTTGACGACTAGAAGATGAGCTACATCCAATTATATCCAGGCAGGTGACAAAACAATAGGATTCTATTAATTCCAAAGGCAATCTGGAATCAGGAAGTCACAGCCACGTGGCATTTAGAGCTGACAGTACTTTTGCTGTGAGGTATATTTTATATGCATGTGTTTGTGATGGTAATATTTCAGAAAACACAGTTAGTGATATCATTCTGATTCTCTCTGTCTGATGAATATAATCCCACACAGTAAATTGGAAAGCCTGGGGCAGTTAAAATGGCTTTGTCCAAATGTAAAAACCAAATCTTCTTAAATCACCTCTCATTAAATCATTGTAGAACCAATTCTTTTTTGTGTTTTAATCCATATGATATTTAAATATATACAAGACATTTAATGGATCGTTGTTTGCTGGGCTGTTTCTTGGCTGGAAGCCGTGACGAGCAAAGACACAGTGACAGTAAGTCGGTGTGGCTGAAGACCATAATCCCATGTAAGAGCACAATTTACCAGCCAGGGAGGATGTTTCAAAATGAAGCAAAACCCTGTCAAAGCCATAGCTTCTCATTCCCACTAGCCCCTTCCCCCCCTTATTTCCATAAATAAAGCAAATAAAACTATTCCGTAAGAAGCTGAGCTCACCGTCTCATTCCTTGTCACTGCTTGAATTGTTTGACACGTCTCAAATATCAGCTGTAGATCTAAATGTAAATTAAGTAGCCACCGCCATCACAGGCCTCCCTGACTCACTCACTCACTTTTGAGCGTAAAACCATTGTGACGGTGCAGAGCAGCAGAAATAAATAAATAAAGTGAAAACTTCAAAAGACAAAATGGTTTGCACTGAAACCTCCAGACGATTCTCACAGCCACTGAAGTCAAATAAACAGAAATTCCTGAGCTTAATGAACTCAGAGGTAGGAAGCGTTGCACTTCTCCCCTCACTCCCAAACTTTAAAAGAAGGGCAGTCAATGACGTTTTTAAAAAACTGCCACTTCTTAAGTTGAGCCGGTCGGTTGCTTATGTAAAAAGGATTCAGACAACAGTTTATGGACAGTATTGATTTTCCCCGTCACACTGAACTCATCTCAATGGTACATTATTTATGAGTGCAGATGATTTATGGGTGAAGTGACTGCAGTGAGGTGTCACAGTGACACACTGCTGACAGGACAAATCCCCCAACAAATATTAATTGCGTTAGGAATCTGAAATCGTATCAAGCAACACTGTTTTAGCTCTAAAAGAAACACGCGGAAAGGAGAGGACGGAAACGGCGGAATGCTGCTCCCAGGCATCTTCAATTCACCTGCGTGTGATATAAAAGAACATTTAAGGAGAGCTTAATAGTTTCTGTGCTTTTTAAGTCAACTTTCAAAGGAGGTTTTATGACTGAGGGTTGGAGCAGGAAGGACGGATCTGCACTCAAGAGCCCAGTGGCCCTGATATGCACCCTGTGTGGTGAGGAGGAGCTTTTGAATAAAACATGGTCAGACGAGGAAGCACTATATTTTAAGTATATAGAATGAAACGCCTGCCACTCTCATGAATACCACACCTGTAATACGTTTAGATCAACAGGTCAGCAGGGAGGAGGTACCGTCCCCCGGTGGATTTCAACAACCGTCTCAACTCGGCTCTCGAAGAATCAAGGTCAGACGGCAGGGACGGAACCGGCTCTGCGCTCACAGTGAGATGAGTGGGAGAGTGGCGGGGACTCGGGGGAGTTAGGTGGCGGCTGCTTTGAGCGATGCCGGTGCTGCTGCAGCGGTGCCTTTTTCGTACCCCTGCTGTTCGCCCATGGATCCAGCACCCTGAGGCCGGGACTCTGGGAAACAACCCTGCTTGCGCCAGTCTGCTCAATTTCAGCCCGATATCTATCACGCTCAGACAATCGATGAAGAGTTCTTCACCAACAGCCAACCATGCCTGTAGGGCGATGACCTCCTGATCTTTGTCTGATTTCTTCACCCGTCTCTGATCGAGATCTATACTGCCAGCTTAGCTTGGCTTAGCTCGGCTTAGCTGCCCTCTGGACACAGACCTCTGGCAGCAGGCACAAAGGTCATCTCCACTGTAGAGTCCATTACCACTAAAAAACACACACATTCCGTTCAGACCTCTGCGGGCCGGGATGAAAGTCAGAATGAATAGAAGTGCGGCAGGACGTGAAGTGGGATGTGGGAACAATTACGGGAGCGGACATGTGCAGACCCTGCCACTCTGAGATTGGTCCGTCAGTCTGGCTCTGGCCTCTGCTTCATCCCTGCATTTTTACTTAGTCATGCTGTGCAAACTTTTTCCCTCCACCACCACTGACAGGGCTACAGCAACAGAGAGGAAAGTTCACTGCATTCCATCAGAGAAGCTTTGATATAAGTGGTTCCACAGGGTTAAGGTCTCAATAATTTTCAAAACAAACTTAACGTAAATCAGAGAGCGAATCGCGCGACTGCACAGCAAACACCTGACAGCTGGAGGAGCTTTCGGGAACAATGTGCACAGGTGAGATCATTTCTGTTTGTTTTAAAAACTAACCAACACCCCTCCCCCCCTCGCTTTTAACCTTCCAATTACAAAAGATTTCAGAAAAAAAATAATCCCCCACCTGAGAGACGCTGGAAGAATTTACCATCGAATCTGTGGATCTGATCTCACACTGTGCAGCGGTGACACGGATCCGCCCACCCGCTCCCTCGTTACTGTACATGTGCAGTGACAGCAAAAACTGTCAGCTCATCCAAATTCCTTTTTACGTCCTGGAAGATGTAAGGAAGATGTGCAGCGTACAGGACGATCCAGCTGCCTGGATTTGTCACAGTCTATTGTCCTAATTAGCATTACATGCATATGTACCACATGTGCACACTGCGGCCGCCTCAATTACTGCTCCCACTCCATCATCAGCCTCTGAAGCTGGGGTAGGTGCTAATGGATGACTCGCCTGGGGTCCATCCATCAGCCCCTCATTGTAAACTGTATGAGTCATGCTTTGTAGAGAGAGAGAAAAGAAGAGCGTTTGTTGTCCTGTCTTTCTGAAGCAGCAGGCGCACGCAACCCGAGACTAAAGACAAGCGGCTGAGGTTATTGGACAATGGAAACCAGGTGCTCGGCTCTTCCGGGTAAACACCTTGCACGATACTCAGTGTGCATGTGATGGCGCTCTGCAGGATTAGCTGGCATATAAGCGCCCATGTCTGTATGTCTAACAATGTGTCTGATTAATGGTCCTCCAGATTCCACTTGCCTGGCAGAGGAGATGTGCACGGCAACAGAGGGAATGGAATTGAAGGGAGTAAAATGAAACATTCATTGGGGGATGTTGATAGATGACTTTATCATGTGAGAGCAGAAGTGGCCAGAGAAGGCTGGGGTGATGATGTATTGTTTAACGATACATTGGAGCGGTATGTGAATACAAACGGCTGCTTTCATTTCTCCTCATCTCTGCGGCCGCGCAGCTCCTGTGACTGAGCACAGTTTGGTGTCTCGGCAGGAACAGGAAGACTGATGAGTCCAGATATGATGTATGTCCTGTCCTCCTGCTCCCTCTCAGTCACCCGGCATCCACAGCGTGGGTAATGATGATGAGGGCAGCCCGGACAGGAGCGTATTACTTCACAATGGTAAAAGATAATGGACCAGCCTCCTGCTGTGCAGGGGAATCGGTGCAGGCATCCAATTATTGCCTTTAAGATCCATCTCAAGATGACCCAAAAAACACACAGCTCTTTCACAATGTGATGTGTGAGACAGAGGATGCCACAGAAGGAGGCGGGGGGGTGACAAGGGAGGCAATTAATCGAGATTGTTAGTAAAATGAATGTAAGTTTGTCTGGAGCAGGTGGAGGAGATAAAGGAGGTGGAAAAGCAGGTAAGGCAAAGATAGGCAGGTACCTTTACAGTTGACATTCTGAGGCTTTTTCCTGGCTCTTAACTGACTTAAACTTTTGAGAGGCTGTTTGATTTTCTTTTGCTTTGAAATAATTGCTGCATTTGCAGAACTGTGGCTTCACGGCTTGAAACCGGTGACAAAGTGGTAAGCGGCACGCTGAGTCCTCCCAGCACAGGTGGGTCTGTGACAACACACAGGAGGAGCCCTCTTCAAAGGGAGCGGAGGAAAAAAAAAAAAAAAAACAGAAGTCGTCTTTGAAAGTGATGTTGCTGCTTTCCCAGAGGTGTCCCCCATTGCCTAGCTCATCACTTGGCAGAGGAAGCACAATGAAAAGACCTTTTCATAACAATCAATCCCAGCGAGGGCGCAGTAATTCAAAGCACAAACGTGCAGGAAACAGGTCTGAGGAACCATTGCCGTAATTGGCCATTAACGTGATCAACTCCAAAATAAGCTTCCCATTACTACAGTCATTAGCTTTATTACATTACAACCTTTAGAGACATGGTCAGCTCCAGAACCTCGTTCAGTCTATGAGATCCTTTCTGGTCAAAACACCATTACAGCAGTTCCCATTATGACAGAATACAGTTTAGCTTCTTGGACTAATTAGTGGTAATTACAGATGAAAGGTTTTGCTAGAATGAAGCCACAGAGCTGTTGTGTCAACAGATGCCTTCAGCGCACTCTGTGAAGTCTCCCCTCTCAACTTGATTATAAAAGATTGGAGAGTTTCCCCTCGTGTTTCTCCCTCCACGCACGCCATCCCTGAAAACACCCTCCGAGTCTGTTCCCCTCTCTTTCTTATCCTTCCTTCTTTCATCTGTAACCCCGATTTATTGTCAACATCACTTATCATAACAATGTCACAAAAAGAAATACAATAACCATAACAACGGCACTGAATATATTGGAAACGGCTTTCTGTTAAATTTTATGTGAGGAAACAGAGGTGGTGGTTATATTTCTTTCAAAGCCCCGAGAAGCAACAGTCGATGTTTCTCCTAGATTTTCTGAACAAGCGTAAAAACGTGTTCTTCCTGACTCCTCAAACTAACCGGTGGCTAAAATCCAGATGAGATAAGCTCAATAGGATCTTCATTAAAGGCCTGATACGCTAATCTGAGCAATGATTAATTAGAATTGTGTCTCAGAGAAGAAAAAAAAAACGCTTAATGAGCAGCAGCAAGTGATTTTTCAATTAAATTTTCCCAGGGTTTTGCCTCACAGGCTTCACATTGTCTGGCCTACATTACCGCTGGAGTTTTCAGTCGGCCTGAGAGCAGAGGTTCTCTGCAGGTTCTCCTCCAGATGGAAACAGAAGAGAATAATCAACGGTTAATCTCCAGACTCTGAAGGATAAATCACTAAAATCACTATTTTCTTCCGTTTTAGACCAAACTCAGGTGATACTCTACAAATTCTCGAGTCCGAGCAACTTTGAGCTTTGACCAAAGCATGTAGTTCATCCTTGATTCCAAATGGAATTCGTCCTTCATAGTGGTCATGTGATTGTCACATATTCTGTTGACATCTTCACATACCGACTCGGCTGCTACTTGTGACTTGACTTGGGTGCACAGCAACCAGGTTTCTAATGGAATCACTGAGTGTATTTTCCTCTTGGAGGAGAGTGGCTGCTGGTTCTGTGTGTGTAAGGTGGGCTGACAGCGCTTCTCGACATTACCTCCCGTCCTATTTTCTGTCGGCGAGGATTGTAGCAGAGGGGAGGGAGAGGAACTTATCTGTGGGCCCTTTCATGCCACAGTGAACCCAAGTAATCTAATTCAGCCTTCCTCTTTCTCGCTTGTGTGCCTCTTTCATATTGGTGCACGGGGTTTGCAAAAGCTTTGTGTGTGCGTTTGTAAGTGTGTGTGCCAGAGCGAGGGAGAGGGCTGATGGAGAAAGACGGAGGTAATGAGTTCAGAATGTGTCTGCATGAATTTGTATTTGTGTGTTAAGTACCCACAGGGTGGTTGGAAATAAGAAGATGATGAAGAAGAAGAAGAAGCTCTTGTTTGGAATGAGGATGTAAATATTTGTATTAAAGGTTTACACTGTCGATGAACTGTGTGTGTGTGTGTGTGTGTGAGAACACTCTGCGCTCAGCAGCTGTTTCACCAACAACACCGGAGCCATTTTTAGACATGAACTCCAGGTTTAGCCTCCCCTCTTCCTTTGCCACATGCACAACACGGCGGGAGGTTTTCAGCACAGCATCGAGTCCTCCTCCATCGAGTTCTTCAGGCGAGAGGTAGAGCAGCCTGGTGCAGCAGACTGAGGCAGGAAGTGACATATTAACCTGTAGAGATCGCTTGATCACTCCAGCAGCACGCGGACACTGTCGACGGCAACAGTGCATGCACAAACCCTCTTGATCTTCTCCGTGTAGTTTTCATGAGGAGATATTTGTTTTGTTTTCTGTTTTTTTTGCACATGTTGTGCATTAGAAGCGTCGTCAGCCATGAGCAGACCTCTGAGGTCTACATGTAAGAAGCACACTCTGTCTTGGAAGCGTGTCTTTATAGGACGCCACTAACGTTTTCCCCAGCTGCTTACAACTGTTGTGTTCAACCGCTCTCACACTAAAAAAGGGGGGTTTGGTTCAACACAGCCCCCCCAGGAGCCGTTTATGAAAAGGGAAACTCCTGTGAAACTCTCCTGAACGCTATAACTACCATTTTAATGTCCAAACAAAACTGTGAAAAGTTCAGTGAGCGTCACACGCTCAGTGAACACAACCCATCATCTATTCAGCACACATTCCTGCGAGGACGCTGCTGAAATTATCCTGTCCCTGATGGTTTTCACTTTATCATATAATTATAATATCAGGCTAACTGAGATGGATTTTTGTCAGTTTAAAAAAAATCACATGATTTATGGTGAGCCTTAAAAACACCCTCTTAAATGTAAAATGAGCGGAATAATCCGAGGGAAAAAGCCGACACTTTCAGAATTGATTGATGATTCCTTGCTAGACTTTGGAGGGCGTCCACTAATTTACAGATTTGTTTTGCAGCAACAATAATGGAAGCGTCGCATTTTATATACGCACACAGGCCAAATGAATTTCAATCTGGATTTATGATGACCGTTTTATTTAGAACGTGTTGCTTAGCAGGGTCTTGCCAATTCTTCGGTGGAATCTCTTTAGCGAGCGGAGCCTTTACGAGATAATCATGCAAATCATCTTCAGTCCTTTGACGGTGGAAGGTGCGGGAGCTAACTATACATTCCTCGAGCTGTAGATACATCAGTGACTTGAAAAAAGACGCGAGGGAAGAAGTGAAATAATACGGCAGCATTGGACACATAGCTTTAATTATCCTGAGAATGGATCAGTGGGTGGGGACGCACCGCATCCCTCTGTATTCAGGAACAGCCACCCACAGGCATCTATCATCTGCACAGCTACAGGCAATTCTTAGAGAATCGTTTTGAAACAACAGTCATGTCTGCTCTCCTCCGCAGCAGCAGAAGCACCAAAATAGAAATGAACGCGATCTTTGTTTCAGTAATCTGCAAATCTTTTCTTTCGTCAATGACATTGATGCCCCCCCCCCTCTCGATATAAATCCGAAGCGGCGATCCACGGGTCATTGAATGGCTTTTGTGTGAAGCTCTGAAGGGGGAGTTTTGGTAAATCTACCCAACGGAGTAACTCTGCCTCGCTGAGGGAGACGCAGCTCCAGGCTCACCCTCAGGCCAGAGCCTCCCTCCAGACGCCATCTGAGGCATGCTGGGAGTTACACACACACTCTGCCTGCCCTGCTCCTAAACACACTGACATTACAGCTCTGCCTGCTCTAAATCTATCAAGGCCCCAGAGGAGGAGGAAGGATCCAGGTAAAATACTCATGGTAATAGAATGTACTGTGAAAAATGACAGCCAATAAAATGAAACTGAGTAACTCCTTCCACACTATTGAATAAAGGTATCATGAAATACTGTTATTACTAATGAATTAAAGTCTTGAAAAAGGAAACTATTAACCACAGCTGTCAGTTCAATATAATGAAGCAACTCTTCCTCTGAAGGGTAAACATACCGTGTTATGTTAGGTCATGAAATACTTGATTAGAATCACACAGATGAAGTGAGCTAACAATGTATATGTTCATCTCCCTGCTTGACTATCTAATCCGTGTGCTGAAAGCAAACATTTACAAACAGCAATCCAGGGTGTAGAGTTAACAGAATACGCTCCTCTATATTATCAAGATGCAACATTTCACATTCACAGTGCCATGAGCGCGTGGGCCATCAGTGCCGCACCGAGCTGGAAGTGGCATCACTCACCATGGCCAGGGGCACGATGCCTGCCAGGTCCTCCTGCGCCAGTCGGATTTCCGTCTCCACCTCTTGAGTGGTGGCGCGGCTGGCCGGGTACTCCACCTGCCACGCCATCCATCGGCTGCCCAGCGGCTCCGGGAAGCTCTCCATTTTCAGGTCCACCTGGAGCACACGCTGGATTCCCATCTCAGACCTGCCGGAGTGCAAATTTAAAAAAAAGGTGTCAGTGAACAGATAGCTAGAGCTGCATGAGACTTTAAGGGCTAGGGTTAGGGTTAGGATCTGCTTTGGTTCTGATGTTGAGGTTGTTACAAGGGGAGGGGGATGCATGCCAGCAATAAGTGACCGTGCAAAGATAGTCAAGGCTGATGAATGCATCTGTGGCTGAAATCTATGACATTTCACCAACTGAGATTCTTCAAAATGTCAAGCCCCTCTGCGCTTGACTCTTTGGTCAACCCTCCACTTGATGGAATAATATCATCCTCTCTCTCTCTCTCGCTTCATTCCTCTGAATCTTTTCTGTGGGGGATGTGCACTGCAAATAGTAGCTATAATATCTGTTCCTCAGCACGGTTTCACCGGGCGTCACCCCCGCTAAGATGTTGATGGTCGGGTTTGTCACCGGCGCCCTTGTTTGCCCCGGCTGAGCGTAAATATACGGCACGCTTCGGCACAATCTACGGTGAGCTGGAATTAAGTCAGACAAATGGAGAGCGCTGATAATAAAATTTCCCATGGCGTCATAAGTCTCTGGTGCTCGGGGTTTAAATATAGCCTGCAGGCAGGAAAGGTCAGCTTTGCACAGGAGCTGGAAGAGATGGGAAATGGCACAAAATCTGTTAGCCATGTCTTGCGTGTCAAATGGCGGGACTCGGGGGCCAATAAATTTCATGCATGGTCTCTGTGGCACACACACACCGACACAAAACAACATATTGTAATTTTAGCGTGCTGAAGAGGAGAGCGACAGAGAAAAGGAGAGATGAATAAATCATCATGGTCCTTTGTTAGGAGGGGACGGTGCGTGTGTAAACACAGCAAAAACCACAAAAGAAGAAAGGCACCCTCTAATATCAAGCAAACAAAGTACTGGCATAAAGAGACAAAATACATACGTGGTACAAGACAGCAAAGCAAATGTACAACATTTAGAATGATTCAAATGATAATAAAAACAGTAAAATATTAATAATAGAGTGTCTCTCGTATTCACATAGGTTTGAGATCCCTCTCTTATTATTCACTTTAATTCAACGAGAATGAAGGAACGCAACAACTCAATTTTCACATCTAACAAAGGTGAGTATAAATAATTAAGTTGACGAGCAAATAACTTGTTCCGAGCCGTCAGAGGCGCAACACGACGTCGCAGACTTGCATTAACTATCCCCACAACGCTTTGGGAGAAAAGACAGATGCTAATCTCTGCTTGCAGGCCAGTGAAGCCACGAGCCTCGTCGGGCAAGCGGAGCGAGCAGATGATGCACCGAGCGTCCAGAAATAAACCTCTGAGTGCTCCGCAGTCATCGAGCATCACACAGGACTCGTGTCAGGCTTCAGCCCAAATGGCCTAGTTTCTGCAGCACAGGCACAATTTCTGCAGCAGACAAATGGCGTCAGACACCCGGGCAAAAATAATGGAAGTAACTGTGAAGCAGAAATGTTTGACTGTGGTGTACACACAAACACACACACACACAAACACACACACACACACACACTTCCCACATACACGAGCGACAATCAACACCTTCACTCTAAGTTGTCTGTTATTAGCTTTTATCTTTCTCCTTCCATAGATGTCATTTATTTCCCAACTCGCTCACAGTCTGATTTAAATAGCAGCTGTGAAGTTTTTCAAATTTTCTTTGCACAAGAAAGGTGCTGACAAAATGTTGAGCAGAAGAATGTACAGTGAGGGGATATTAATAGCCGCCTTTGCTTCATTTCAGCATTCAGACATTTGTAGTTTGCATTTGTATCCGTCTTCAGGAAGCAGAGGTGGAAATAGGACAGCTACACTGCATAGAAAAACAAGGACAAGTGACAGAAAAAAGGGGAGAAGGATCTCAAGGTGCAAAGATTAGATGAAGGACAAGAGTGATGACATGTAGAGGAATGTGCCTGGCCCACTCTCCGTCTTCAACAGACGACACCTTTCCACTGAATGAATGCCTCTGTGTTTGACTGTAATTTAGCTAAAGGTTTCAACGCACACGGCTGATACGTAAGATGTCAAAGTGAATATGACTGAATATTAAGAGCTAAAGATGCTGCTGACTGTTTGCCGAGCAGGTCAGTAAGTGGTAAACTAAATGGAGTGATAAACAAAGATAAGTCCTCCTGGCAGAGACCGTCTGACTGTCTGCACTGATAGGTAATAAAATGGAACCCGACAGAACATGTCAGGTTAAACAACACGCTGAGTCAGACACACTGTGTACGCCACCAGCACGCCACCCGGAGCCGACCTCTCGTCTCCGCGTCCGCTAATCACACAGCTCACTGGGGGAAACTGTTTATGTCTCCGCTGGTTCCAGCATGCAGCCTAATTCAATTAGCAACAAAGGGCCTGTGGACGCGTGCCACCCAGCTGGCCTCCGCCTGATAATTATCTGCACGCTGGCTGCGGTTTGGCTAAATCCGAGGCCAGACAGACAACCGAGGGGGCGCCCAAAGGCAACGGAGAGGGGCTCGGCAGATAACGGGCCCCTCTGGCCCAAGAGGCCGGACTGGAGAGCAAATCACACTTGACAAGATGCTGCCTGAGACGGCAGCTCGACAACCGACTCACTGAGAATAGCACAGAGGTGGCGGAGAGGACGCTGAGCAGCCCCGCCGGCTCATAAATCACAGTGACACCAACAGATCTGTAGGACACAAATTATACATAAATCTCTGGGAATAGCTCCGCATCACCATGTATTTCTATTATGATGCTGCAGTTTCTATACATTAAAACAACATGACACAGTTTTTCCTTCATACAGCACCTTTCTGGTTCTGAGGGGGAATTCAGGGTCCAGCATCCTGGCCAAGGACACTTCAACATGAAAATGGGGAAGACTGGGGATCTAACCGGTGACCTTCTGGTTGAAGGAGGACCACTCGACCCCTCAGCCACAGCCACCTGGCCACATTGAGCCAATAATACCACATGGCGGAAATTCATTCATAATCTGCAGCATCACCACAGATGGAACATGCACGTCAGGTGGACCAAAAAATTGGGATATTGGACTTTTCCCCCCTCTAAGGTATAATAACATATCACACATCACAAACATTGACCAACTAGTAATTTCTGTGAGTGGGATGACTGCCGACTTCGATAAAAGTGACAAATTGCTGTATTTGCAAGCCACGAATGGCACCGCAAGAGAGGAGCTTTTTTTAATCATCATCATCGCCCTTCTCATCCCTCTTATCCTTCCCATCACTACAATCTGACATCAGATGCAGCAACAAAAGAAAAAAAAGCAGATCCAGCCGTTAGAGAGGTTACTGCGATATAACGCATTGGTTCAAAACTCCAGCCTGGCCTGTGGAGAATATTATAGAAACTGAAATGGCCATTTGAAAGAAAGAAAGAAGAAACAGGTGCCCCACCTTTGCTAAGAAGCTTGTTTGTATCATGACTCTCCATATTTTTCTATTAAAGGAATAGTTTGAGGAACACACGTTATGTTGATTGAAGGATGCTAGAGAGCTATTGAATTCTGGCTGCAAGAAGGTCAAAGAAAGTTGGATTTTAATGTCAAAACCGTCCGAGGAGGAGTCTTTAGAAGCAGATTTCTCTAGAGAAAGCACTTTAATTGAAAGAGCTTCTATTGTTCCATTATCAAACTCAGTGTGTCATTACGACTCTTTGTTTAATCTCCCCTGATGTGATAGAATCTGTCCACAGTCCCACACACTGGGGTTGAGAGAATAACAGGGACAGTTGGAGACGGGGGGATAAACAAAGTTTCACCGAGACATTTCTCAGGCCCCTTTCTTTATTTTTAAACATGTAGATCAAGTGTTACTGGGTATCCCCTGGCGTCACTTTAACATTAGCATGACAAAATGATCCGGCCTGATGTCTGCCAGAACATTTGGATCTCAGGCCTCAGTCTTTTTTTCCCTGTGTATGTTTTATGTATAAGATACTAGAGTGAGATGTAAAGTACATAGCACAAAGGGCCCATAACAAACCTCAGCAGAGCAGCACGTAACGCTGCTGGATCACCGTAACAAGAGATGTTGAATGGAATCAGAATGGCAGATGCATAATGCAGACTGGTGGAACCAGAGGAGAGGGCGTCCAAATCTGACGCGGTGGCGGGGGCGGGTGGATGTGTGTGTGTGTGGGGGGGAAGAAAGAGAGATAGAGAGGGGGGCTTCAAATCTAAACTACTTGTGGAGGAAAAAAATAATCAAATTTGTGGCTTCAGTGGTGCTTGTAAACAGCACCCTGAAACTCTGCTGTTCTCATGCTCCGTCACCTGGAACAGCAATAAACCAGTCAGCACAATGAAGCACACACAAATACACACACACACGCACGCACACGCGCACGCACACTTACAATTAATTATTAAAGTATTTCTTACTCACTTACTCTGCCATTAGCACAATACAGTTTGTAAATCAAATGTTTTTAAGCACGTATGTCAACGGCTTATTAGAGATCACAAATGAACTGTAATGTCTGTGGCAGTCAAGTGGCAAGGCCTTCTACTGAAGGGACCACAAAGCTACTGCGCTACGCAAATGTTCATTTTTAATTAAACTCATGACTACTGCCTCATTCCATTCTTTGTACAATGTCACATAGCTTTTCTCTTCACTCTAAAAAAAAATGGAAACCTGCAAATCCTCATCCTCCTTTTTTCATATCAATTCACATATTTAATATTTGAGTAACAGTTTCGGCTCGACATGACTGTGTTCCAAGAGATACAGGTTGCAAGTGAGATGCTGAAGCGTCATTAAATATGCATGGCTTACAGGTTTTCTGCTGCTATTATTATTATTTTTTTTTTTACAGGTTTTGACAAAACGATTGAAAGTCAGAGGGATGAAGATGGAAATCTTCAGTCTTACATTTTAAAATCGTTTCCACAGAGCCAAGAACATGATTCACTGGAGAAAAAAGGGAATCCCTAAATCCATGTTTTTTTGCCCTAAAACAAATTTTGGATGATGTAAGTAGAATCTCAGAAAGACTTAAAGTCGTCCTTTGAAAACACGAGCTCAGTGTCCTCAGCGGTGACCATGACATCGACAGCTGTTTTGCCCGGTGAGCAGGTAATGAGGGACAGCTATATGAATGGGATGAGTAAATCTTATCAAGACAGACAAACAAACATCAGGCTCATCAGGATGAATGCCTTGTGAACTCCATGATGGATTTCTTTAAACTGTGGGTGAATTTCATTTCGCAGCCTGAGGGGAGCCTATTAGAGGTAAATTACCCCGGGCTGCCTCCGACAAAACTACCCCTCCGAGGTCAGAGCCTCTTTTCAGGTCTGATTTCTGAGAAAGGACGGCGATGATCGCAGCATGAAGCTTCATCTCTCTGCTGAGGGAGACCTGACCAGAAAGCAGAATCCTTAAAGTCACAATTTTCACAGCCCACTGCAATCAAAAGAAATCAGTCCGAGCCTGTCATGTATTGGCGACACGGACGCAATCATGAGTCTAAATGTCAACCTAGAGTACAGCCAAATGAACAGCATCAACCTGTAACGCTGCACTGGATCAGAGTTTCTGTGGATAATGTTAATTAGTTCTTATTTATCGTTGCTCTAATTTCACAGAAGATTCCGTGGGTGGAAGACCCTGAAAGAATCACATTCCTCCAAGTTAGGCAGAAGAGAAGTTGGGCACAAAGCAAAGTCTGGTAAGTGCATTAGTATTTTAATACTCTTGTTCCAGAGTTGGGAGTGAGCGTGGGAGGAAAAAAACCCCTCAGTTGCCCGTACCCAGCAGACCTTTTCAATTCAGCCATGTCCAGAATGCAAAGAGAGATAGTGACAGAGGAAGAAAAAGGTGCACACTCCCCCTGAAACACTGTCAAATAAAGGGGAGACAGGGTTGAGAATAATAGTGATAAATGTCAGCCAGGTGCAGACGCCGCTGTGGCTTCGGAGGTTCATGGTTATGTGGAGACATTGTGCACACTGGGCACAAGGGTTAGAGCCAGACAGGGGAGAGCGATATCCCATGAGATAGCAGTCAATTCAAGATAATCCGATTGAGGAAGAAAGTGGATCCAGGCATATGGCGTTTAAAAGCCATCGCTCTCCTTTCAGCGTATTAATTTAGATTACATGTGCAGAGATAATAGTTTCACAGATAGGAGTGAAATATTTGTGCTCCACGAAAAAAATAAAATAGAAATAGTACACAAGGCGCCCAAGCCTAACAGTGAGTTTGGATTAGAAAAAAAACGAATTTGGAACATCTTTTTTCCCCCCTGACAACAACGATATGTTCCTGCAGCCTGTGACTGTTCTCTCCAAAGATCCGTCAATACAAGCTGCGTGCTGCTGCCAATATGACATTTAGAACGACGCCATTTGTTTTACATGTGCTTATACTTTAACACCGAGCTGCCTCTCAGTGTGCGGATCCATGTTGGACATGCATTCACATGTTTATGTGGATCAATGTGCAGGATCTCTGTCTCTCAAACGCGTCAAAGTGTTTTCACGAGGGAACGGTGATACAATCAAGCGTACCAGAGGAGCCCCTCGCGATACTATCGCTTCCTCTGAGGCCCTAAACCAATACGTTTGATTTACGGTGCGTCACCTGGCATTTATTTACCCACCTCTAAACTGGCAGAAGGGAGATTGAAGAAATATATGTGATGTGGTTGTGAAAAGACAGCCTCAGTTTACAGGTTATGCTGGAGATATGGACGGGTGGTGACAAATACATGGATTGCCTTTCCAATTGTTTAATATTTACAACAGCAAGAATCAATCCTTTTACCTCATCTGTGAATTCCATGTTGCCTTGAAATAACAAGCACTCTATCTGTCTATCCATTTATCTGTCTATCTATCTATCTGTCTATCCAGTCACGTTTTTTTCTTTTGAATAATTGTATATATTTACAGTGTATAAACAGTAAACACACTCACACCCTCCAGATGAGCATTGCACTCCTACCTGACAGAGCGATGACAGACACTGAGAAACTCTATGTTAAATTGATGCAGCAGAACCAATGATCTTTTTCTCTCTTTTCATTCCGTCTTCCTTCCCTGGTGCTCACAATGCAACTCAACCGCTGACAGTTCAGTCTAGGACACAGAATGGACTATTTTACTCAGGAAAAAAAAAAAAAAAAATATATATATATATATATATATGTATATCGTGTAAGCGCTTTCAGGATGTGTTTCCATTTACTTCAGGTTCATACAGTTCTCCACCTACATTTGCTGTTACTGTATACGTTAAGATTCAAAGAGGGAAATCAGAGAGCAAATACCTAAAGCTTGATCTCCTGGTGGAATGAAAATGAAATATACTTTCACTTTTAAAACATGATCCTCTGATTGGGATCAATATAATAACCAGTGCACAAAGTATTTTCATTTAGTCTCGCTGCCCAGCTCCACTTGCATATTGCCGCTTAGACATTAATGAGTCATTTGTTAGAATCAATAATGACAATCCAATGAAATAATATGCCAAGTATAGACATATATTGGTCACTTTAAATGTTTAAGACAATGTTTCCTTACCTAAATGCATGAATTGTGATATGATAATTCAATACTTCAGCCTCCATCATTAAATCATCATTAAAAAACATCTGAACTGTGTTAAATGTCTTAATGTCTCACTATCTCTCTACTCCTGGTAATTCAAGATTAAAACAATAATAATAAGAATATGATAGAATATGAGACCTGTGCTTTCAAAGGTGTTCTACATCGTACTCCTTTGTTCTCCAAATTACAGGGATTAATTGGATGAATGTAATTTCCATTTATCGTCTTCTCCAGAAGTGCATAAAAAAGATCAGGCTGTTCCATTTCAAATAACCTACAGTGCTGATATTAAAACCCACTTTTAAAAAGCATCAGATCCCTTTTAATTTAATCATGTATTCTTCTCCCCCCTTTCCAACGTGCACACAAAGAAAAGGGCTGAGGACTATTAATTATACGATTATAATGAAGCATCTGCACAAACCGAGGGCTTCTGGCTTGTGTGTATCAAACCCAATAAGGGGATCACATTTCCGATTAGCTGAACAGCCCTCTGCAGCTTTCATCAGCTAAAATATTCAACTCCCGCACACAGCGCGCGCTCGCTCTCTCTCTCTCTCTCTCTCTCCCCCTCGCTCGGATCACTCCCTAAGTCACAAAAAACATCACACGCATGATTAAATGAACATGAGAAAGGTCCGTGTTTGTTCTGGTTTCCGTCTTTGGTCCCAATTTGCACCCTGAAGAGTTTCTGTCATTGACTTGCTTGTTATTTTTAAATGTTTAGTTGGCAGGATGGTCACATCCACACACACAGATATGGGGCAAAGAAGCAGGGCCACTGTACAGTCTCTGTAGACACTGAAACTACTTAAAAGTCAATTTGTCTGGGGGGGGGGGTTAAGGGAGAGAAGGATACTGGGCTAAAAGGTATTACTGTGTCTGGAGGGGAATATTCCATTATATCATTTGTTCCCGAACATGCTAGAGACTGAACCAGGATGCAGTCAGCCTTCAGCCTGGACTGAAACAGCTGCATATCAACTCCCAGACAACAACATCTCATCTTGGAGTTAATTAAATGCACCACGCCAACAATAGTCTAATCAAAACTAAATGCGTTTTACTGCAGTGCCACGTCATTAGAGTCAATCAGCTGGAGCAGGAGCCGCGGTGTAATGGATCCCCGATGACAGCTGCTATCATCACCACTGACCTCAGACCTTCCTGCACACATCACCTCCCAGTCGCTTGCCCACTACACAGTCATACAGGAAAGTGATCTAAATAGCATATTACGACATAATAAATTGCCACTTGTCCTGACAGTTACACTCAATTTTCCCCACATCGGAGCACTCTAATCTCAAGGTTGGAAACCACGTCCAGTGGAGCTGCTGGCCATCCACACACACACTAGGGGGCAGCAGACACTGAGCCCTGGGGCAGTGATGCAACTGCGTGTGCAGATAAACTCCCCAGCAGCTGTAGGTGGCCTCCTAGGTTGATCTACTGCTGTGACCACCGGGGCCTGACTCTGCACCTGCAGGTGTCGTGACACTGGTGAGGCCTGTCCTCCTCACAAAACTCCTTCAAGACGGACAAAAAATCAGAGTCCTTTCAGCGCTGCGGCCGTTGGCATGGCAACAGAACCTGGAGAACACACAAGAGTCATTGACCAGAGAGGCCCGGACTAACAGATCAATGGCACTCTATTGTAACTCAGACTTCACTCACCCCACCCCCAAAAAAAAAAGAAGCTTGTAGCGTGGGCAGGGTTGGGGTGAAAGAGTCGGTCAAAGGAGCAGCTCAATATTAACAGCATGTGTTTTGCAAACAGGTCAGTGGTAAGTAAGGACACGGGGGCAACGTGTCGGATCTGCTGCGGCAGCAGGGATTTCAGAGACCGGCGGCCGGCTTCCTTGAAAAACAAATGAAGGGTATTTAACCCGATGCACCTGCATCACGGAGCTTTGAAAAAGTGCAAAGCTAATGACGCCGAGGACAAACATGCACAGTCACATAAAAACATATTCACACAGACACACATCCCTCTTTGTTTATGATAATTACTGTGCTGCCGAGGAAGCGACGCGGAGGCAGTGTGGGCATGCTCGTCTGTTACATCTTAATGCACGGTCCCAGAGATCAGAGAGGTGAGACGTAATGAGAGGTACAGACACTCTGAAAAGTCCAGAAGAAATCCACTTTAATGCGGAGACACAATAAATGCACATGACCATTTCACCACAACGAATGTCAGAGGATTTTACAGTTTGTGAAAACCAGTGTAAGTCATCTGTTTCATGGTCAACCTTCTTGTCATTTGCGTCTTCTGCCATTGTGGTTGTGTTTCCCACGATTAGGCTGGTGCGAGATGCATATTTAAAAACACAAAAGCCAATTAACAGTAAGATTAGTTAACATTTTGGGTTCATAAAACCCCTGAGCAGCTATCACAGGCTCTTGGAACCAAACGAACAATAAAGACCTTTTCTATTTTTTTTTTAAAAACACAGGACTCACGTTTTATAGTCGCAAAGTGCTATATCATCACCTCCTCCCAGGATGCACCAGGCTCCAAGTCAGGAGTGCACTTAGGTATTAAGCAGAATTTCTCTTATACTACACTTAATGAGCTCAGGGCTAAATTACTACCCGAGCAATATCACACACATCAGCCCATTATTCCCCAAAATATCACGTTGACCAGACACGTCAACAAATAAAGTCAGACTGCTCCATAAATCAAACTGTATATTTGCTGGGGTCTCATCGTATTTACTTTGAAAAACTCCTGCAGTGCACATACCAGCAGGAGCGTTTCTCATTGATCAGCAGTTAGGGAGTGTGATGCGCGCGGCTGTTTTGGCAGAGGAGAAATTATAAAGCATTTTGTTACGGGAAAAAACTCAGTGCGCACGCCCAGGGGTCCGTGTGCAGAAATGAGACATTGATCCATAATTGGAAGCACTGGCTCGTGAAATCTAGAGACTAATTAAAGAAAGAGAGCTTTAATGGCCTCCATTTACATATTCAGCACAGTGAAACAGAGACGTAGCGTTGATCGCAGACTGAGGGAAAGGTGTCTGACTGGGATGCTGCTGTGGCCTTGAAAGCCTTCACATCATGATCTCCTAATAATATATTTGAAAAAAAAAAAAAAAAAAAAGCCATGAAGGAAATCAGAGGAGCCAGTGAGCCAACGATGCCTCGCGGCACCTCACCGTCAGCTGAGGTGGAAACTTGCCCACGTTTACGTGCGTGGGTTCTAGGTGGATGAAGTGACGTGCACACAATGTGGCATCTCATCTGGAGGCATGAACAAGCCAGCTGGTCGCGCTGCATTGTGGCGCTTTGGGGTCCAGAGGCTGATACCCCTGTAGCCCACTGACGTACACGCCGCCTGATTACATGTCAGAGCTGCTAAGTCCTGCTTGATGCCACCTGCGGTGGAACCCTACTTTCCCCGGCACGTTATTGGCTGGACATAGTCCTACTTTCAACCGGTTAGGCCCGGAATGATAACGGAAGACAGCAAGAGATTGCTTGTCAGTGTGCGCTCGCATGAGCGGCGCAGTGCAGGCGAGAGGATGTGACTTGCACCCTCTCTGTTTGTCTTGTAGTTGACTGATTCTACTTGTGACTGAAAGCAGAGCTGCCCATCAGCGCTCCATGTATTGACTTCTTCAACATCCCTTCGTCTCTGCGTGGCCCCGCCCCTCCACTCTTTCTCTTAATGCTGCCTCTATAGCTAACTCAACTGCCCAGGGTCTCTTTTAATAGGCTCATTTAAATATTTCTCCTGTTCCGGTTAGAGAAATGAGACAGCGTTAGGGCCAGACCAGGCTTTTTTTTTTTAAGTGGAATAGGCTTTGGTTTAAAAGCCAATCCTCTTGAAGGCCAAGCTAAACTGAGGTTAATTGGAGCCGAGGCTTCCTGTGCGAATTCGGTGAGATAGTTCTAATGATAGAAAAGACGGATCGGAGCCTATTCTCGTGGCCCATGGTTGATGTTCAACGGGGGCGCAGAGCTGACTGAGGGAAAACACACTTGCTTCTCATTCAAAAGACAAAGATGCAATTAGAAACAACAGTATGTTTTTGAGAACGCCTGGAGACATTTCCATGTTTACGTCTCGAAACACCTCAGCTCCCTGTCTGGGCGCTACCTGCAGTGAGCACAGAAACAATTCAGACCCAACAATGGCTCCAATTTCTCCAAATCTGTGTCTCGCTGCTCTGAAAGCGTGGGGACTGCTCGGCAGAGGCAACGGTTATACGCTTTTTGATGGAGGAGGGAAAAAATCCGCACAGTCATTGCAGCCGTTGTTCAGGACACATTTGATAGTAAACTGTATGTCGCCGGCTTCTTTCTAGCTAATGATAACATGACATGAACAGTGATGAACCCGGAGGCCAAAATAGCCCTACACGTCATCTTAGCATGTATATGTGACTGTCGGACCATCAGCATTCCATTAACCTGCTACAGCAAGCAGTTTGCTATGGTTGGCTGCCTGTCACGCTATTAGCCAATCAGAGGAGAGGTTCAGATCCACAAGTCCACAACACAAAACTTCCTGTTCTTACTAAAACTTAAACGCATAAGAATAGGTTTACAACTGATATACAATTCCTTTGTTTTAAAATACTTACAAAAAAAAAACAGAAATACTGTTTTTCCTGAATACATGCATAATATCTTAATCATGCTCTGATAATAGAGCCCTCCAAACACTGGTGGCCGCAATCTAATCCTCTCAGGGATTAACCTCTAAGAGCAGGATACACTCACAAACCTTAACTGGAGCACATGCAAACCACAATCTGTCTCTTCCCTGCACATGAACCATAAAACATGGAGCCGGCCACAAACACACTGTGACACACATGGGCTCCGTCGTGGCCTGACACTAGGAAGCCGTCATGTGACTTCTCGTCTGCTTCGTTACTGACAAGTGATGCAGATTAAACTTTGACAAGGGTTACCCTAGCAACTTGGTTCTGTTGAGACCTGACCAGAGGCTCAGGTATTATCACTCTCCGATTGGTTAACCTGGGAAAAAAAGGGCAATGAAGCATCCTGGAACATTATTTCCCTATATTGTTTCCTTAGTGACGGAACAGAGCGGCAGCCTGAACAGTCAGACGTAATCTGTGCTGACGGCTGTAATCAGCTGGCCGTCCAGGGGAGGCACAGAATATGCCACATCTCTGCAGCGGCCCTGATAAAGGAAACCTCGGCCACATTTATTCCACTAAATGCAATTTCAGTGCTCCTTTCAAATCAGCCTGGCATTACAGGAGCTGATCGCACTTCTAGTCCACTCCCTGATGCAGAAAGAAAGACGAACAGCAGTAAAAGCTACGACACGTCTGGGCTGTCACACAACGCCGCTAATCACATGTCATTTTTTCCTTATTAAGAGATGAACAAGAAAATAGGGCAGCCGAGACGTGCAATGAAAAATTCTGCCGGTGTAGCTTCATGAAGAGTGTTTACCGTAAATGGAATCCACCGAGAACAGGGCTGATTCATTATTAAGGGTGTTAGCGTTAAGACTGTCAAGTTAATATTCCTGTTTGCCCCTAATGTAATTGGGCCATTTCATTTTATCCTTGATTTATGCAGCATTATATCACATTAATGCCCACCGATCATTCTGAGGGCTCAGTCTCAGCGTGACTGCACCTTAAAAAAGAATAATTAGCAAAGACCTGTTCATGTACCGTTGTCACTGAGATGATATTTGTTTAAACGTAATTCTTCTTAAAAGCCACCCTGTCATTCTTACTCCAATCAGACTGTTGCATATCAATTAAACCACATATTTCTGAGCAACAAGAATGACACAGCAGTGACAGTACGATGTTCTCCTACAGGACTAAAACACTTGGGTCCTGTGTTTCACTTTGGGGCTGCAGTAAATGTCACATAACGACAATAATCATGGTCTTTAAGGTTCTCTAGACCCTGAAATTTAGATGCGAGGTCACTGCCAAACCTCATCTGTTATTACATCGCTCTGATCCTTCGCTCTGGGTTGCTCACCCTTCACTTAGATAAAAATTACAGATCTGCTTGAGAGGAAAAGTCACATATTTTTTCAAATACATTAATGGACCCTGAGTGTTTCATTAAGGGGGCTATATGTTAAATAAGTTTGCTCTGCTGCTGAATGTGGTGTCTTGATGGCTGGTGGAGGTGAAGACAGACGTCGTCGTGCTAACAAGACAAGAGGTTGTTTGAGGTTATCTGAGCAACGCTGCTCCTGCAGGGCAGACCTGACTCACGACTGTGTCTCACTATATGGAAGTGATAGAACGAGTGGGCCACGACAGGGCTTAGCACGTTAAGTTCAGTAAAAGCAGGGAAGCGAGAGAAATCAAAGGAAAACAAGTTTTGATATCAGCTTTGTTTTCCACAAAGTTAAAAAACGCCGACTTTCAAAGACGTCAGATCCGAGTGCAGTTCACGCTACACAACGGAGTGACAGCGGATAGCACACTACTCAACCATTCACCGCAAGAAACCCTGAATATGACGTCATAAATCTGGCCACCAAACCGGGCATGATTTAGAATTTAAAAAGTAAACACTTACATTTTGTACTGTTACTTAAGTTAATTTCTATAGAACTGTACCTAAAAGCAAAATGTTAGGGGGAACCTCGCCATTGAATGTACCTTCACCACCTTTACCCGTCCTGTATGGCTGGAGCTGTCACAGATTCCTAGCCGAGCAGACATCCGATTGCAATGTGCCAGGGAGCCCCTAAAAATACCATCTTTGAAAGAGAACTCGTCTGTGATTAGAAATCCAGTTAAAAATTCATGTAGCATGAACTCAGCATAAAGTAAGTGAATGTGTCAACTCACTAAGTTTCCTTGAAATTAGAATGGCTGTGAATGTTAATGTCATAACTGAAAAACATGTAAAAAGCTCCGTTACGTAAAACAGACACAGTCAAAGAGGCTGACGATATATTGAGCACGCACGTAGACACACACATCCGTGTGTATTTGGACTGCCTGTTGTTGGGTGCCTATATTGAGTGGACTGCCTGCTGTCCATCTACTGGGTGTGGTGTGGGGATTAATGAAGTCGAGGCTCTCAAGGGAGATCCATCCTCACCCAGACAGTCTTAATGAACTGCCCAGACCCAGACAGAGCACTTTCACTGAGGCCCTCACTTATGGCTTATGACATGCTGAGGAAGCAGGACTGCCTTTGTTTTGAAAGGGCTCGCTTTTAATTGTGACAAAGTGAACTTTTCAATCTAACAAAGTGCACTTCAGCCAACATATGTACTCCACAGAGCAAATGTGTCCCCTTCTGGTGGGACTCATTTTTCTTTGCTGAGGTGAAGCAGCACCAATGGAAATGTAACATAGCATAAAGCAAAATATACATAAATAAAGAAAGTGGAGCTATGCACCGAACAGCTCTATTATTAATGGAACCACAGACTGTAGAAATGAAGACACAATAATAATAAGAATGCTGCCATCTTGCCCATTTGAAGTCAGAGTCTGCACAGAACCAAGCGGGGTGGAACTGTGGTAGGGAGTTCCTGTCAATACACCATTCAATCATGGCGCTATATTTCATTAAATAATAACATTTGAAGCAAACTTCCCGGAAAACAAGTTCAGACAGTGATATCTGCCTCAAAATGAACACTTTTAAACTTTATTTTAAAAAGGGCTGAGAGGTAGAGTTCTATTTTAGTTTGGAAAATGTCCGTGGGACGACCCTGAGAGGCCTCTTGAGCCACTGATTAATGCATGTGCTCATCTATCAGTCACGCCAATGAAACAACAACACATCCTTATGGCGACTATATAGAATCATAAGGAAGAGGGGTCAATCCAGCCCTTATACCCCGTTCTATATCAACAAGTACTTTACTCTGACATCATTGGTATTTAGTCAATGATATGAAAACCTCTGGAGCAGATCTGGCTTTTCAATAAACCATCTCAAGACAAAACCATGGACAGCTATTAGCTTAGCATGCTTATGTTTCCTTTTATTGAGCTGGAAAGCTGTTTGGTGGTGTTTTCTTCGGGGGGGGGGGGGGTTCAGCTCGGTTATTTCTTTACTCTGAGACAGGCCTTGATGAAAAACTGTCACCTCAGTACTGCCTTTATTAGGCTGGAAACCACCTGTCAGGGGGAGGACAAGTGTGCACAGTCAGGAAACCAAAATCAAAAATATGTCAAGCCACTTGAAAAGATCGCGTCCTGTATTGTTTGAGGAACACTGTCAAAAAAACATATGATATGTTGTATAATGGCTGACATTTCAATGTGAAAGCTTAAACAGCAGAAAGGGGAAACGGGAGGCAAGCGTAGGGTTATTTTATTTTCTAAATGGGTTTTTATTGGGTCGGGTGTGGTTGGAGCATCAGCTGGAAATGAGAACAAAGGAGTGGCTCAGCTGGCCGGAGAAAGCAGCTCTGAGCGACTGACTGAACCTGCATGAGGAGAACACCTGACCCATCAGTGTCACTGGGCTCCCACCAGGGCGCACACACACAAAGGCTTCAATTAGCAGCACCACAGACATTATTCAATGACACTTACGTCAATTTCACAACTCTCTGTCCCGCAGCAGTGACAAAGATCCGTCCATACGAAACCTTTACGTTGACATTTAGTAGAGAATATTTGAACGTTTGTTTTTCCACCTGCATGTCTCAGCTTTGCAACCACACCTCAAACTATGGGGCCTCACCGTCTGAGGGGGGTTAAGAACTGTACGGATGTATAGATGTTCTGCTTTGACCAATCAGTTGGGTCAAATGGCTGGCTGCTTCAGTTTTATAAAATTAACAGGAAACGGTGACAAGGATCATTAGCCTTGCTGGAGGTATAAGTGCTTTCAGGACACCCCATTGGTTCCCATTTATTTTTCTACTGAAGTCTGATTGATATGGAACAGCAAATTGCTCAAAGTATATAAAAGGAAAGTAGGCTTTTGTTTAGTTAAATGATTTCTTCCATACATTCTGCTTTTCATTGTCATCCTTTCTTGGTTACATTCCAAAGCCTGAACTGTCACTAAATGCATGAATAATTATTTTAATTTTAATATCATTTCAAGGGCAAATGCTTTGATATGAATGTTTGACTGTGAGCCGGCTGAAATCAAGTAAAAAGGACTGGAAGTGAACCGTTATCAGCGGGGCCATGAAGATGATTAGAATCTGCCTTCAACACAGATATGTTCACATGTTTTATGTGCAATTACAAATCAGCCACCCTGGTGGTCGCTGTTCAAAAGCATTGCATTTCTAAGCAGAGGGGCTTAGTTCCTTATAAATATAAATGGATACATGAAAAAATCACGTCCGTGCTTTTGCTTAATAAAACAAACATTCTGATGCAGAAAGAGGTTCACACGTTTGACCTACACACCTCACCATCCTGGAGGAGGTGGAGGACGCAGCGGAGAGAAGAAAGGCGGCTGAATGACAGCTCAACAGATGCGATAGCTGTGTCTAATCCCTTTCTAAAAGAGCTTCATTGAAATGACTGGGAGCAGGGAGGACAAGACGAAAGAAAAATTGGAGCATTGTGTATTATACAGCCATCATGGGGCGTCTTTGGTCTTCTCTGTGAAGTGACTTTGACAGCTGTGGGGATTAAGGAGCAGTCCATCGTACATGGCCCAAACAGCATGGATTAGACTAAATATGCTCACTCTCGTCTCTGGTGCCTTCACTTGGAAAATCAATAAAACATGATTTTACAGCAGTAACAGGGCACGGCTGTGTATGTGAGTGTCTAAGTGCGTGTTTGCGTTTAGGGTCATGAGGCAGAGCAGGGAGAGCAATACCTGCATAAAAAAGGGAGAGAGGCTCTGGAGGGAGGGAGGGGCCAGCTGCCAAGTGCTGCGACCGACTGCTGCAGTTTGTCGAAAGCTCCTTTTTATCTCATTTAAGATTTTGCTGCTGCAGCTCCGCTAACAGCCGTGCACATGCATCTGATATAAGATCCATTGAAACGTTATTGGTTAATGTCCAAATACTCCACTCAGGCAAACCTGCACACCCAGTCAGGCTAATGAGATTTTAAAACAAGGGTGTTCAGGATTCACACTGCTTGCAAAAAATATTTATGTAAAAAAAAAAAAATATATATATACACACACACTATTCCCAACTCATTGCATTCTTTAGTCATGATCACAAATATTCTGGCCTTCATGTTTCAGTCAATGAAGAGAGGAAGCAGATGCAAAGCAGAGATTATCGGCCACATATTTTGCATCCCTGCGTGTTTGCCATCAGCCGAAACCTTTTTATTAATAAGATGGAGATGTCAGAGGTTCCAGTGCGGCGATGACTTCCCAAGGCGGCTCATGTTTGCAAATGGCTGCTTACAAAGTAAAGCTTTACGATATGGTCTGAGGAGTGAAGATATTAAATGGGGTTAGAAAAGATGGCACAGAGGTGTGAATATACAACTGAATGCAGCACTGCGGTATCGCACAGCAAATTACTGAAGGAGACCTCAGTGGAGGGAAATCTTTCGAAGCCTGGTCTGACGTTCAGAGGGAGGCACAGCTCTTTGTTTTATGTGCTGCGGAGCTGCAGTTACACTGTGATCATTCCTCGCTGTGATCCACTAATAGCAGCATGTCTCAACAAATCACTGGACCAACAGATTTAAATTGCACATTTCATGGACTGCGCTACACTTAAAATCCCGAGCACAAACTTTGATTATAAAGTTGCAGTTGCAGTGTCAAGTATCCTGTTTTCTTAAGGGAGAGGTTTAGAGTTCGTTAAGTGGAACGAAAGCTAAAGAGCAAATAAGTGGAGCTTTCTCCTGTCCCAAATCTGCCTCTAATCCATAAAATTACACCTGTCACTAGAAAGTTAGATGTATTAAAACTGCTTCCTGATCCGAGAGGGGAAAAACCATTAAAACACACAAAAGCCTTCAATCAGCAGTTAATTAACACAGCAACCTTTCTCCCAGCGCTGGCAATCACTTTGCTATCTGCCAGATTAGTTTAAGAACGTGAATGCAGATTGGATATGACTACAACATCACTGAGGATGTGGCAGCTATGGCAGCTGAGAAAATAAGTATGCAAATAAAAAAAGACAGCGCAAGGGAAGAGGGAGGATACATTATATGTACAGTATACATTTATATATTATATAGACGTGGGGAGGGAAGGAGAGACGGACAGGGAAGAGGGCATGCTGCAATAGTCTATTAATGTCCCCCCCCCCCGCCCCAACAGTGGTCTCAGCAGACACATCCCATGGCCTTTATGTCATGTCAAGTGTGTCATTTCACCAAAGGAAACATCACTTAAAAAAACCTTTCTCACTGCAGGTGTCAGTGCTCCAGTGCCTCTTACAAAATGTGAATGATCAGCAGCAGCACTTTCTAAAACTAGGTTAGCGACTGTAGAAACGATTGGACCAGCACTCAATAATCCAAGTGACATTGCAAAAGATCCTAGGGCTGAGCACCGAACATAACTGGAAAGTAATTTAGTTGTAATTGTGTTACAACAAAATTACTTAAAAATTGTAAATGTAAAATAAAACCTTATGTAACATACACATATACATATGTCAGTATATGTAAATACATTCAAATCATTTACATAGAGGCATTCAACATTTGATATTTTATAAGGTCACCTGATAGTGATGACGATTACAGCAGCTTTTTTCAGCTCATTCTTTCACTTTTATGGCCCCAAGCAGTTTATTCTGTTTGATTCACTCTCACCTCCACCATCTGTATGCTATCGCCCCAGCACTAAATTACTAGCAGACATGGAGACATGAATTTAGTTGTTGGTAGAATAACTGAATCATGGGCCCTAAATCCTAATGTTACTCCTTGTCTCCTGAAGGTATGGAGGGTTAGGGTGTTGGCCAATGTGAAAATATATGTAACTGAATGAAACTGGTGAGCTAGAAAATCATTCATATGTTTCCTTTGGTTTGATGGGATTCATTAAAAATCAGTGCATGTGTGCTTACCTTGGCTGATCGTAGCCAGACTCCTTCCTGCGGCAGTGCAGAGTCACAACCCGGTGGCCTTCACTCCTCACATCCTGGCTCACTATCCACTGAGTCGGGTTGCTGGGTCGAGCCCCGAGAAACGTCACTCCTTCTTTCAACTTGACTCTGCGGAGACAAAAAAGATGAGTTTATGATCCTATGAGGCAGACGCTCTCCCGTCTCCCGTCTGTATTTCAGTGAATCGCTGGATACGTCCAACTGATCCGCGTACAGCAGCAGCATCCAAAAAGACAATGATTTTTATTCCCGTCACTCTGCCTCGAATTACATTATCCAGATGGTTCACTGCACTGTGGCGTCTTCAAAGATGTCACAGCTGTTATCTTGGTTTCGATCACACTGTTTTTGTTTCACAGCAGAACAACTGGCGGTTTCAAACATGCGTGTTATCAGCGAGCTGCAGCAGTTCATCAAGTAAACACAACACATGCAGCACCTGCTATTCCTGTGTAGCGGCTGTCTGACAGCTGCTGGTTCACATCATTGCTACATGCCATTGAGTTTAATTCTAAATTGTCTGCATCAAAACGAACGCATCGCAAAACAACTTCTCTTTTTCCTGCCATCTGTGGTGAAAGTGCTGATAGCATTTTGTCACTCCTCTCCCTCATTTACCTCTCGAACAGACACTCTCTGACAGTCAGCAAATAATGAAAGGCTTCTTTGACTGCCGAAAGAATTGCAATGTCAATGTCCTTGGCTCAGTGGTGTAGAAAAGAGGAAAATGTCGACAGGAAAACAAAATGTGCATATGAATTTCTCCCTTAAAGGTGACCCATGATGCAAAGTGTTTACACTCAACAGAGGGCAGAGATACAAGTGTGAGCAGGGTCCAGTCATTGGACCTAAGCAAATGGTTATAAAGCACATTTAGGGCGGCTCAAAATACACTTGTGCCAGTGAAACTGGGGAAATGGTTCCTGCAGAGGTGCTTGGTTCAGATGGGTGCCACAGACCGTAGTCCAGGTTTTTGTGGGTCAATGCATAATTGCTTTCCAACAATGCACACGTCATTCTAATCCGAACCCACCTTGGGGGCTCTAAAGTGCATTCGCATGGGTGCTGGATGGAAGAATGACAAATGTGTCAGTCTAAAAGTAGCTCTGGTGTCGTTCATGGCAGCACTTTGCACTGAATGTAAGATGTGTTGACTCAGAATAGACTTAGACAAATGCTCCATTGTATGATATGCTCAAAGGCCTCTGTGAATCTGTCTAGGTGACAGAGAAATTTCAGGACTGACGAGAAAAATAAATTACAAGAGAAGGACCAATCACTTTTCCTGTCCAATCCATACAAGGTTGGCAGATGAGACCAAAGATAGGACTTTGCTTTCATGTTGAATTTGTTGCTGCACTTTAACATGCACTATGTGATTGCCTGTCTGTTTGCCAATGACTGCATCTGCCCTGCAGTCAGGCCTCTTTCTTTGATGTGGTGTCTTATCATGTTTTGAAGGGGGCTATATACGAAATGAAAATGGGTAATATGACAGACGCTATGCTTCCCGTCTCCATAAGAATGAAGATAAACACACAAGGGTTACTCTGGGTAAGTGTGTGCGTGCTCCATATGTGCATGTGTTTGTCTAATTATCATTTCTGTGTTCTCCCTGCTGTCCTCTGTGTAAGGAATGGATTTTCTGGAACATTATGTTTGGTCTCAGACGACACAATGTTTTTGTCTTTTAAGATTAGATCTGTGTGGGTCCAGGCAGCCAAACACTCATAAATTCTTTGACCTGGCTGAAAGACATGGCACACTCGACATCACACCCTGACCAATCACAGCTTGCCATCATCCCTAGCACGTAAGACCTGAGATGAACTGTATAGTGCTCCGTCTGATAACGCAAAGACATATTGGGTTTCCGAATGAGCGCGTCATCTCTCAGCAGTGACTCCGGGTCCGTCTCATTCTTTCCCAGTTAACAGAGTAATGTGCGGTTGAGCGGCACGCGCCAGTGTGCCGAGGGTCATGCCGCACCCACATGTGACGAATGTGATTTCCTGGCGCTGACAGTCAGAAGGTTACAGGTTTGCTGAAATTACAACATCTTTTCTCCTAGGCCTTCTTGTTTTCTGTCTCATCAGGATGTCACTTCAAATTCCGCAAAGGAAGATGATGAAAACTGAAATACGAGGGGTCGGCTCCAGTTATACCAACACAGACTAGATGTGAAAAGGGAGAGCTGGCAATTTTACACAGGAGAGTAATCTTCCATGGGGAGTACTTCACCTATGTCAACAGCTGCATAATGGTTTGAAACCTGGTAACGTTGCAGTTTCTGCGCAAAAAAACTCAGCACAATTTGTTGTCTTTCACTAGCTTTGTTGTCTGTTAGCAAACGCTCACTGTCATGTTTATTTTATTCAATATTCTTTAAATTACTGGCCACATAGAGTTGGAGTGCAATGTTAAATACTCAGACTTTCCACAACAAACAGAATCAATAAAGGAGCTACAAGATATTATACATTTTATATGTTGTAAACACCAGTCTGCAGTCTTGTCTTGTAGTCTGGATTATTGTTCCCATTCATCATCCTTTTCCTGACAGTACCAGTTTGCAGAACTTAAACATATTGGTGCAGCAGGAAATCGCCCCAACCTATTTACTGTATACGAGGAATGAAATTACGACACTTCATCTTTACACACCGCAAAGCCGGCTATACACAGAACATCACAAAATAAAAGCTTACAATGTCAACACAAGGATGGAAGATCCACTGGTTAAGCCGGAGTGAAAGGAAGTGCTGAGGAGGAACTTACTGGCAGTGGGCATACAACTGTAACAGAAAAGGCTCGACACAGGCCTCCCCGTGTCCCAGTGGGAGCAGCAGGGTCTCGTATCTGGTTTCTTTACACTTCAGCGATCAGGATGTCTATCAGTGGTTTCCAGTGCGGCTTCGGAATGTTTTAAACACAGTTAAGTCTCACGGGGAAGCCAGTCATTACTCAACAGACCATATCCAAGCTCACTGAGCAGTTGCTGGAGAATGGTCGAAGTGTCTTTTCTTAACTTAATGGTCAGTTCGGCCTTGTAACCAGCCAACGGAGAAGAGTCCTGCAGGCTGAACAGGATCAAATGCTCGCGGCGATCAGATTCGTGTGTTAACCTCTGCTGGGGATATGAGCCTTCAGACAGGGTTCTTCTAAATACATAACCAAGTAAACAACCCTCAAATGCTTTTATAGGTTTTCCAGATATCTAAAATAGGACACAAAGCTATGGTTGTTGCTTGTCTACCAAATAGCATGGCAATCTATTCAGTCATTGTCACTAACCATCTAACATTCCAATTACACCAGCAAATATATTTTAAATATATTTCACTTTACAATTAAAAGTATTTCCCTGCTGGTTGCACGAGAAGTTTCATCATGCACATCGATAACAAAGATGCCGATGGGATAGTCGGCTAGAGTGCAGATTATTACACAAGTAATAAATGAAAATATGACACGTGTCCTCCGGGGGGGGGGGGGGGGGGGGGGCGGGAGGGGGGGGTCCTTCGAGGTCAGATGCCTGTCCACGGTGAGCACACACGCATTGGAGGTGTTATGAATCATCCCTGACATGCAAACAAAGTAAAGGAGAAGAAAAGAAGAAGCTTGAAGACAATCAATTACTGAAAAACAACCCAGTGCTCCAAGTTTGGGAACTTGATCAGAAAAATGAAAAAAAACAAAAAACGAACAACAACAGCAAAGTCGCACTGTGACAGAGAAGTTACGGGGAGCTAATGGCTCAAATCAGAAGGAGGACTTGTTTTGTCACCACTATTTCAGAAAGGATTCGTGATATTGCACAAAATACTGTAAAAAAAAAAAAAAAAACCACACAGAAGGACAGCACATGAAATTTCCAATTCCTTTCAGACGAACCAACCAAATGACCTTTTTTTGCCGAAGGAGTTGGATGCGAGGGAGAAATCTTTTTCTTTTGAAAGCCATCCCTGCAGAGGCATGTGCAACTGGAAAGCTGTAACACCGTGTGGTACCACTCAAAGAACAAAAGCCTGCTACGACGTTTGAAAATGCTGGTTTGCAAAATTTTGTCAGACATTTGGCTTCAGGTTTCAGGACAAGAAAAGTGAACAAAGGAGCCGAACATATTTGATGTGTCATTTGATGTGCCAGTCTGACAACGAACAAAAGGAATTTACGCAACTATAAACTAAGTGTGAAACTCGGTTTGGGATAATGTACTGCTGCGGTGGGCAAAACCGATTCTTGCAAAAACCTCTGCAACCACACCTAGAAAACCAGGTGTACGTATCACCATCTGACATCAGACGCCTTTTAAAACGTGTTATGCATTATAAAAACTAAAAAGCCCTTGATAAGACAAAGGCTCACTCCATCTTTATACTGATTGAATCTATATCTAGCTATGTTTTAATCATAAGCCATATCTTTATATTTATAAAGGAAATCTTGAGCCTCAGCCACCTCCACCCACTGCTTCCCTTCAGGACTAATTAGTGTCCCACTCCTACAAATGAGTTGTGAGGCCATGTTGCCACGCCGCCTTGCTTTAACCTCCAGAACTTTCTCTCCACCTACATGGATCTACATGCGGGGGAATGGATTATCCTTCAAGATGAATTGACGAGAGCAGGTCGGACCGGATAGAGGACAGCACCGCCACGCTGAAACGTGAGCCTGAACTCTCAAGGTCACTCGCCTGGACTCGCTCGGCGAGACATCTCAAAGAGAGATATCTTCAAAGCCCTTCGTGAATTTCTTTATCGATTTAAGAACTGTTGTTTTGATGTCCTAGTCTTCCTCAATCTGAGGAAGCTTTCACGGAATCTTCACCGCCTCGCCTCTGCTGCGGCATAATCACCTGCCCCATCTCTGGAAACCTCCACGCTGAGCTACAGTCTGTGCCTTTCTTAGGGAAATAGAATCGGCTTCTTCACAAACATCATTCTGTATCTAGCGCCTCTCTACCAGATGCTCCCAGTGACATCCATGTTTGGGTTTATTGAACTCCTGTTTTGAGTTCATTCATGATTTCAGTGTTGCTATATCGCCGCGTAGCTGCTTTGAGACGCACACTGAAACCTGGGTAATCTCCTGAAATTATCCGAAGGGCTGTATGTGAGAATTCAAATGTTCGATTCAGTTGCTGCAAACATTCTCCAGAGACTTTCATTCCAGCCCCCCCCAGTATCACTCTGGAGAGCCTGTGTGAGTGACTATCAGGAGATTCTCCAGAGGAGGTCAGTGCCTGTGTGGATGACATTTATAGCACGCGACAGACGCAAAACTGAAAAAAAAAACATGAATAATACAAATATCTCAGGATGAAAAAGAGGAGGTGTCGAAGACATGTAGAAAATGCAGAGGAAGGAAAACCTAGAAAGACACGTTTGAAGAGCTTAGTGTGATTTAGGCCGACGCCTGTCGATACCTTGTTGACGTATTATTGTTTTAATACATGTCAATAACTTCATCTCTCCTTTTCTCCCCTTGGTTCCTCTCTCTCTCTCTCTCACTGCAGGTATCTCTGCCTCTGTGTGGTAGTTTGTTGCGTTGCGTCACTATGTTGTTAGAGCTGTCTTCCATGTATAATATTTAGCTATTTAGGGTTTTCTGCCTCTTTTCTGCCTTCTACCTTGGGCCATGTATCCTTTTCTTTGAGTCAAAGTACACATTACAGGCAAACCCTGTGATGACAGTTTCATTAGTGCCGTTACACTCACTGAAATGATATTGAGGGCTGAATCACTAAATTGTTCTGCTTAACTATTCTGACGGATGCTTCCTAAATTCATGCCATTTTCGCTCCTGATGTTTTTCTTAATCTCTGACGCTAACGTGGACATGAAGAATGGATTCCAGGACAGACTGGGGGGATCGCTCCTCCAAGTCTGACACGTTGACACTCCCTCGGAAAAAAGGAAACAAGCGCTTACATCGTATATCAACGCACTTGGGCTCATCTCATTGTTAACAGCTGTCCTGTGAAATCACTGAGCTACCATCGGGCAGACTGGTCTGACTATCAAGTGTTATCAGAAACTAGATGGGAGATAAACGGCTGCAGATGGAGGAGGAAAAAGACAAAAAGGAAATAGTCCCTGCACTTAGCTGACAGGCTGAACTTAGACAAGATGCCACTCCGCAAAATTGTCAGCAATCATGAAAGAGAGAAGCTGACATCCCCGTCGCATGGACCAAACTGAGCAGAACAAAGAGGTGGATGAAGGTGGTGCAGAGGCAATCAGACAACTCAGCATGGTCCACTCCAGACTCTAATGCCATTTCAAGTCATCATGACCCTGTCTTGAACAGAAAGTCACAAGCAAATATGCAGCAGCTGCAGTGTTTATTCTATCTCACTTTCCTACCCTCTCCTGGCTGTGTCACTGCTCGCCCTCGACCACCGATCCTTGCTCCGCCTTGACTGCACGCTCGGACTCCTCAGGGGCTCTCCTAATAAATAGTGATGAGATAAGTAGGAAAGCTTCTTCTCAGCGGGGCAGTGAAAGAAAAACATTTCCAGGGGAAATCCAATAAGGTTGAGGCTGGACGATAATGGGAGTCCCCAGCCAGTGGTCTGTGTGCTGTGACTCCACCTGGACTCGGGGAGTCTCCGTGGCCTCCCATCCACTGGCTGCGTCGGGCTGCCCCTCGCTCACATGCATCTTAAAGGTTGCTGACCTACCCTGACCACTTCTCTCTGAGACTCCTCCGAGCAGCGTCTCCCTCAGGAAATGCTTCCTGTTTTATTGTGCCACCCCGGCTGTATAAATAATGTGCAGGGAATGTAGCTCAGTGGGGCAGAGGGACAAGAGAGAGGAGCTGCTGTGTGTGGGCACGGGAGTGAGACAGCCCGATAGTGCATTGTGCATTGGACACCTAACGGTGTAAAGCACTCCACTCATCTGCTCGTCTGCTGCAACGCAAAACACTGCTCCTGTAACAGCAGGCGCTGCAACACACACACACACACACACAGTGGCAAACAAAAAAATAAATCAGGCCATACGCCTACACTGCAACCCCGGAGCTATATCTCTCAACAGTCAAATGTCTGAACTACATAAAACACTGGAAAACTTTTCCAAAGTGTCAGAAATTCAAAGGCATGTTTTGATGATTGTTAGGGCTGGATTATCTGAGAGTGTAACACTGGGTCATTATCCTGCGTACCTGTGATATATATACAGGGTAGATCTGCACTCATGTACAGCACATATACGAACTGGAGGCTGCAACCAAAACACTGCTCACTCACTGGGACAGGTAGAGACACTGGGACAACCTGGTGCGTGTTCATCTGGCTGAGCCACACCTGTGAGGGCAGCGTCAAGATGCCGATGTTTATCGGTCCACCACACAAATAAGGTCTTTAATTACCGTGATGATACGGATGATATCGTCCAGTATCTGCTGAAGTCTTATCCCATCATTCTCATTTGCTGTCAACATCTCTCTCTCTCTCTCTCTCTCTCTCTCTCTCATATTTAAGTCTGATAAATATCGTTTTTAACATTCTTTACATTTTGACAAAACCATTGATAACCATGATCGTTTTAGTCACTAGAAATGTGAAACACAATTATCTTTTTCATCTCTAATCACAATTTAACATTGATTGGACAGATCTCCATGAATGTAGGTGCAGCTTCCCATGACGCCTGTAGGATAAATAATTTAACTGACTTCAGTCAAGGACAAAGCCTTCGACTTCCCGGTGAAATACAGACCCGATAAACTGGCACAAAGACAAATCTGGTTGGAGAAATAGTTCTTCACAGAGATGTGGCTGACTCTTGGGCTTTCCCCCCCCCTTTTATTTCCTTTTCAAAAAGCAAAGGAAAAGAACACGAAGACGCACTGTGGGTCAGAGAGGTAGGAGTTGAAGCAAATAGAAAGACAGTGAGGCTGGAAAGGAGAAAGGAAGGTTAGGAGTTGCTGCAGCCAAAGAGCATGACTGTTCTCTGCAGTGAGTCAAACCCATGTGCCATACAGCTCATCTCCATCACTCGTCAGAAGAAGAGAAAGCGATGCTTTCGATAGTACAGTTTACAGGAGACTGAGATAAGCAGTGTGTGTAGAGTCGGAGGAATCATATGAGGCAATTTAAATGTCAATAAGATGACAGCTCGAGTGAATCTAATGTTACACCTAACACTTTTAAGTCCCTTTATGAAAACTTCCATAATCATGAGTGTGACACAGCCCCTCCCTCTCTGCTGGCTGTCAGCGCGAGCCAGTAAACATCATATCCTCACATCAGCCGATTGTCAGAGCATGAATTATTCATTCTTTTTTAACAACATAATGGCAACATAAACCATACAAAGGTTTTTTTTTTTTTTTTACAATTCCCTGCGTTTCCCCACAAACATTAGACTGTAGTGCTGCGTGTTGACTGGCATAATTTAACTCTCACTTGATTGAACAAAGCTGTCGAATAAAACATAAATAAATAAAAAAGACTTAAAGGAAACGCTTATTGGACAATGATGTGTTTTGCTCATGTGTCATTGGGGGAGCAGAAAACATCCTCGACTCACAGTGGCAGTCATTTTCTCCACAGGCCAGGAGACACATTTCCGCGGATTTTCATTTCCGCATCACACAGCGGAGATTACACAAGTGCCCATTGTTATGCTGAGTGGCCATAAAAGAGAGGGGAGATGCATTTTGTACGGAAATCTGTTTGCCAATTATTTTATCTTTTGTGTAGACACCGTGTGAGCGACAACAGGGGAGCATAGAAAATCCCACATGAAGAATTCATATGTTTGCAATCATGGCACGTGGTTCTCACAGAATGTGTCCCCCTAATTGGATTTCACGACTTTCAAGAGCACACGGAGCCGGGAAAAAATAAATAAATAAATAAAAACTGGCCAGGAAAAAAGGTGAAGAGAAACAGTCAATTTTGAGTTTTCTCAGACTTGCATAATATCTTTCACCGTTTCCAATCAAATCAAACTTAAACTTGAGTGCAACACATTTATAAATCTGTTAATTTGATGGTTTGCAGGATCGCCCCTTGTTGGGGGGGGGGGGCGCAGGTAGATCGCTTCGACTGAAGGAAAGTGTGTCTTGAGTGACGTGTGTGTGTGTGTGTGTCGAGGTAAAGACGGTGTCTTTCATTTGGAGCACAACAGCAAATGCTCTGAAATCTCAAACAAGCACAGGCACAGTGAAATGTGTCGGAAAACAAACACACACACACACACACACACACACTGACAAACACATGTACGGCCTGCACGAGTGTGCACACAAACTCTCGAACAAACACAGGAACACACTCGCAGGAGCAAGCCTCTGTTAAGCTGTGACGAAGAGATAATGTCACAACGTTGCCTTTGGCAGGAGAGATTTACTCGCACACTTGTTTTCCTTTCTTTTCCCCTATTTTTTGCTCATTTTCATTTTATTTCCAGTTTTGAGAAAATGGTAGGGGAATACATAGTTGTGCGCCTGGAGGAAATTGTTAGTAAATGGGAAGTTATGTCAAAGGCTGTGGCTCTGCTGCTCATGCACTCTGGTTTCATGCTGCATGTTGGTCCAAATTAAAATTTACAACGCCTAAACCTTGAAGTTGCCTCGGCTGATTTTGCAAAGAGCCACATTTTTAATTGTTGATCAACATGGACGGAAAATCCTGCACAGAGCCGTTACGCAAAACTACTGTCTGTGTCGCCAACCACATGGCTTTACACTTGACTTCAGTGGCAACACACGTGAATCTGGCAGCACTGACGTTAGCCTAGATTGAGCCAACGGGTCCCTCAAACTCGAGGTGACAGCACAGCAAAATATCAGGCGAAGGGACGAACAAGATCAATGGCCAGATTTGTTTTAAGCAGAGGATGTGACCTCATGTCAATGCATCTGATGGGAGCGTCTGACCCCAGAGGTGGTGCGGGAGCGGGGTCAGCCCAAACTTCACACTTGAGTATTTTGTATTGAGCAGTAAGTAGGATTGTATTTTTTGCTTTCTGTTTTTTTGTTTTGTTTTAGTCGTATACATTTATTAATATTTATATATTAAAATTAACAATACTACAGTAAAGTATTAGCAATTAACTGTTCTTTGTGTTGACTATCATTTGTGTTTCTTTAAAGAAAAAACAGTTCTGGCACTGGAGCCTTTTAAAATGATCAGTATATGTTGGAAAAAACAAAGAGTGGCCGTTTCACTGTGAACTTCAACAAAACTGTGATGAAAATACAGAGAGGTGTGGGCAATGATTCTATATTCACACAATGAGAAGTTCTGCTCCTTTTTACTGGATCTGACAGATAGTTTCAAAAGTGAAAGTGCTTGAATATTCCACGGTGTAAGTGAGCAGGTACGTGAGTCACTGGTTTTGCTTCAGGTCACAGTCGCAGTTTAAAATCATTCCCCAGCTCACAACAAATAAAAAAAGCATTCCGTTATCCTTTGCTGTACTGATGCACTATTAATGCAGGGTTTGTCCATTAGCAGGTTTGGATGGAGGCCACAGTCGGTGATAAAGAGACGTGTGTGCAGCAGGGTATGGATGTGGTGACCGGCAGGAGAGGCGCGGGGCTCAGTCAGGTTGGGAAGCACAGGCTCCGAGTCCTTCAGGGATAACACTTAGTATTCTTCATGGCGTTGGCTTCTTAACCTTCCCCCAGAGCCGAGGGTTATTTACACCAGCCACTAGGTTCCTGCCTTGTTGTGCACCCCCCCCCCCACCATGTCCCCCATTCCCAAGGGGTTACGGAAGTTGGTGTATGATAAGCCTGATGTCGTGGCAGAGGCAACTGACACCGCTTCAACAACATGCGGATTTAGCCTGCAAACAGAGTACTAATGCCCTGCACATGTGCGTAATCTCTGAGACACACCAGCTTTCATCTGCTATGTATAGCACACACACACACACACACACACACACACATTTACAGAGGGAAGGGAAATAAGTATAAGAGAGCCACCCAGGAGTTAGTTCACACAAGACACACTGGCTTACAGAGAAATGCACATGCACACACACACACACGCAATGAGGTAATGAACAAGCAGCTAAAGTAAAAGGCCCCCGGCATAGTTTACTCTAATGCTCACAAAATTGCTTTTAATTGGTGGAAAAGAAAAAAAATCAATGCAAACCATGTTTAGAAAAGGGAGGAGAGGAGAGGGGAGGAAGAAAGAGAGAGAGAGAAAGTGGGGAGGCGGACTATAGAGAGGAGGAGGAGAGGGAGAAAGAGGAGAGAAAGTGGAGAGGAGGACAATAGAGGAGAGTGAAAGAGAGAGGGAGAGTAAGAAAGAGAGGAAAGGGGAGAATTAATGAGAAGCTGAGAGAAGCATAAGAAAGAGGAGAAAAGGGAGCAACAGAGGAGAGGAGAGAAGGGGGGATGGATAGAGAGAAGCAAAGTGACTGGGGCATGTAGAGATCACACAAGGCTGCAGGATGAGCCCCGCCATCGGCCGCAGCACCTCCTCCTCCTCCTCCTCTCGCGGTTCCTACGTGTTCCCATTTTTAAAAACCTTATCTGCAGGGGAACAACAAGAGCGCTCCACGCAGGCTGGCGCAGCGCCGTGGAAACAGGTCTGGCTCTGCGAAACCAGAGGTGCATTTTAACTTTTCGTTTCCCCGCAGCGTGACCATCCCCTGCGCGGCGAATCGGTGAGGCTGTTGAGTGCAGTGCAGAATCCTCAGAGAGGCGAGCGGGTCCCCGGGCGCCCTGCCTCTCAGCACACCTCGCCCGCCCACAGCTGCTTTGATGAAAATTAGCTGTCAGTCTGCAGCACTCGTCTGATCGACACAACATCATCTGAGGCTCGCTGACCTTTACAGAAGAGAGCAGAGGAAGGACGGCCGCCCAGCTCGCGGCGAGATCAACTCGCTGGGAGATAAAACAATAACAACTTCAGGAGATGACACAGCAAAGAGTTCCACCTCTCTGGACAAAGTCGATCCACGCAGCTACAAAAGATGGCAGTGGTGTGTGTGTGGTGCACATGGACGCATGCGAGTGTGTGTTCCAGGAACAAAGAGCAGTGCTTAAGGACCTCAGATGGCCTGAGGGAGATGAAAGCCCCGCACCACAGGAGAGGGACGGTGATTCACCGAAGACGACTCAAATGAATCACATCAAAATAGATCATCTCCTGTACGTCACCATTTCGTCAAAGACATTTGCACCTTCCCTCTGCTCAGTAATTCTAAAGGAGTTGATATGCCTTAAAATATTCAATTTGCAGCCTCCCCAGGTAAAATCCATTAAAGGCAGCCGGTAATGTCAATTGAATTAGGGGCGCCTCGCACAAAGCATGGAACCCTTGTTCTCTCAGCTGAGTGGCTGCGCTGGCACCTTGTTTGTAACCACAAGGCAAATGGGATTAGAAGGAGGCGCGGGCCACTAATGTAACGACACAACTTTTCAAATCATGCAAAACCACAGAGAGCCACTCACGCCTTAATATGACACAGAGGAGAAGGCATCGCATCAGACAAAGATTTCCTGTTTGCTGCATTGACGCCTTCACTGCTGTGGGGAAAAAAAAAAATCCTATGATGGTTTTATTATGAGCATCTGCAGGATTTGTATATCGAGGTAACAAAGACACACCTTTCTTCTGGCTTCACTGTTTACAATAAAGGAAATAGATTGTGAAGAGCAAATGTAATTTCATTTCTGAATTTGTAGCACTTGAAAAATGAAAATGAAAATACTCTTGATGCGTTATCATCAACAGCTTGTTGCTAACGTTTGCTTTTACAAGCGTTGTTGAGTTTTCTGGTTCAATGGGCCTGACAGAAGATTTGAAATAAACACAACAGCTGTTCAGGCTGAATGTGATGCTGATGACAGCCACAAGACTGCAAACGTAAAACCAGTGAGTTCAGACAGACAGCACAGCGAACCACAGCTTATTGTCACGTGTTTCATAATTAGTCAAGCTGTAGTCTGCAATTTAATTCTAACACTAAAAATACTAACTATTATTATTTTTATTTTTGTATTTTTATTCTAAGTTCAAATTCAAGCTAGGCTTCAGTGAACCTGGAAATGACGTTGACTGAGGTCAGCAGACCTGCGGTAGAACACCCCCGTCATGCTGTTGCCTTCATCTCATCTTACTGCATACATAAAATGATGCAAAGTTAACGTTAGGGTCCCATAAAACGTGGACACCACGGAGACCAATAATATCTAGTGTGATAAAAACTCGGAACGTCAGCTGCTTGTGGAACACAGCGAGTCGTTTATGATCTATTGGATTCTGACTCTGCAGGAATTTTCCTATGTGATTCCCAAACTGTGGCTGTAAAGCACACAACACGTTGACCTTTTCCTAAGCAGAAGTGATGGAGCACTGCCCCACTCTGGAAACATCTATGTCATTTTAATCACACTGCTCCTCGGGGAAGATAATTATTATTATCTCATCCCAGACCTACAGTGGGCTGTGCCGACCCCTGTGACTCAAAGCTCTTTGGTGCAGTCAATTATCACCATGGCTGGTGGTGCCCTTGGCCTGTGCACTTGACAGTACATTACTGGGTGATTGACAGGTGACACAGTCCATGAAAGGGGAGGTGGCGCAGCATCGTAGCGGGCAGCAGGAGACGTGTCCTTGTCCTGTATCTGTGCGGCCAGATCTGAGAACAGCTGATGACCCGCCTGTCAGCAGAGGCTCTACAGCTCAAAAAGCACAAGGCTCTTTTCGATCCATCCAGGGACAAGTGTCCTTCAGGGTGCTCGCGTTAACACCCCCCCCCCCCCACTTACAAACGCATAAACACTGCGGCGCCGTCGTGAAAGAGCGGGGGTGTGGAAGCTCTTGTGTGTTTGTCACCTGCGTGTGCATGATTTTCCCATCTGCAGTCATGCATCAACTCTCACAAATGTTGGAGAGGCATGACATCACAAGCCTTAAAGAAGCTGCTGAGATAAAGGCAGTCACTGCTTCCACGTTTCAGAACAGCTTTAAAGGGAACATCATCTTTCAAGTACTACAATCACAGACGTTTTACATAAAAGCTCGGCAGAATCAAAGAGCGGGGCTCCATACAGAGAGAATTCCACCATGAAAGAGGAAAAGACAGATGTGGACCACTTTCTTCTCCGGCAGCAGCAGCTTGAGACTCATTGACTCTTCGGGAAGGTGCACGGGCTTCTCTTTAATAGGATTAGATGCTTATTGTGAGGCGGTTCGGTAGAAAAACAATGACGGTGAGACCGCGGACAAATCATCTTGACAGAGAATAAGAAGACTGCATGAAAGTACATAAGGGACATAAAACTTAAAACTGCAGCGACCAACATTCAAGTCAAATCAAACGAAGCTGCACTTTATGAGCTGAACCCTCAGGTCATTATCGCGTTAGCTCTGTGGAGTCTTTCGACATTTTTTGGTGCACTCATTTGGTTTTATGGCCCAAAGCTGCGTCACTCTCAGGGCTCTTATTAGTATTGTTTCCGCATGCAGCAGAAAGCCAAAAAAAAAATAAAGTTCCTTTCACCTCCACATGGTCAAAACAGAAGCGTGGCAGTGCTGGTGAGGTTGAGCAGTTAACACATAGACCTGGATGACGCATCTCCACTTCACACCCATAGCCAGAAAAGAAGCCTCAATATCCTGGAGACAAACACAGCCGTCTTGTTTATTCGGGACCAGGACGTGCAGAGCAACAATCAGGGAAAGAGCCGTGGTTAAAGGACACTTGAACATACATCAGTAGCGTAAGTAGTATATGTATTTGACGTGTACTAGACTGAAAGGTCTGAGAGAAGCACCGTTTCTGCTGCCGCGCAGCAATATTTTCCCAGTGGTCTCATCAATCATTCAGGTTTGTTTTTCGACTACATCAAACAACACACTGTACTTTTAGGGGCTTTGTATGTTTTCTAAAAGCATTTATAATGCTATTTTATTATACTATTATGTATATGCATATTTTATGCTGTGTGTATATGCTCATGTGTATTTACTGTGTATTTCTGTCCTTTTTGTAAATGTATTCTGCTCTTCCCTGATAGACAAGATCTGCCGGAAACAAATTACTTGTATGTGAACAACGTACCAGGTCAATAAAGCTGTTTCTGAGTCTATTATTTTACTGTTAACTATCTCTTTTCAAAGAAAAAAATAAAATCAACACACACTAGGCCCATAAAAGAGATGAAATCTACAGATTAAATAACTTATGCTATGTTCAGCTTCTTTTTACAGCAGCAGTTAAGGGCTACTTCCCTTTTTCACGACAACACATTAAGTAGCTGTACTGTGTTTCCCACAGAATTAGATTCAGTCTGTGGTAGTAGCTGGGGGAAGCAACTAAAGCAGAACCAGCCAGTGCTGTGAGGTCTTCTGCCCGCTCGACGAGGACTGTGAAAAAATGTTTCCGTATTTTCAGAGTCCACTGACGTGGCAGGATTTCTCCTGATGGCAGCAACAGCGGGGGAAGAATAAATGAAGCAAGCAAAAAAAATAGATGTATAAAGCAGTATTTGATGTTTTTTATGAGCAAAAAAAAAAATGGAATCATTATAAATCTATCAGCAAATTAACAAGATGGCCGGCTGCCCCTTTTAGGTAGCTAATGAAGAGCGCTGTTGTACAACAGGCTACAGTACGAGCCAATGATAAAGACCTACTCTGTACCCTGATGGGGCTGAGCACATAGTCATACAACCTGATGAACACAGCTTACACCTCAAGATTTAACTTCCCCCCTGTTCATCAGTCTCATGCCACGCTGTATGCAACCGGTTAGCTGTTAGTGCACGTGGCAGTCGGCGGTTTCCAATAATGAGGGGCTGTCATGTTCTATGTGAATTAAGGACATGCACATTAACGGATGCTTATTTCATGGCTAGTTATTTCACTGACAGCAGTGTGTTAATAAAAACGGTTGATTTATGGCAATCTGTCTCCGATAACTGAGTGTCCTGACACGGCTGAGGAGGAAAGGGGCAAGGAAACGAAGGATGGAAAAGAAAGCAAAGGGAAAGGAAGAACAAATACTGTTTGAATGGGCCGGGCTTCCATTTCCTTCTCTTTGTCTGTCATTTGTTTTTCTTTATTCATTCTTTTCTCTCTAACATTTACCGTCATTGTCACTCTGCAACCTTGAGCCAATTTATCATAGGTATACACAAGAACACCACACACACACACGTACACACTCACACTGGGGGGTGCACATCATTTGCAGTATGCTTCATTTCACCTTAGCGAAGGCTGTTTACTCAGTATACACTGGGAGTTAATGACTCTCTGACAATTAATAGCGCTTGCTTGCAAAGTGCCAGTGTCGCTGCTGAAATGTCTGAGATAAAGCTCTTCAGAGTGGAAAAAGTGAACTCTCGAGGCAGCGGGCTACAGTGGCAATGTCTGCAAATAACGGCACACAGCAGATGAAGGAACGACAACAGAAGAGACAGGTTTGACTCTGCAGGAACATCCGCAGCGAGCCGACTCAAGGCGTTTGCCCTGTGTCTAACAAATGCTGCTAGTCCACACAACAATCTATAGCTGCGCAACAGTGACCTGCCTTTCTTGTGTATCTAAAGGTGGCAAGGTGCCCTGCAAACTGCCTGTATGGTGTGACAAAACCGTCCCTTTATCTTTTAGAGACTTGATGTGTTTGAATTTCCCTCTTGCAGGAAAATGAAGCTTAAAAAGACCTCACACCCACAATGTTTGCACAGGATATTCCTGCTATCTGTCTGCTGCGAGTAAACAGAGTAAACTCAACGTTTTCCCCTCAGGTGCCATCAGCTTAACAGGCGTACGTGCAAACAATGTCAGGGCCTTAGACATCAGAGATCCGAGAGCGAGCGGCTCGTAGCCCCCCTTCGTCTCCGTGCTTTGCAGCGCGAGGGGAAGTGCTGCAGTTTGTGCAGCAGGATACTGTGGCATTTTACCAAGACTCAGGAGGATGGATATAGCTGACACCCGCATCCTCTGCTCAGCGACAAGGGGATGGGGACGTCACACAGTAAATTGCCGACAGAACAGGAAAGCTGAATCCTGTGAAATTTGCATTTTAACAGCCACAGTACACAAAAGTGTCAAGAGCCACTTCCATATGAGATGATGCACCGAAAACCAGGAAGAAGTGAGGGGTTGGATGTGTGGAGTCATTCTGATGAAAACGATGGGGGGCAGAAACCCATGAGGGAAACGTATCTCCGATGTTCCACAGACACTCCATTGGAAAACACAGGGTCAGGGAAAGGGTCTTTAAAATTGCTTTTTATTAAAAATTCTGATTTTTTTTTACGGATGATTTTTTTCTAAATCATTCTGGCTTTGAGTCAAGCTGAAAGCACTGAATATTCACTGAGAGAACATTCACTTAACACTGCAAAGTGTTAAATATTTTACTGGATTTTATCCAGATTTCTTACTTTAATTGTTTCAAATGCTGGAGTAGCCTAGTTAGGTTGCCAGGTTCAGTTCTGTTCAGTAGCCTCTTGATGTTTTTATTCCCTAATTGCACATATTCCATCACTGTTGAAATTGAACACATTTAGACATGTGTTGAAGCCACAAGGGTGGGGACCAATTAAAATACTTTGGAAACAAAATCAAGATTTGGTTGAGAAAGGCAGGGTCTCTATGAATGACAGATTGTTGGGGAGCGCAGCCTGTGGCGCCGTCCTGACCCCAACAGACACGCTCCGCTCTGCTTCAGTGGATGATGCTCAACACTGACTGCTCCTAAAGGCATGCAGAAGCCACAGCCCAGTCCCTGTCCTCAGCCAGCTGGTGCCCCCCTCCCTCCATCCCTCTATTACTGCCTCACCCCCACCAATGCGGGACAGCTATCTCCCAGTATCAGCTGGAAATGTGATGGATGACATGTGGAGGGAGAGAGAACAGAGCTCCTCGGAGCCCGTCAGGCTCGTTCCCACCACTCATTAGTCTTCCATTTAGCCCAGCGCTGGGCCAGCCACCCCGATCGCGCACACACTCCCTTGAATTTTCTGGTAAATGATGAATCCCTAACCTTCCCGCTGCTGGACGGGCCCGGCGTCTCCTATCGCATGAGAGGGAGAGGCCACCATGGTTCATCTCTTTCAGCCCTTAGCCCATCAGATGAAGCGCTTTGCTTTGCTTCTCCTTCCCCACAGTCAGATAGTGGCCTAATGCAACAGGAGGAGCTGTCATGTTCTCGGAGTCTGTCTGTGGTAGATACATCCTGCAGAGGAGAAGCCCGCTCCGCTCAGGAACTTGAGCAAAAGAGCAATTTAGAATTTTTATCTAACAGTGAGAAACTTGGGGGTCAGCTGTTTTACTTCTGTGCTTTGGTGCCAATGGGTTTCTGATAGAATCCGTGATGCTCACGAGCACGTCTCACCACAGATTCACTGGAACTGTGATCCTTCTCTAATGGCATTGATCAGTGGATGGGGATAGAAGAGGTAGCATCCAGAAAAGATCACTGACACCATGCTAAGATTTGATGTTCGATGCTCATCTGCACCTTCCTCTGCTCTAACAAGGACAAGACCTTTGACACCTGCTCGTGTCGGACACTGAAGCACTGACATCGAAGGCACCAAACAAACAAGGAAAGGTTGGAACCTTTGAAAATGCCAAAGAACGAATAATGAATCACCAAATCTGGAAGTACATAAATAAAATGTCAGTTTAGTTATAGAGTAGTCAGATCTTGAGGCGTCTGGCTGAGAGCGAGGATGTTATTGTTATTCCATCTGTAGTCTGGGCACATGCTTATCATGGTATGTTTCACTACAAGTTAGCAGCCGTTTCTCCATCAAATTGGCTGCTGAAACAAGAAGAAGAAGCCAGAGTGCACGCCAGTCATTACCGGATCCCGCTGTAACTTCCTCGCATAAAATCTCATCTTTGAGTCATTTCACGTTCTGTCTCCATATTGCTTTTACGAGAACGGGGTCTCCTCAGGTTAATAACAGTTTTCTCCAAAGATTAGTACAGGAACAAGAGGATGAAATGTAAAGAAGGGAGTTTGCATTTTGATAATGCAGCGCTCCGCTCCATTTCCCTCTGGGGGCCAGGCTGAATGTGGAAACTGTCATTAATATAGCGTACTTGACAAAAGAGCAATGGATACATATCACACCCACACCCACCAACCCATGCTGAATACCCCTCACCTTCCAAACCTGAAAAAGAACCTGTGGTAGCCTTCAGTCTTTATAAAAACCCAAAAGATTTTTCGTTTGTTCAGTAGGAATGAAATATTTAGTTGTATAGTAAAAAAAAACATGGTGGCCTCCATAGAGAGGAACTCCTTGTTGTATATCTAATGTATTTAAAGGGCCTTTTCTGGGGTAAAGACAACCACAATTTATACAAGATAAACTACTAGTGAATTCACCTTGAGGATTATTCTACATTCCATTTCTGCCAATAGTTCCCTGTCACTTACATCTTGAACTGTAGTGGCCTGCGTGTAACATATAAATGAAAATTCTAAAATAGAATTTCACCAAAAAAAAACACTCCTGTGAAAAAAGCCATTCACTGTGGAATGCCTCCCCCACCTACTGACTGACAGCTAGCACGCTGTGAGAGTAAAGACTGTTTCATTTTAATCACCAAGGCTATGGTGAACACTCTCCGTCCTTGATGACGTTATTTCCCAAGCCACTGCCGTTCTCCATCAGTGCTGCCACCGTTCAGAGGGAAAAAAGACAATGGTGATAGACTTTCTTTGTCGTGGAAGCGTTGTGGCAGCTCTGTCATTCCATGTCATGTTGCTCCGGCATCGACTTCTCCAGAGTGAATGTTTGAAAAGGCAAAAAGAAAGGGGGGGGGGGGTTGAGCTGTGCACAGGAGGATGCCTGTATTGGAGTAGTGTGCCAGGTTTAAAAAACCTGAAAGTGTCATTCATTAGTATAACTCCTAAATAAAAAAAAATAAAAAAAACAATTTAAATGTTGATGCAATCATTTCCCAGTGTGCCTTACTTTTTAATTACAGGCCTGTCTCCAACACACCTGTCACCCGTCTGTTTGGGTCCAGACTTTGATAACAGGGCAGGTGGACTCGTTTCGAGGTGCAGCTCTGGGGACGTCAGTGTCGCTCTGCTGATCCGCTAGAAGGTCCACTGCTCTGGTCCAAACTGAAAAACCTGAGTTTTAGACCCAGTAATTATTATTGAGTGTTTGGTAATCCAATTAATTTTCACCATCACATCACAAATCCTGATTTGTTCAAAAAGGTCTGGACTTTGTCTGCACCTCTGAAAATAAAAGAAATGTTTCGAGGCTGGAGTGATGTGGTTTGATTGATGTGCTGCTCTGAATTACCTGAGGCCCACAAAGACCCCAGACTATTTGCTGGTGTGACTCATGGGAGCGTATCAGACACCTCAGACCTCAAGCATTTTTGTCTCGATGATAAACATGTCGAACAGTTATAGAACAGACATATACATTTGTTAAGGGGGGGGGGCGGTCTGTGTGAGTCACAGGATAGAAGCAAAGCACTGAGCGGGAAGGAGCTATACTAGCTGATGCCATGAATGCAGGTGGCATCTTTTTTTAATGTACGGTGCATTTACTCGCAGAATGACTCATCCCCTTCAAAAATCGCGTCTGCACCCATACTGCCTCCTCCCAGGCCCTGGTCCATGTCTGAAGCTGTGTCACGACTACTCTGTGAGCAAGTGAGAGACACCACTACCCGGTTGAACCTCAGACTCTGAGAATTATGCTGAATGCAGGATAATCCCTCACTGATCTAGTTTGAAGGTCGAGGAGCAGTTCCCCACACTGAGGTGAACACTGCCACACTGTCAACACATGGTGGGTCGTGGAGAGGTCAGTGTCGGGATGGCGACGTATAATACTGTTAAAGAACTGCTAATATTAATACGAGGGAAAGCCGATACACATGTATTAAAAACACAAAACAGATTACATGGCTGACTTCTCCGAGACACTTTCCCCTTTAGCTTCTCTCGCAGCTGTAATCTGATTGTGCTTTAAAAAGATCGAGGGCAAACAGGGATATCATTCAGATCATGTGGTGATTGAGCAGAGACGTGGAGGACAGCGTCAACAGTAAACACAAAGTTAGACTGAGCCACAACATTCATCGCTCACCTTTGAGTTCATTGCTGCCCTGTTGAAGGACACCTACTGAATAATATATTATAAATATGCTCTATGTGATCCATCTCAAATGCCGAAAACATGACATTCCAGGGGATATTTTAAATAAATAAATATGGACTTAAATAAAGATTCACATTAAAGTTTTAGAGCTATCAGTCAGCCCTTATTAAAGTACTTATATTTTTAAGGTGTGCTGAACATTCCTCCAATACTGATGAATAAGCAAAGTAAATTTAGTGAAGCACCTCTCACAGAGCCAGTCACAAAGTGCTCGACAAAGGCACAATTAATGAACCAGACATAAAAACACGAGCACACATTGGAAAAATAAATGGACAGAGAAGCCAAGGCAAAGGCCAGGTTCTTCTTAATACTAAATTAGTGGAATATTTTGTAATTTTCTGTATTTAACTAGCTTTGACTCAATCCCAATTACTTGCAATATACTTTAAATTATTCCATTTCAGTTATTAAAATATTTCAGGATGAGGAAAGTTACATCAAGACTAAAACAATAATATTATCAGTCAATATTGATCATTTTAAGGATGAATGCCACATTATTTATTTCCAGATTGACACTTGATACTTGACAAAAAGCACAACAATTGTGAATATACCAAATATGCCAAACCATTGCTAGACTGCAACAGATTAAATTAAACTGCGGATGTCTGCCTGTCCTGTTTTTTCAAATAGGAACAGTTGCCCTCTCTTGCCTAAATTCAGTCACAAAAGGAAAAGAGCAGCTCTGTGGCCAAGGGAAAGCTCTGCCTACTGTATGGAGCTATAATGGCGCTCTGTTTGACACTATTGATCTGCTGTGGGTGAGGAGCAGGACTGTGCTGAGGGATAGTGACCACAGGGGGCTGTGCTTTACTGTCACACACATGCTGGGGATAAACCGCGTTACCAGTTCATTGTTGACACTGCTAAGTCAACTTGTAGGTGAGGACGAGAGAGTGAGAGAGGAAGAGCAACTGTGAATGCCACGCCGCTCCTGTCTGAGCGAGATAAAACCAGGTGAGTAATGCAAATTGTTCAACAAAACATGATGACGAGCGAAAGGGTGCGCTATGCTGGCTGCACTGACGCAGTAATAGAGTAATCAACGCGCTGAGGCAAGTCAGGCAAAACAAATGTAATGTGTCCCTCTCTGCCTTTTGGCTGGACTTCCAGTTCTTTCTTTGAATTTAAAATCAGGTGAGAAATAGGGCACTGATTACGTTAGTCCCGGCAGAGCGTGTGTCCTTGGGCTTTTCACACACGCGTCTCCTGAAAGGCCAAATTGCTAAGTAACATTTAAATAGCACAAGCTGCGATTGGAACCGTTGGAAACGTTTGTCTCTTTAGGGATAACTAGTGTTGAGCGCGCGGCTTTAAGTATGATCATGATGTATACTTTGGAATGCTTGGATTGTCAGTGGAGCGGCGTGAAGCAAGGGGCCATCAGCGGCGTGTCCGGGGGCAGGAGGACAGGACAGCACAATGTGAAATCTTGTGGATGAACAGATGGATAATTATCAAACGGGCAGCATTTATTGTTTTGATTATTAAAACTGACAGCATTACAAGCAGCTGTTCCTCCCCAGTTAAATTCTTAACCTTTAATTTGTTTGTATGACAAGTTAAGTGCCAAGGTCAGATGAGCTGTCCCTAAACATTCTGAAATGCACATTCTTTAGTGTTGTTGAACGTTGGATTCCATCCTCATGTCTTAAACCAGATAAACGCTGCTAAACAACAGGCTAAAGGAAATGTTTTTTTTAAAAAAAAGCATTTGGATAAATATCGGTTCTCGTGTCTTCCAGATATTCATCTACAAAATACATTATGAATTCAATAATATTTTTATTTGGTAGAGCAATGTTTTCATGTTTGGCTTATGTAAATGTCAGTTTGAAAACACACCACATTTTTAACTGCATTTCTTTTTTTAAATAACAGCAAGGGCAAAGCTACGCGAGATAATTAGCTGCTGCGAGTGAACAAGTGGCTGCAACCGTCAGGGAAGATATAACAGCAGTTGCGGTGCCAATTGTAGAGTTTTAAAGGCACATTAAAGTCCATGAAAACGAATAAGGAAACCATTCAATTTAGTCCTTTGTGTTTCCTCCAAGATACAGCAGTAAATCATATCTCTGCACTTTCTGAATATTCAAGGTCTAATGGACGATGCAATCAGGCTGAGGCAGAGAGCGGAGGTTTTCAGTGTAGTCTCTGTGCCATGCTGTATTTCTAGAGGCAACGTGAGGAAGATGGATGGTTGTTTCAGTATGTTGGGGGAAAAAAATCTAATTAGTCTCTGTTCTATACATCTGCTTTTCCACTGATTGTGTTTTGTGATGCATGTGTGCATTAGGCTAAATCAAAAACTATTGTTTATTTATTTTTTTTGAATGTTCATCCATGGCAGTTCATTAGAAAAGACGGCTCCATACCAACGTTCTAAATCAGAACTTTATAATCGACAACTGTTATTAGCGTAGAAGAATCCATAAAATACTGACCCTAAATTAAACATGAAGCTACAAGATAACAGGGTCTAGCTTAGAGACTGTAATTAATTAAAAGAAAGTCGCTTTGATCATGTTTATGCTTCGAAAGGGAATAAAAGCGTGAGGGGCAAAAGAAAACTGGAAGTAAAAGACTGGGGACTGAATTAGCCGACTCATTAATTAGCGCCGAATAACAGATAGAATGAATTTCTGTAATTTAATTCAGTCATCCCACAAAGAAATAATTACAGCTGCATGTATAATGTAGTGCAGGAGATACATTTTGATCTGTGAGGCTCTGTTCCTGTCAATATATTCATCGGTGGTCAGAGCGTGGCCTCTATTAACCTTCCAGCCTGGTGTTTGGACTGTCAGGTTCGGTCGAGTTTAAATTAATTAGCGCGTTAATAATACGCGCAACAGCGGTTCAGGGTGGTGAGAAACCGTATCGCACGATCAAAGCGAAAGGTAAAATATCTGTTGTCAATTCTGGATGACTGGAAGTGACGGAAACTTTGGGAACAGCCACTGAAACCAACTGCTCCCCATGGAGCCTCTGGATTTGATTGTAAGCATGAGCAGAGAAACAGCAGTTACATTAATCTTGTCAGCAGGAGTGTACTTTTATGTACTGACTGTGAAATAGATATTTAGAATACACAGGTTAAAACCAACCTCACTGAGGAGAGAGCCAAATATAAACAGCGAGAGAAGATTTGAAACCTCAGAACTCCAAGTGAGGGATCCCTCTCCTGGGACAGACACAAAGTTGCTTATCATCGTTTAACATCGACAAAATAACAACATTTAAAACATTCATTAGAAAAGATGGAGTCTAGCTGCTCTGATTCATTACTAATTCACCAGTAAACAGTATCTTCGAGGATTATTTAACACAAAAAAAAACAAAAGATTCTAGCAATATATATAAAATACTAAGGTAACTAATCGATTCAAATGTTTTGTTGTTATAAAAGATACAAGCTGACGTGGCTTTGACTGCTTTTTGTTTGCTTCTAAGTTTTTTCTCTTTGACAATGCAAATCTCATCATGCAGTAAAAGTGCCGGACCACGTGACATGTTGTCTGCTCAATATCCCATCATGCACACAGAAATGAGCACCCACAATGCATTTCACTCTGTCTATAGAGCCTCCTATGTACAGTCCATCTTTCTATGCGGCTGTCTTATAAATGATTATGAATGATGTACGTGTGTGTACAGAGCTGTACTTTCACTGAGAGCACAGCCAGAGAGATGCGAGGCAGACGATAGGACCCCCCGTGGAGCAGTGTGGGAGCTGTGCACCGCCACCTCTCCGTGTACCCAGGATCTGGCAGCAGTGTTTGTTAACAGGGCCTCAGTGACTCAACACACACGTGCACACGAGCTAACACAAATGGGACACGCAGTGGGACGACTCTGAATGAGCAAGCTCAGCATCATTTGATGCCTGACGCCTTGTAACAGCCGCCATGCTGCCCAAATGGAGACTTTGTACGACATCAGAGCAGAAGCAGCTCTTCAAAATGTACAAGTAATGTTTGCTGGCTTTCAGTTTCCTTTTCCAGACGGTGCGTCATTGCAGCCACAAGGTCTCCACCTCGATAGCCTCTACAACAGGGAGGTAGCAGTTAGATAGGAGACGCACAAGCACTCTGCTGCAGGTTGCGACGTCGCAATCAGGGCTGTCACAGATTAAATCTACACAGAAATGATTCCTAATGACCAGAAGGCAACTGACAAGACTTGTTTAATGGAGGCTTGAAGCAAATCTTGCATACGTTTGGTCTTGATGAATTATATCTGGCGTGCTTCTTTCAAATGAGAAACTCACATACTACAGAATTCCATACCCTCAATGACCACACAGCTATTTTATGGTCTTTTACTGTTGTTTTTATATTTATTCTGGTTTTTTTATGCCTTTTTTATGGAGACCTTAGACGCCTCTAGATACAATGCATTATTATTATTTTTAATGAATCACAAATGGGTGTTTTACCACTGAGTTGATGTGTATGTTGTAGTCTTATGATGAAAGAACATGTTCACAGCCTACTTCACTTAGCACCGTGACAGCCTGTAGGTCAGAGTCCACGCATGTACATTTGTAAATGAACACGAAGTGACGGCAGAGGTAATATTCCTGAAGTTGACACAACTTGCCCTTTCCTGGACTTCATATATTTAAGACTGAACAGGATGCAAGAGGAGTATTGATTTGAAAAGACACGGTTGCCTTTAATCAAGTAAACTGACCTGGCTCAATCTATTCTTTCAATTGCCAATTGATTATATTAAATGTTTTGCCATTTTTCGTGCATAATGTAAAACACTGAAAGCATGTAGAAAGAGTCTTAACGGAGATGAATCGACATTCGAGTCACAATGCCGGAAAATCTCCATCCTAATTTGGACATGACATTTGAATGCATTTATTTATAGTAATGATTTCATGTTGTTCTCAAGCCCCCATAGACATTATGTTGAGTGATATTTTACAGTTTAATAATCACCTTTATTACACATATTATTGACCTGCTCAACTGTTTGGGTTCTCCTCCTTTTATAGACAAGCGTTTGATTGGCACTCCTTATATGGAGTTAGTGGCAGCCCTTGTATATTTTTGGTGATGTTGTGTGATGTTGTGTCACTGTGTGCGGGAGGGAAACTAACACTTAACACCTGCTGACTTTATTCACAGTCAAACCAGACCACTGGAGCCTTACATTAGCTCATATCAGATAAACTTTAAAATCCATTTTCACCCCATCTCCTGCATTAGTTTCCTACAGAGAATACTTCACTTCAGGGCCAGTATGGTGAGGAGGGAGGCTTGAATTAGCTTGTTCCTCTGGTAATTTCAAATGGTAAATGCAGTGAAGGGCAATGTAATATAGTGTATTACATTTTTATGCTTGAACAGACAACCCTGAGAGTAAAACACATCCACTAAATGTTCAATATAGGGCTCAGTGATAGGCACAAATACACTGTTTGTATTCATAAGTTGATATCCTTAACTTTTTCTTTCCATCTGTGGTTTAAGAGTTTAAGAGTTTTTAAGGCCACTGTGGCAAAACAGTTTACAAATGTAAGGAAGAACTTTCAAAGCACTCACTTTGCAAATGAACACAATCCTAATTATTGTTATCATTTTATTGCACAGCCCTAATTTGGTAATGCCAATAATTAGTTAGCTGCAGTTAGTTACGCCCTCTGGAAAAATGGTACTTTCTTCAGAAGGAGACTCAGAAGGATTTTTAACCTTTTTATGGAGAATTATTCATTTTGGATTCCCCTCCACTGATATTTTAGGTCACTGCATCTTGCATACATTAGTCACTGTTGTCCGTCAGCGCACATAATGAGGCCTAATGGCAGATAATTTATTCAGAGCTGCACGGCCTCCTGCTCATATGGTACTTTTGTTATCCACAGTGAGAGCCGAGCACGACGCTGAGACGTGTCAGCACACGTGCACTTCTGTTTACACACTCATTAAACACAGGCAGATGCATGTGCATACACGGCTGACACTTTTATTAAAATCTCTTCCAAAAAAAAAAAAAAAAGCCCTTTATCTTTTCTTTATTGAACAAACTGCATGCACAACACAAGCACAGTTCACTGGACTGGTGCAATGCAACAAACAGACATGGAAGCCAACACACAAACACGCACACGCACACCCCCATATCAGCCCAGCTTCCACACAAACACCAGACAAATGGGTACAAGTAGGAAAGCAATAATAGTTATTATCTCAACACTGATGACAACACAGAATTTTGTGTCATTGCAACCAATTTTGTTCCAATCTTTGTCATTTCAGCCGCGGTTCAACTCAAAGCAAAGGACAAGTGGAGTGAGATCAAACACAGAAACGTTTTAGGACCTTTAAGTCACTGCACAGTCCAAACGCCTTATATCAGTTTAACCAAGTGTTGACTGCAAAAAAGCTTCAACTTTCAATATTAATTTTGACATCCTGCAGTGTGCAGGAAAGGTTGTCCCTGTTTATTCACTTCTAATCTGTCCATTTAGGAGGTTATTTATATGATATGTTTATTGCTGCAGATACTCTTGTTTGTCCTGGGAAAGAGATCCCTCACACATCTCTCTCTGACGTTTCTGCATTGTTTAAGAACAGAGGATGTCACTCCTTGTGAAGGCCCTGTGAGATAATTGGATTTTTGTGAATATGGGCTCAGCTATTAAAAGTTGATTGATTGATTGATTAAAAGTGTCCTTTGTAAATAGCTGGTTTTAAAGCAACTGTTGAAGAGGTGGGTAAAGGTGATCCAGACTGCTGTGCTGCTCGCCATTTCTGCTCATGGCTTCTGTCTCGAGGTCACGTTTGCCGCTTTTAGACACCCGGGTTTCTGACTGTCAGCAGGTGATTAGTACTGCGGGTACTATAGTTGGTAGAGTTGGACAAAGAAAGAAAAAGTGAGAAGAAATGCAGCTTTACTGAACGTGAAGGTACACATTCTATAGGTTACTATTGATTAAGAGTACGACAATGACATGGAAACCTATGGCTGAAGAGGTGGAGTGTTCTTCTAATACCACCACAGAGAGGCCTGCTCTCATAAAGGTGACACACCATCTTCATACAGACAGTCAGTCCTGCTCAACTGTTACAACACTACAACCCCTACGCTACGATTTACCAGTGAGAGATGCACAATACCGAGGACAATGGCAGAGTACATTCAGGGAGGACAATGCACACGTAATGACCCTGCCTGCACAGATCCATGTACGGCAGCACTGTACCGAACGTGGGAAAAAAAAAAAAAGATAACAGAAAATAGAGCAATTTCCTTTTCTGCTCTGGGGTTTTTCTTCCACTGCAGACCGCAGGAGGAAAACATGCTTTAAATCATTTCCTTCATTGCATTTGATTTGCATACAAGCCATCTAATATGGAGGGATAATAATGAATTATCAATGATATAACAATCTAGACCGCTTGCACAGTGATACCAGAAAACACATTATGATAATGACTACAGCTTATACTTTACTTGCATATCAAATTTTATGGCTTTAAAGTCCTAAGTGTCTTTTCAATGTTGCCTTCCTTCATGTTGCCCCCCCCACAACTGTGGAGAATATACTGCTGTGCAAAAATGTCTTTTTTCTTTGAAGACAATACAGGGAGGAACTCGTGTTGAGGCTATTAAGTGATAGCTAGTGTTTCACATCCGCACAAAACAGCAGGGAAATATCTGAGCAGGAATAAGCAGCAGTCAACTATCTGGACTAGTCCAGCCTTGGTCATAATAGTTATACACCAACACCACATTTAAATTATTTTATTTATATTTGCTGTAACAGCCTTTTAATCGTAGCCATATGTACCTTTTACTGTGTAGAATTTAAACACAAGTAAATTTTAAGCATAAGAGTATGTATAAATAATGTATTTCTGTCGAGTAGTCAAGTCAAGTTTTCAGTGTGGACTAGTGTGTAGCGTTTAGGTGAATAAATCTATTGGCATAAATTACATAATAATTCAATTTCAACTAACCTGAACACCGGTAGAATCCATCTGTTTTCACTCGTATGCAAATATTTGAATATGTCGCTACATTGAACCCTAAAACCAAGCACTAACCCTTGACCTTTTGTCTGAATGCGAGGACCAGACAAAATGTCCTCAGTGTCTCAAACTCTCCTCAGTTTCCTTGTGAGGACATCACTGGTCCTCGCTGGACAAGGATACAACACACACACAATTAAAGTGTGGCCACTTATAATTATGAACTGAGAGGGTAATGCAACCTACATAAAAAGGCTACTAAAATATTTCAGGGCGACACACTTAGTGGTATTTACATCTCCCCATTAAGCGCTCAGTACCAGTTACATTTCACATTTCAGCTGCTCATAAAACTCCAATTAGAAATATTATTAAGCAGCAGGATATGGAAGCCATCATTGACTTCCTGCAATATTCGTCAATATCATGATTACACCCTTCCTTAAAGACAAGGCAAACACTTTGGATTAATAGTCACAAGTTGTTAAACCACTTATCGTCGTTTCCTATTTTATTACCACTACATCATCAGTTGTTAGCATAATGAAAACAGGTGTAGACTTTGAAGATATGATATAAACATAAGGAGCTGAGAAAGGTGTATTTACAGCACACTGTGGAAAGCAAAACTCAGGAGAATTTCATTAATTAATTTAATGTAATTAAATATCTCTTTAAATATCTCTTTACATTTTATACCTCTACACTGAGAAACTAGCAACCTTTTATCAGATGAGAACATAAGTAACTGGATAACACATATGTTTAAAAAGATGGCAGCAAGGCTTAAAAAAAAAGAGCCGGTTTATATAATCACATTTTGATAAGATATCTAGCAATGACCAGAAGAAACAGTATTTTCTCCTTTAATTAAGAGCCAAGCCATGTTTCCACGCGGCTTATCAAACACTCGACACCGAAAATCCCTCTAAATCTGAGGAAAGTAAACGGCAGGAAGTAAAAGCAAGTAAGTCATTTCTGGATGTGAGTGACACAGCCTATTAACACAGAGCAGGTCAAATCAGAGCCGATCAAATTGAAAGTAACACATCAGGACAGAAAGACAGCAGCTCCATGCTGGGTGTCCACAAAGCTTTGGCTGAAAAATCAGCTATCAAATATGGGCGAAAATGACTGTAATTGCATAACAGCTATCCCAGCGTGAGCCCTTTGGCATAATGCACAAGACAAAGGTGAAAACGGAAGGAGAGAGGAGGAAAGATTTACTGACGGAGTCAGTGGCCATTTATAATTTCCATTTTTCCATGTAGATTGGCTGGAAACTGGAGATTGCTGCTGCCTACAGATGTTGACTGCATATTGTAATGCAGAGCGAGGCCCAGCATGAAGAAGGTTGGATTTTTAGCATAAAATATAGAAAACTCGGGATCTAATAAACATGTAAAACCAAAGTATCAGGAGGCCTGTTTGACAGATTTCACAGGATCATAAGCACTTCCAGCGCTCACGCTGCACAGCTAACAATGGCTGACACAGAAGTGTGTAGTACACAGATGATAATGATGTTGTGAATATAGAGATCAAAGTCTTTTTTTTTCCCGCTCTGGTGATTAAGCGTCCTAACAAATGCGCATATGCGGACAGCCTTATCACCTAGGACCACACAGAGGCCTTTTCCATATCTGTGGCTCTCAGATGGCCAACCTGCGCCCGCCATGCACTATATGCTGCCAAATAAAAACACCACAGGCGCTGCCTCAGTGGCACAGCCCGGCCTGTTCGTTTGACTGATGAAAGGAATCATTCAGAGTTCCTCAAATCAGGGGCGAAAAGAAAAAGTTTGCAGTGGTTTATCACCTCAGGACAACTAGTTGGTAATTAAATGTAGCATGGGTGGGACAGGCATCTGGAGAATTTGTTTGGCTTGTTAAAACTTCATAGCTATTGTGAACTCTTTTTTTTTTTTTATTTAAACCTTAAGTCTAATTTTAAGCCTAAAGCGCACACTGTGTATCAGTTTTGTTTGGGAGCGGGGAAAAATACCTTCATTAGTAAACAACTACAAAATGAAAATAAGCATGTAATAGCTTTTTGTGTATTTAATAAAATGTTTAATTTCAAAATTGCTTCTGTACTCCTCGCCCTGCCCGAGCAGAAAAGACTTCCTCTCAGCACGTTGCTTGTTTTTATGTTGACAAACTGACTTGCTGCAGCCAAGCCGAAGCTTTATAAATGTTTTGAGCCTGTGATTAAGATCTGCTCCAGTCATTACACTAATGCACATCCATCTGAATTAATACCATCCTCATTGTATTTCAATATACATGTATAAATCATTTTGTCTCATCTGTTCACGGTAATTACAACAATCTCCCCATCGCTTTATCTTTATCCCACTGAGGAGGAAGCAGTTGCTTACAGGGGAGTAGCAGAGCCGGCAATTGGCTGGGGCCAGGGGCTCGGAGGGGTATTTCTATATGAAAAAACTCATCTGAAGATTCTGATGCACGACAAAGGTTGGCTGAATGAGGAGTAATTATTAATTGTATGAGTATGAAGATGTTGCTTTATGCCGATTCACCACTTGTTGTCTTTCTTATCTGTACATGATGAATTTTCCAACATAAAAACCTAGCATGCTATTTGTTGAGTGAAGTGTTTCAGGTCTTCAGGCTTGAGAAAGAAAATAAATAAAATAATAATAATAATAATAATATGTGAAAGAAGAAAGAGACTGGCGGCAGAATTCCACAGTTTGAGACCAACACAAAAAAATCCTCAGTCCGACACTTCTATGGAGAAGAAAAACAAATGCACTCTTACCTCAGAGTGAAGATCTCCACAGGAGAGTAGGCCAACACCATGATAAAAGCTGAGACCGTTTCCCTCTGCCTCATGGGCGTAGCTGGAACCATGACCATAAAGTTATTATCCAGCCTGTGCTCGGCGAGAGGAGGAGGAGAGGGATTCTGGTAGAGCTTCACACCACCGATCCTCTTGAGTGGCGTGGACGTGAAGGAGCCGAACAGCCCTTCTTGGCTGGAGCGGATGAAGCTGTCCTTCCTGGCCTCCTCCGAGTGGCACTCTCCCGCCTCGGTGGACTGAAGCGTGTAGTAGAGCTCCACCGGGGTGCCCTCTGTGACTTCGACGACCCTCTGGCGTCCAGGCACGACACTGGGAGGGCTGAACCAGCTGGCCAGCGGCTCCAGCTCTGCCACGCACAGACCCAGCTCCCCTTTCAGCTGGCAATTGCCGTGCACCTCTTGGGTCTCGTGGAACGCGAACATGTGCACGCAGGGCAGCTTGTCGATGGCACTGTAGTCGTCCCAGTCCCGCCCTGCGATATAGAACAGCACCTGGACTTTGGGCTTGGCCAGATGAATCCTGGCATTCATTAGGAAGGTCTGCACTTTCCAGTTGAAGGTGAAAACTGAGGAGGCGGGAAAAGTCCCCGGGCTCTGGAGGAGCTCCAAAGGGACGGGCTGCTCCACAGACAGAGGGCCATAGCTCGCATTGAGGGAGGGCAAACTTCGAGCCTGGTAGATGAAGAAAGACTCGGTCCGTGACATCAGGCTAGAGTTCCGCATGAAATCCTGATTGGCCTCCTTCAGGAAGAACGCCAAGTCAGCGTTGAGCAGCTGGTAGTTGACAGGCAGGTACGTGGGGATGGAGGAATATCTCTGCAATCCTTCTAGGACGCGACAGTCTGCTGCTGCAAGAGGCACAGGAGAAGAGTCGAGTCAGAACAATCCCCCACAGTAAAGTTGTTGAGAGAAGCAGGTGTTAAAACTAGCACCCAGTAAAGTAAAATATATTTGAACTTGCTTATTACAGGACAGTATAAGCCATGTGTTTCATTCATATCTGCTCTAATTCTATTGCACCTGGTCACTGTGTGTCTGTGTTTGTATTAATCAGTATCACAACAAGAACAATGACTTTGTGCCACCTTTCCTGGAGTATCACTGTGACTTGAGTGTCTGTACTGCATGAATAAATGTGGACTGCAACGTATGTATGAATAAAGTTTGTGAGCTTCTTATAGTTTCATTATATTTGATGAGAAGTGTCTCAGGGTTAGATTTGGAGACTGAGGGTGTGGAGCAAACCTGAGGAACTTAAGACTCATAATGTTGTTTACCTATTCTTCCAACAAAACAGCACCCGACTGAAAACTATAGCAATTTTGTTCCATTTAGGCAATGCGCCTGTACGTCTGCTTGTGATTATGAAACACTAAACCATTGGCAGCATTTATTTCTTTTTAAAAACTAAAATGAGTTTTTGCAAAAAAAAACATTTCTTCAAGAAAAAGTTTTGCAATTAATATCATTTTGATTCCAGCGCTAACACTTACGATGCAACAATGCACAGTGATGTCTGACCGAGCCGCATGTTCCGAATCACCAGCGAAATGTGACTGTCCAACAGGTCCAACATGGCCGCTCATCAAAGCAATTGTTTTTTCAAATGTGCCGCGTCCACAGTCTAAGAACAAGCTAATAGCACGTGCTCATGTCTTGTCACCTGTGGTCCGTCTGTTTGAGGAGCGGCACAGTTCACACAATAAAAATAAAAGCTTTGACCTTCTACTCAAGAGCAATCCACTGTGTGATGACTCCCTCAGCATCTTCACTAACTGCCAGAGGACTTCTCTCCTCCGATTATCCACCCAAATCAATGACGCAACAGTTTGCAAATCAGTCCGGAGACGTGTGGTTCACGGTGCCGCTGTCCTGTCCCACCTGAGGGGCATCAGCGCGCAGACAGGTTGGAACGGTCAGCCCCGGCTCACCAGCGGTCCTACGCTGAAAGGCCAGCTTCCTCCTGAGCGCCACAGAGCAATTTGTTCTTTCCCTGAACAAGCCGCTTAGAGTCATTTGTTGACAAGTTGCATACATGTCATTACCCCGCTCCCAAATGAAAAGCCTGACAGTCCAGCAAGGAACAATGTCATCCCGGGGTCCCCGTGCACCAGCGCTGTTCTCACTCTCACGTCTGAGTCGTCGGGTCTCAGGTAGAGTGAAAGCAAGGAGCTCTCTCCAGGGGAGTGAGCCGCTCACTCTGCAGAAAAGTAATCTCCTCACAGCTGATATAAAGAATTCAGATGTGCCCACATCTCTGCTAATACACAGGCTGGGAAACACAACATTCCATGCATAAATCACCGCCCACTGCTCATTAATAAACCATGGAAAAATCCATGCTAAACAACCGATTGTGAACTAGATCCATCATTTTTTCTGGTTAACTGATTTACAAACTTTAAGTTGTGCAGCAAGAAGAGGCATCTGGATTTTTTTTTAATAGAATAATTAAATTTCAGAGCACAAAGATGAAATAGAAATCAAAGGCTGTTCTACATTTGAATATTTGTTCAATCGCTGCACGGCTGCTCTGTTCATATTTGATCCAAGCAAATTAGATCAAACAAGACCCCGACCAAATGAATGAATCTTCTATTGTTTACAAGAGCAACACAAGAGCAAGAAGAGCTCCTGACTTGAAACGTGGAGACACTTTGTGTTAACCACAATGACCAGAATGATTTAAATTCTATTTAAAGGCACATGGAATACAACATACTAATTAGGATCTTGGTTTTGCTGCACCAGACTGTTACTGTGTCAAATTAAACATACAGCTTGTTTAGCTCTCACTGACATTTAGATTCAAGAGTTGGCATTGATTCGGCTCCACTATATTTTAAACTATGTTTAATGCATGAAACTTTAACACTCAAACTCTAAACTTTAAATGACTTTAGAAGAAAGATAAAAGATCATATTCATATCTACGCCAAGGCCCACAGTCCTCTTATGAAACCATGTTTGAATTCAAAAGATTTTTTTTTTGGATCTGCATCAATTTACCACATAAGCCGTATGCATTTGTTTTCATTGAGTTCAATGAATTATTCCTCAGAATCGGAATCCTGGTAAATATTTTTGCTACAGGTATGAATAAAAAGATGTTTTCATCTTACCTTTAATGCTCCTGTGTACTTAAGTGCATGTTCCAAATCAAATAATGGAACCAATAAAAACAAGATAAAAGCAGGTCACTTTTTGTGCACATGCTAGTTTCAGCATGAGCACAGAGACCTAGTTTACTCTAGGACTAAAAAACTGAGTGTCTGAAAAACTGACACCGAATTTAAACATTGGAAAATAATCCTATTTAGAGCCGAAGAAAGCCTGGAACACTCCAGACCCAAATCCCACATAAATCAACAACAAGAATCAGCGGTGTCTGTGTTATGGGCTGGAATTAATAAATTGTGCTTTTTATAATAAAGCTTTTTTCAAGATGAATTATTCTCCCCTTTGTTCTGTCAGAATAAAAACGTAGCTCCAGAATGCAGTCTTAAATATTCATGATGTGCTACAATCTAATAAAATGTTAAAGCATCGAAAGTTTGAACCTGGAGCACGTAAGATCTGTTTAGCTGACAAACTGCTTTGTTATAATTGTTGAATTCTAGTGATTGAACTGATATAAGAAACATGCAGACTGATATAAAAACATACTATTTAGAGCAAGTGTACGTCTTTTGTATTTATCCAGTGGATCCAACAAGGACTCCAACCACCCACTAGTTGGTTCAACAAAATTTAAATTTCACTCTAAAATTAGGTCACAACCTAAAAACTTTAAATACATGACACCTCCTTGATTATAACTGAAAAAGCCTGCAGAGTCTTCACATACAATTAGTTACACACGCTTACTCGCAGTTGAGAAATACAGGCATCGTTTGCTTTCTCAGGTAGTTGACTAGAGTTGGTAGCCATAACTTAATCCTGTTGTTTTTACACTTGGCCTCACTGGTCATGACCTTTAATCTACCGTTAAAGGAGAGCAGTCAGGAGTGATTTTTTTTACCACCACCATAACAGGTTATAGTAGTTTTAATCGATATCTCCAGGTCCAGATGCACAAATATCTCATATACTTAAAAAGTAAAAATTAAAAAATTAAAAACAGCAGAAAGCCCCCTAACCTGTCCTCAGTCAGGAGGTGGACTGAGCCAGAGGATGGTGAACTGAGATGAGATTCATATAGCAATAAGCTAGATTTCCTTCAGGGAAATGTATGCAGATTGAATTATTATTGCTCACCCACCCCGCTATCTCTCTTTCTCCTTCTCTCCACGCAGTGCAAGCGTGTGTGGGTGTGGTCACGTGTTATATGCAGAGCTGATGATGGATCGCTGGAATAGGCCCAGCAGTTTGGATAACACGTTCCCCCTGCTCAGTCTGAGCTTTCACTGGCAGCGGAGCAGCAGTGCCAGTAAAGTCAACAGTCCCATCTGCCACTCCAGCCCAGTGGCGTTCTTCACACCCTCAAGTCAGGGAGCTGTGGCTGAGGAGTAGAGCGGTCGTCCTCCAACCAGGAGGTCAACAGTTTGATCCCCAGTCTTCCTAAAATGCATGCAAGAGTCCTTGGGCAAGAAAACGACCCCCATGGAACAAATAATAGATGTGCTGTATGAGTGAATGGCACACTGTGCTGTGAAGTGTTTTGAGTGGTCATCAAAAATAGAGAAGTGCCACACACAAGGGGGCAGGTCCTTTGTCCTTTGTCTTTTCTTAAACTAAGAAGAGCGATTGAAAGAGTCTTAGTAGACGTGTGTGATTCTTGTGCCTAAATGTGACTAAAAGGGGGGGGGGGGGGGGCACATAACATTAATCTGGCCAAAAAAAAAAAAAAAGCAAAGATAAAAGAAAAATAATGATAATTCAACTGAGAAAAATGTCGACTTCAGCATACACTTTATGTTCCACATCATGTATAATTAAATTGTCCTATTGTGTGGCATTAAAGTGTAAAAGGATCGAGAGCATTATGCTGAGACACATAATTCCAATGTTTGAACGTCTTCTCTTCCAGTTTTTCATACCCAGGCCTGTTTCTCTCTCCTCTGTAAATGGAAAGAGCGTCGATGTTCATGGAGCAGCTGAGGTCAGGTCAGAATCCGACAAAATAAGAGGCCGGGCGCTTCCCAGAATGTTCCAGTTGAATGGAAGCGGTGTGCGTGTTCACACGGGCACTGTGTCATTTTTACCCTGGCAGTTAAACTGTGTTGATTAGTGGACTGAAAAATCTGTTGGTCCTGAGTGAAACCTCTCAATAACTTTCGCCACTGAAAGTCTATGCAGATATAAATGGTCCTCTGAAGATGCACTGCAATGTCTATTTCCCTCTACTACTAAAATAAAGTTGGTCCTTGTGTGTGTTGAAATCTGTTGTCTGTTTTATTTGTGATCTGAAAACGTCTGTCCGTCCCACCTCAGCTGAACATGCCGACGGCCTGAAGTCAGTCAATGAACTTGATGGCATAGAGAGACATGCTGCTGTCACTGACGTTGACTCCAAATAGTTCCCACACAGATTTCCTCTCACAGCAGCAGCCTGAACAGCATCCGGATGATGAAGTCACACTTGGACTTAACAAGCACAGATTTCAGCTTTGATTATGGCACAGTTAAGTGGAAGAAAATCTTTGCGTCTCATTGAGGAAATAGATTTCTCAGTCTCTGCCAGAACTGCTGTACTTTGTGTATAATCCGGTCTCTCCAGCGCTACACAAGCATACAGCATGTAATCGCCAGATAACTGTTTGGCTTCTGATTAATTTAGTTGTCACTTATGAATATCTGATGCCACTTAGAGTCACACAGAGTTAGTTTTTGCTTTCCAGTACCGGAGCTGACCAGTCAGAAGTTTTACTGTCAGACAGTGGTGTGCAGAGGAGAAGGGAAGTCGAGTGCTAACTAACCAAGCAGCACTCCTTCCCTCTCCCAGCCTCACACTGGCACACTCATTCTACCACTGGAGCTGCACGCTAGGATATTTAGAGCCAGAAGAGGCCTGGCGGAGCGGAGAGTAGCCTTCACGCTCACAGTGGAGGAGTAAATGAAGAGCCACAATAGACACCAGGGATGAAGATGCCACATTTCCTGCTGCCCAGTCCTGGATCTAAGGCTGTGGGTGGACACAGAAGTAAACGGCTGAATGGGGTGTCGGGTGCCCAGCTTTCTGCTTCAACACACAAATCGAGACAGGGGCAGATAGCTCAACAGGAAGTGGCACCAGTAGAGGAGCAAGAATGAAAACATAATGAGAGACAGAAAGTAATCGCCCTATGATACCTGGATTCTCTAAAGCATGATCCTCAAGCATTATGGTTTCAGTGTCAAGTCAGTTGAGATTAAAAATCCTGAAATTCAGGGCTTTGAACGGAACCTTTTTCTGCAGCTGCACAGGATTCAGCGCCTCTCATGCTGACACACAATCAGTGACATCTGTAAACTCAGACGGGGCCAAAACAATAGAATTTGATGACATGTGTCTTCATTTGCATATAGAACGGGAAAGTGACACGTTTTAATGCCAGGTGTGAACACACACACGCACGCAGGCCATTTGTGACTGGATCTCTAAGGACCTAAATACAAGGTGTGTACGGCAGGTTTACATACGAGGGGATTATCTGGCATTCATAAAGTAAACATGGATTCCTGGTAATAGGAAAACAATGAAGCATACTGAAAAGCTGACGGGAAAAAACACTCTTTGCCAAGGTCTACAATCACAGTCCCTCTGAATCTCATCTTGACCCCGAATCATTCTGGACTTTGCTATGAATGCCAAGCAGGACAGTCTTAAACATGAGGGATGATAGAAAGTGCTCTGGTCCCATCGGACCACGCACATCATATTTCTCGCCATGTTCAATTAATAAGGGCTATTGAATTTCTGACCATGCATCAAGAATAATAAATACTTATTTCCTTCAAGGATCATTGAAGATGATTTATGCTTTTGTGCCACCAAGAAATTCAGGAAAGAGGAACTGGGGAAAGAATCAATACATGACACAGTATGGTATTACTTCTTGCCAGCCTCCATAGAGGAGAAATCATTCAGGCAGGTAGAGGTCTGTGGTGTACGTCTGGCCGTTAAGTAAGACTCATGGAGGAGGGAGGCTGGACAACAAAACAAGCTTTTGAAATTTTAAAAAGGGACCAAGCTATATTTTTAATAAGAGTAAATTCCAGCTCAGAATAATTGTCCCTGATTAAGGTTCTGATTTAAATTTGCATGCGTGTGTGCTGGCAGGCTACTGAGAGACCTGCTGGGGATGTTTGTTGCTTTGCCTCTAATGGATGGCCACATTTAGGATGCTAAGAGCTAATAAAGAGTAATGGGCCTGTTGCTTCACCGGGGGAGGAGGAAGACCTATTTTGAGTTCATGAGAGAAAAGCATTATCTCGGGAATTAAAGAGTATCGACCGATGGAGAGTAAACACTGCAACGCTGTACCACTGGCCTATTTGGTAAAGCTCTGGATGGAAAAGATGGTCCCAAATAGTCGCCACTGTTAGCGGCCCGGGAGGGTCAATTGGGATGTCATTAACGGATGCTGAGAAGCGCCAACAGGTGCTGCAAGGGGGACTAATATGTCTGAACCAGTGTCAACGCAGCAGAAGAATGCAGACTGGGAGGCAAGTACCCTGGACATCCTGGGTATCCCACAGGCAGGGAACAGCATCTCCTTTGTGACAACCAGTGCACATGGCTGGAGGGGGAAAGGGTTGCGAGCCTTTGGCTGGGGTGGGAGGCGAGGGACAAACACACATCTGTGTGCCAATCAGTATTCCCACAGCCCCTCCGGACTTTTCTAAAACATAAACTAGATTCCCCTTAATGAATCTCTTCCCCTCACACCGGCCATTATTGCAGAAAGGTATCATAAATCAGAGGCATTCACAGGGCAGAGTCAGAGAGCCCCTTTGTGGGTGCACAGGGACATTTAATGGTGAGTGCACTCTGTTAGGACAGTGCACACAAATCCAACAAGGACAGTAGGCCACCTACAGAGGGGAGACATGCTACAACAATTAAACAATTAGGATTATACAGGTGGATTCCTGACAACTGATAATCATCCATGTTGCAAGGGCACAATTAGAGTGGGGTGCATCGGGGGTCCCGCCCACCCAGACATGGAAATAACTAGCATTGGAACCTATCACCATCCCCTCATTAACAACAACTACTTTATTAGAACTACACTAATAAATGTCCTCCCACCTTAGCTTCCTCTGACACGGGTGACAGGTCTGCTGCGTGTGGTCAATTTTTAACATTTTCCTGAATCTGGACCTGAACATGTCATATCACATTGATTCAATATAATTAAATATAACCTGTGACTGTGTTGACTACCTGCCACTCCGCTATCCTTGAATATTAAGTACGATGCTATGTCTATGAACCAGTGGGAGAGAGCTTTACAGCTGGACTGAGTGGTGGCCAGTAAACTTCAGTTACAAGAGAACCTTGTTCCCAAGCAGTTCAGCATGAATAAACAGGTCTTTACAGTGCGGTAATAACATTATGAGTGACAGCTGAGACTGACTCACAATTGGTCAACTGTATTAGTGAGACCCCCTCCCCCACTTCTATCTGCACAGACTCCAAATGATGATATGGTTTCAAGTGTTCGTATCTGGAATATATCTGATGGAGGAAGTGGACCCACATGGTGAATACTCAGAGTATAAATGATCATTGCTACAACTAATAGAAAAGTCATATAATCAAATACCATTACTGGCACATTCCCCCCAACCTTGAATGGTTTTTGTGCGTCTGCCGGGCATCATGTTAAAATTGGCTTTGCCGTCACTTTAATTTCCTTTTTTTTTTTTTTCAACTCAGGGCTGCCCTCTTGAACGAAAAACCATTAACACTGCACCAAATGAAGGAACCAACAAATATCAAATGAGGACATTACTCAGCACAAGCAAAGCAGATTTATTATGGATCGTGAAGTCTGTGATTTCTGCAGCTTGAAGATGAACTGCTGTGATTCTCTGATGAGCGCAAGGCAGCCTCCGGTAATGAAAGTAGGCGCAAATCAAGCCACAACATGTTCCTCTCCTCCACGAGTCGTGGCGCATTAATAACAAACTTTTCCAAACTCGGCAAATTCAGTTCAGAGTTCAAACGTCGTCAGAACAACCCACAATGAAGGGTTTTTACTTACTATTTGCTCAAGCCAATATCATGAAGCTTCAGGGGGTTTGCTCAGGGGCCAGTGGATGATAGCAGTAAAATCTGCAAGTTAATTAAATCCGTTTATGTCGCCGGTACAGAGTGAAAATGTTTCTCCCAGATCCCTTTATTTATAGCAAGGTGTTAAAATCGGCCAGTAAATGAAGGAGTTCTGTCGCGTCCCAGCATGCTTAAGTGCCTCCGTATCCAACCCTGCTCCCTCCCCAAATCTACTGGTAAACCTCTCCCCAAGGTCAGCCACATATCGGATGATAAATTCTGCCTGGAGCTCCCCTGCCAAGGCTGGATTCCCATAAACGCAGCCAAACTGCAATGAATGCGTTCCTCACATCGCTTATGAGTTTTGTTTTTTTTTTGGGTTTACTCTCCTATGTTGTGCATCACCCGGCTACAGGGTTATTGCTAAATAACAGAACAATAATTATGCTGATAATGCCTTGCAGTACTAATCGGAAAATGCTTAATATTGATGTCTGGATCACGGCTCTTAAAATGTAATTGCAGAGCAAAATTTCGAGACGGTCGCAAACACGTTCAAAGTCAGTAAAAAGAAGCAGACGAGGAGAAACAGGTGCGGCTTCACTCGGGGCTGTGACGGGATTTGTCTACTTAATTTGAAAATGTTTCAACTTGCGGTGCGAGAAATTCAAAGCCATCCCAGGTTGCATGATCACACTTCATCGACGCACAACAGACAGTGGCAGAGTAAGTGATACCACTTCACATTTCCAAGGACTTTTAAAATCAAGCCCATCACTGCTGTCAGTAAAACAGATCCACGGATCCTTCGGTGCGTGTTCCTTCCAGCTGTTGGGTGTTTGTGGCCAATAAACATGGACTTAAATCTACTTCAATGCCTAACACATTACATTGTGTTCATGATCTGATGCTAGGTTTGCTTCATTTCTGGTCTCGTCATAAACATGTAACACTGCTTCAAACATAAAAACACATATCTCACATTCTTTCTTGCGAATTACGCTCCACGAAGACTTCATTACACGTATGTGTGAATTATAAATAAAAGTGATCCATTGTGAGTTGCCGGTACATTCAAGGGCTGATTGCTAACGGGAACCTGCAAATAGCTAATCTGGCACATTTAAATGAGTCTGTCAAAAGGGCAGATGAATGGTGCTTGTTGTTTTCATATTGTGAAAACCCCGGCTGTACAGAGAGGATATGAGATAAAGCTATTGAGGGCACAAATACAGTTTCTTTGTTTCATCCAGTGAAACCTGATGTACACACACACATAAACACACACAGAGACAATAACCAGGTTTGGACATGAAGGAATGTGAGCTTGTTAGCATCTCACGTTATAAAGGTCATTGTCTTGCACCCAACTATCCAACATGTGCCAGCAGAGCATTTGGCAGCATATGGGCTGTGTGTGTGTGTGTGTGTGTGTGTGTGTGTGTGTGCGTGCGTGCGTGCGATGTTTGTTTGAGCACTTGTCTCAAGTTGTGCAGATCTGCTTCGTTTTGCTTTCAGTGTAATTTATTTAATATTTATTTAATCTTTTGTGAATTTATTGAACTTTATTTTTGTTGTTAATAAATATTTTTTGTGCTCACTCTAAACACATTTCCCTTGAATGTTTTTCTATGGTTAATCATGCTTCACTCCAGCCAAAAACAGAATGTTGTTTTCACCTTGGTCGGTGCGTGTGTGCGTGCGCGCATGTGTCAACAAATCATGGACAGATTTTCACCGAGCTATTACTTCGGAGTGTATCTCCCGATCATTAATTTTGGACCTGACTGGTCAAAGGTCAGGGTCAACAAAAACACAGTCTGAAAAACACATTTTCCAAGATAACTCTGCAGTTAGTTGGGATAGAGAGACATTCAAAATCTCATTTTGATCAGAAATCTCATATCAGAAAATGATTTTCCATATCATGATATTATATGAGAAGTGGAGATTCAGTAAAGCATAGTTCAAAAATGCATGATAAAAAACACACAGCTCTAAATTAATTAAAAAAGCTAGATCGTATCAGGTAGGTATTTTCAATGCACCGATAAAAACGAGTTTCTCTTCCCCTCTGAAGCAGTGTCCGGTCTCCCCACACTGAAAGGAGCCTGTATTGTGGCTCCAGATGAACTAGCTTTAAATCTGCAGTTTAACCTAAAACCTGCCAAAGAGAAAAGTAACTCCAGCGAAGTGGGGCTCTATTTTGGGCCAGAGGAAGAAAGCTATTAAAGCAAAGGGAGAAAAATGTTTCTATTTCCGACCAGATGAGAGGGAAACAGCAGTGTGCTTTCACGCTACTGACAAAATCTGTTAGGTTTAAAGAAATGTTTCCATCTAGCAGTGTGGTTCTGCCACCTTTTGTTTTCAAAGCCTCCCTGTCCGGCTGACAGGCTGGACTTCATTTCAGCGACTGACAGCGAACCGGAGCGTAGGAAATTCAAGAAGACAAGAAGATTCCTATTGAGCGAGTACAGACGCGCGCTCTACTGTGTTGAAAAAGATAAGTTATTGAACAGAGGCTAATTAGAACTTTAGTTCTACAAACATTCTGAGATGCAGAGCAGCTCTACAGCCGGGAGCGGTGGAAAAAAAACATTGTTTGAGTTCATCCTCAATAGGCCAACCCAAAGCACCATGGTTTCTACTGGCTGAGTACAGTTCGACTGAAAGAACCAAGAAAAGCAGAGAAGGAAGTGGTGCAGCAATTACTGAGAAGTTTTATACCGTTGCTTTGAAAATAAGGAGAGAAGTGAGGTGGCAAATATCAGCCTCATGAACCATTCCATCTACAGCTTGCACGCATGTTCCCTCCAGCTCAGAGCTTGCTCCTAATTACCAGGTATACAAGATATTGAACACTGTAGTGAGGGGAAATAATTAACCCAAAACATGAACTTACTTTTTCATTTGTATTTAGCTTTTATGTTATTATGAGAAGACAAAACAGACATGATTACTGCTGATAACAGACAATTCATGGCCCCCTGGAAACCTCTGGTCGGCCAATATTTCTATCATCACACAAGAAAAGAAAAGTGTGTTATCACCCCATTGTTTTAAACTTGACTCAGCTCCAGTGGAGTTGTTCAGCCGCTTTAAGACAGTTGAGGTTGTTGTGCTTCCAGGTGTAAAATATTACCAACTATAACTTTGACACCACTGCTCCCTTTCATAAATCTGGTGACACACTAAAAAACCTGCTATAAAAACATCATCATGCTGACAGCTCTGCCAAAAACCTGTCTGCCTGCCGAGCACAACAGAGGACCGGGATATCTTCTTAAAAGTATCCCTGAAACATGATATTTACGACAGGTCCGAGGCGCCACAACCTGAGCTCCACTGCCAAGCACATTTTTCTTCACGTTTATGCAAAATCTGAACTTTTATCTTCAAAGATATTTTTTTCTTCATCCTTTACAGAAAATGAAAGATTTGATTTGAGGAATTTGAGTAATTCAGCCTTTTTTTTTGTTTTCTTTAACTTGACGAAATTGGATGTTAGAATACTTTATATTGTCAAGGCCAAATAATATCAGGATTTATTTTAAATTTAGGCCTTGCAGCTTCAAGTTTCCTAAATAACTCTTGTGACTTCTTCTAAAACCTTTGAAAAACCACAACTAATACACAATGATCTCCAGTGATTCAACACTTTACTGTGTTGATGGTCTATGTTTATTTTATCGAAAGTTATGAACCACAGTGAGCTAAAAATCCTGTCCCTGTCCTGTCACATGAGTTGCCCAATAGCCAACTATCACATCAAGATCAAGCTCTGTGGTTTCATTATGGTTCTTTTATTCAAATCAGCAGAGACAGAAAATAGTGTGAGGATAGTTGTTGTTTTAATTGGTGAGATTTCATTGAGTAAAGAACATGAACACGCTGAGACATGAAGAAGTCCTTCCAAGCACAGCGTGTAAACTGCATCTACACTGGTTGAGTCAAACCACATCCATTAATATGATTAAACCTGGTTCCTGGTTCTCTGGGTAGCGCCCACTTCTTCCACAGCACAGCTCTATTTCTTACAACATGAAGAGATATAGCAGAAATAAATCACAAGTTCACTTCCCAGTTTCCTCTGTGAAATTGCATGCGACTCCAGATCCCTTATCAAATAATGGACAGAACTCTCCCCGATCTTGCACTTTCAGGTTTTATGCACTTTCTATGCTTTTGTGTTTTGGGAGAGGATCTGAACTTGTGTTTTCAGCTTTCGGAGCATTTGCCTCCGTGTCCAGGTTCATGTTTACTGCGCCGCATCAGAGCGGTCCCCGCTCACTTCTCCAGAGGCTGCTACGTCATAAGCTGTTTTCACACACGAAACTTTGCCCTTCGCTTATAGTACACAGCAGGAGATTTCCAGTGTCAGACCGGTGCTCAACAACAGGAGAGGGACGCGGACATTCAGGCGCGGGGCCTCGTGGAGAAGAGCCTGCAGGGGATTCACTGCAGTTTCAAAAAAATGCTCCTGTTGTATCCTTTCATGCGCTCAATTGTGAACATTTACAAGGGCACTGGCAGGAGACGTTTCATGAAATGGCTGGAATAACTAATTCAGATATTTTCTTTCCCACAAACTGCTGCACCCGACAGCGGCGACCATTTCCATTGGTGGTTAAACCCATGATGGAAAGATGACGTCCTGCTTGAGAGAAATGGGCATGAGCACCAGCACAGCTGAAACTGAACCATTGTGGACGACAGCGCAAGCGAGCGGCAACTCAATAATGCGAGTGAGCGTGCAACGCCAGCATTTCATAGCTTCATAGCTTTACAATGAAGCCGGGGAGCATAACAGCGAGGTAGAGACCTGTTCTGAGAAGTGTGGAAAAAATGGTGGGTCCGCCATAGTGAGGATAATTATGGCGATCAAGCGATCAACACCTTTCTTCTCTGATCAGGAAACCAGACGGATTTGGACAGACCAAGTTTCCTTGCCGGGTTCAGATGGTGAATTATTCTGGCCACTTAGTTGTTGTATACATTCTGAATATACAGTTTATCATTGCTGTACTTTTTCTGGCTGCTTTCCTGAGCTTGGGCATGAACATTGTTCGACTGTTTGTGGGATATGGTTCACGTCTCGTACCAAAGCAATATGAGCTTCTTCAAAAAAAAAAAAAAAAGAAAGAAAAGCAACAGACATTCTATATAGGGGCTGGTTTTGAAGAAAGAAAAGGCAAACAGCTTGGCTTGTAGTTTCACACTCACGGGCTAAATTAGACATCCTACACATGACATATGCAATTAAGGATGGAGCGAGGATTACATCACTGATTTTCAGCGCCAGCACATCTAATTAGCGGGCGTTCACACAACACATCTTCAAGGTTCTCAGAGAAGGCTACCAAACAGCAGAGAGCAAGAGAGCAATAGTTATCGAATGCAGCCCCACAGGGCGAAGAGACACTTGGCAGCTGCTTGTTTGACACTTATCTCCAGCTTATACGGGGGAATGCCCTCCGAGCAAATCATATCAAGGCCTCCATCATTCGCTGTGGATCCGAGCCAGGAGTGGAGGAGGATGGAGTGAAATTTTAGAGGACGGCCGCTTCCTTCTGTCTTAACACAAAAAAATCACTTCTGTAAATAGAAAAACGTGATGAGGAGAGATAGTCGCTTCACATGCGTGGAAACTAGGCGAATTACATTCAGAGCTGGGAATTGTGTTTGTTGCCTTTTCATGTTTTGTTAAAGAACCCAAACTACCACATGACTCCTGTGCATATGTCATTTAAATCTCCACGCAGAGCCAACCTCCCTCCACTGGCTGCCACTGAGGCTCAGAACAGGTCCTGGAGCTTGCATTGCTGAACTTTCAACCCAGCATGCATTCTGACAGACAGGAGCCAGGACACCAACTTAAAAGAGGACTGTTTTATGAGTTCTCTCTTATTTTACATTCACACTTTGCCTTGTGTGGTGTTGTTTTCTATGAACTCTAACCTGATTTAGAGAAACACTTATTTAGAGAGGTTGCTTCGTGACTATACTTTAGCCTTCGTGCTCTGAGCTACAGGCTACATGCCAACATTCTGACAACAGGCAGACATTAAGAAGATATAATAAGTCCAGCCGAGATAGGAAAGAGATGTGAAACCAAAGTAATGGACCAATTAACATGTGGAAATGCTGATTGGATGATGGGACAGTGAACGTATCAAGGGATTCAAGGGGTTCTAGAAAAATTCAGCACAATCCGTCCCCTCATTGATGTACATCTCAAAATGTTAAGGAGATATTCTGCTCCAGAGTTGTGGACTGACCTAGAAACCGTCCACAGACCCATTCCTCCAGCAGGGCGAATAAACAAACACAAAATTATAAGTAACCCACATTCTAATTGTGAGCAGGTGGGAAATCCGGCATTCACATTCGCAATAACATATTCCCAGGTTGAATTGGACTAATATTATTTTAGGCTAATCCTTCGTTATCACTGGGGTCATTCTGCCTCAGCTTGGTGCGGCTCTTTCCAGTTTGAGTGAAATGAAAGGCCTCTGGGTTAAGGGGGAGAATCTGCAGGCGCTGATAGCGGCTCACAACGAGCGGCGGCAGGACGCGGCACGAGTGCCAGCGCTGCCCCTCCTGGCCCGGGTGAGAGCGCTGAGCACCACAGGGCCAGAGCCTCACTGCCGCCACACTGTCTACGTTGCGACCGGACACGGGATGGACCAAATCCTTGCTCGTCATCAGCTTACTGTCCCTGAGCAGAAACAAAGCAGCCTGCCAAAAACTAAAGGGCGGAGGCTTGTGGACAGTGAGGGTGAGACGGCAGCATGAAAACACGTCTTTACTCCGCATGCCGTTGCAACAACAGGAGAAATAAATATCTGGAAGTCGACGCTCACACGAGGACCGTTGTGCTCGGCAAGTCCACTCCAAGGAGTTTGTTAGGTTAGAGCAACTCCTGCCAAACTTACTTGTACGCTGATTGCAGTCGGAGGTGGCCATTACTTAGTTACACTGATTAGGAACCAGTGATTGTGTCAGGACTGATTGGGGACACGCTCCTGCACTGGCATTCCAATTACGCCAAGTACCATCTGGCCAATGGTCCGAGTGCACTTCAGGCTTTTTACATTTAACCGAGTTGTAGTGAATAAACAAATGATTATTCTCTGGAGGCAGGTCGAGATTCAGCTTTAAAACCAAATCAGCAAAGAAACATTATGTCACTAGCACAACAACTGAAGGGGATTTTAACTCACACTCTCCAATTTGGATGCAAACTCAGTATTTAACAATCTGCTCTGTCCCTGGCAAACACCAAAATAAATCGAGGGATGTAGATTTAAAGAAAAGTGACGATGCCATGAACCGGGCAGGATATTTTACAAGCTTCAAAAGTGCTCTTTAAACTCCTGTGTCTATATAACTCAATCACATCTTTGGCGTTTCTCCACTGCAACTTATTATTTATGGGCCAACATACTTTATGCACCAATAAATCAGCAACGAGCCAATATTGGCCAATGTGCAGACAAGATCACTGCATTGCAGCAGCCCATGAAAACTAAATCAGCTCTATCTCCATGTACAGAGGGAATACAACACGTGATGGGGACAATGTACGGTGTGGGCATGAATGCAATCACATCTGACAGAATACACTTTAAGCAATTTGTTCGATTGATTTTCGTCTTTTTACTTTAGTGTTTCCAGTTTATATTTAATTAGAAACATCAACTTTATTGCATTATATTAATTAAACATTTAAAAACACGAGTATAGTGACTGTATCTCCAGGAGTTGAAATTAGTATTTCTGTATTTATTTAAATAACTGATCACAACTCCCAAGCAGATATGTGGAGTAAAACTGTCCGAACCACAGTCCAGGTCTGAAATGTTAACCTGTGATGTCAAGTGGCAGTAAAGCCCAGAGCCACTTCACTAACGAAAAATATGTTAATTCCAGACAGTGATTTGCTGTCCTGCATTAGGTTAATGCTCTTTGTTTCACATTGTAAAATGTGCTGTGTCAGAAGCACTTGTCCGTGGATCATAATCCATTCTTCACGCAGCTGTACATTAGTTTGCTGTCACAGATGAGAGGGCAGGACCGACTCCTCGGCTCGGTCCCAGCCGCAGCAGACAACAGTGATTATTTGGAAACAGCTTGAGTGATAAAACCATTATATTTGAAATTAAAATTCAATGGTAGCTTGTTTGGGCCGCTGGTCATCATTCTGCTGCATGAGCTTACCGCTGTGAATCTAAAAAAGGGACGCGGCTCTGAGTTTAACATAATCATTGTCCAATTTTCCCCGTAATCTCACCAATCAATCAGACAGACCACAAAGAAGTCACTGGGCTTTGACAATATGTACCTGTCAGATCACTGGCTCCAACACATTAAGCTCTAGCGCCTCTGATAGACGGCGTCCGCTCCTGCAGATGCAGTGACAGCCCTTTGTGCGGCCACCTGCCTGTGATTACGCAAATCAAAAACGCATAACCAAGCGGAGTTATAGATTTACCTGCGCTGACAGGAAGACAGCGAGACCTGTCTAAAGAGCGGCCGCAACGCACAGAGACGAGGATTTTTTACAGTGTTCTTGCAAAAGTATACATTTACTTTTCATATTTGTGCCGGCAGTGAAAATGAACTCAAGTTCTTAAGTGTATTAAAGTTGTTTGAGCCAGAAAGAAAATCTAATTTGGGACGTGTGGGATGCTCGCTTAGTTTCCAGAGAAAGCTCCCGGACGGAGTAATGACGTTTTATTAATGCGCTGAAGTAATAAAAACATAATCCACTTCTTAATCTGGTGGGATTTTTATTTTTCAAAATCACGTGACTCAAACAGCAGACATGGCCTTTCCTCCAACTCTGTCAAGCTGTTATAAAAAAGAGAAAGTAAACAGGTTCCACACTACAGCATGAAGCTTTAAATGCAGAGAGTATGTAGCATCATATCTCAGCACTATTCAGACTTCAATGTCTCACCTGTGGACACGTCATTTGGTTCAAAGTGCACAGCTGGTTCTACATGATGAGAATACAGGAGGTGTTCACTGGAGGAGGAAGCCAAGAGCTGCTGCTGCCGTGGTTCACTTAAAATTCAGAAAGCTCTGGAGTGTCAGGTGTGAAAGTCAGAGTGAAAAAGGGTTTTTTCATTCAACCAGACATTTTTCTCAAGGAACTTAACTATGACCTATTTAGTGAACCCTTAAGCTGCTTTCAGGCCTGCAGTGAACTCTCCGCCTGGCCAATCTGGTGTGAGGGCACAGTAGAGGATCCCTGGCAGCGTTCACAACAGGCGAGTTGGGAGGTGGGGGCGGGGGCGGGCGGGGGCGGGCGGGGGGGGGGGGGTTCTGTCATACTTGACAGACGCAAAAAAGGGAAAAATAAATATCTCCAGGTGGAAAAGCGGCGTCACACATGTACAGGCAAAGAGTTTGTCGTGCGAGCGATGGAGCCAATGAGCTGTAAAGTAAATCACCTGATCTCTGCAGCAGAATAAATACGTCCCATTCTGCCTCTCCCTGCTGCACCATCCCTCACCTGTGGAGATACCTTTGTTGTTGTGAATGAGTCTGAGGAGCGCTTAACATGTATGAATTTGAGTGAAACGTCTAGACAGCGACTGGATGTGTTAGAATAACATAGATGTTCATAGTCCTGGAGGATGACCCTTAATGACTTTTATGGAGCTATTCATCATGTGACACCAGCTCAATTTCCTCAATTGAAAGACGGGCTCAAAAATGATCAAAGCCCCTAAAGGTTTACTGACTTTGTTGATGAATTAAATGTTTGGTGCCAAGACATTTGGCTGTTTGTTGACATTCTGTGATTTAAAGTGAAAGCTCTGCAGAGCCTGGCATATCCTCACAGAGCTGCTTGCACAGCTGCAGAATCACAAAGAGAATGTTTCTTCTTGTAAGGGTTGATTGTAGTTGGTCCTCCCACTCCTGAACCGCTACAACTTTGTCCAAGGTCAAACTATGAGTACAAGTGATTAAATAATTTGCCAAAAGAATTCTTCTTTGGTGCCGCAGACATATGTAGTTATTTGATTTGTGGATGGAGAGAAAGATGTTGCCGTTACTGCAAAAGCATAACTCAACAGTGGCACTTTATCATCTCAACAAACAGCCAGGTGAGACAAGCGTTTCCCCTTTCATCTTCTGACCATCCACTGTGCTAACAGCTAATTCCACACGTCCACTGATCAACTTTCAAATCACAGTATAAATTGTTTTCTTTTAATTCAGTTTGTTTTGAGTTCAAATCCATGCAATAGCTAGGAACCTTCAGAATTTTTTCAATTTTATTGCCGGATTATACCGGGCAGCCGAGGCTGGTAGCATTTGCATATATACTGTATATCAAGTGGGTTTACTTTCTTCTCTGACTCAGACAGAATTAAAAGACTATGGCAAGCGGAGAGGTACAGGGCAGGAGGACGAGGAGACGGAGAAAAAAGAGAGAGGGAAGGTGATGAACAAGTAGAACAGAGTCAGTATAACAAAGCCTGACCTGGTCACATTCAAACAATGGAGGTCTAATTACCACAGAGACATATGTTCTTCGGTAACTACAGTTCAGCCTGCAGGCTCAAAGCACCACACAGACCACCCTGCACAGTTCAAGTGCCTTAATCATCAGATAATTATATCAGATTATTGTTAAATTATTATTATTATTATTATTATTATTATTACATGCACATAAGTATTAAGGCTATTGTATTATTTCCACATTCTGAGCTGTTCATCCGCCGAGTGAGTCTGTGATTAGCATGATTTTGTTTCGTACAATCAAAGTACGAGTTTGTCCAGTGTGCAGTGAACTGCCCCTCCTGCACAGCATCACACATCCTGGCTGTGAACTCCCCTCATGAGGAGGAGGAGGAGGTCCTCTGCTCAGACACAAGTATCCACTGATGAGAGAACACCAAAAACACCGCATCAGCACGTTTGTCGAATATTACAATGACACCACACAACCCCTCCACACCATACACCCCCCCCCCACCACACACACACACACACGTCTCCACTGCCCCTCCCTCCAAAGCTTTTACACAGATTTCCTCTATTCACCTTCCTCTAATCATGAAACTTGATTAAATTGAATGTGAGATCACGGCACTTAAAAAGAGCCAATTAACACAGGGCAGATGGGCTTTGTGGAAATATTATGGGACATTATGCTGATGATATATGAATTTATGGGGCAAAACCCCTCTTTTGACTCAGTGATTGGAAAGCGATGATGTACGCCTCCCACACGCCGGACAAGGGATTTAAATGAGGGCCCACCCACTCAGTGTGCTTCACATAATGGCCGTTAAACAAACAAAAGTACACAGTGTGACACATAAACACGTAGCGTAAAATATTCGTGATGGTCGGTAATTACACGTTGGAGTTAGAGCCCGGCGTGCGCCGTGCTCTTTTCCTTTCTCCCTCCATGAAGAAAAACTATATGGAAAACACCCGGGCGACACAAAATTGGATCTGAGAGAGGGGACAAAAAAAAAAAAAAAGATCTGCCTCTTTTTATCAGCGTACTCCTTCACACATCTCAGAAGTGCATCACAGCGCTCAAAGCACCAAGCCACGGATTTCGTTTGTTCTTTTTTCATGCTCCCCAACCCACAAATGAACACCACAACGACTTGTCACCACCAAAATGACATAAGAGGTCTTTGTCAAACTCACTCAGGACGCAGGCTTGTTTGAATTTTAACGACCATATGCTCCTGACTCAATGTCAACTGAGAAACATGAAAAGCTTGAAGCAGAATTCAGAATTTGTACTTTCCACTTAGACCAGAATTAATTTAAAGTCACGCAGTGAAGAAATAAGAGAGGGCAAAGCGGAAATAAAAATGTCCACTTGTGTCGGCAAAGTCGGTCCAGCTTATCTTAACTCTGCATTAAACATCCATGCAACTATTTTCTGTCAGGGTGTAAACCCTGTGCAAGCTGAACCAAAGACAAATAGACATTTCTCAGTGGATGCAAACAAACACGTTCTGAAGCAGAGCAGACAAACATACAACTGTGTTTTGCTCCATTGATTCGACTGATATTTTCTTTTTTGTATCATTTGTCTAAAAAGATGCAAGAATGCTGCCCCCCCCCCCCCTCTGGTTTCCTGGTCCTGGCTTGCTCAAGGACACAGGTTGCAAGGCTTAAAGAAATGCCAGGGGAGAGGCGAGAGACGCTGGATGCGTGCCACAGCGCTGGGGGGCGTGGGACCACAGCGGTGAGTCGATCTGAAGATGATGACCAATAAAAACTCTCCTCTGAGGCAGAGCATGAGAATTTCTGCATGCTTAATAAAATATTAGCATTAAAAAGAAAAAAGAGTCACTGAATCACCTACAGGACAAGTTGCCTCACTAGTCGGGGATATAGAGGCATGAGGACAGACGCGTGGCAGAGACGAGAGACAGGATGGGCTGTGTGCTTAGTACTTAAAGATGTAGACTGAAGGCTATCCTTGCTTGATCCCCTTTTGGATCTTGCTAAGCCTGAGGATAATATGAAGCGAGGGGAGATTGGATATTCCTCTCAGGAGTCCTACCTCATCAGAACACACCTTGTGGCTAAACTTAAAAGCGAGGACATGCTTTTTAAAATATAAGGAAAGAAGGGGCCAGTTCTTTTGTTAAGTTCCAGATCTTCAGGATTTGTCACAATGACATTTTTATTCAGCAGATTTTCGGCCGTGTTTTCACTCTCTCCCTGATAATATCTCTGAAAAGAAAAAACAAAGGATGCAGCTGCAGTCACGCCAGCACCACGAGACTTCCCTTCTTAATTACGACTCCAATGTGCTGTGCAGGCATTTTTTTGCTGATCGTGGATCTGATCCTCTCATTTCCTGCAGTGCGATATCAATTTCCATCACTATTCGCAGTGAGAGCCTGTGTCCTGTGGCTTTATGACACACAACGCTCAATTAGGATCAGACTGAGAAAGCCCTGGCATATGGCAAACATCATTACTGCACACTTCAAGCCAATGAGTCAGCACTCATAACAGAGGAGCTGTCAAACCCGAGTCATCTTCCGAGCCCTGACAAAGACACCTCATCAAGGTGTGCGTGCACAATGCACATGCGAGATGCAGCCTGGGAGGGTTTGGTGGAAACTTCCTGAAAAAGCTCTCCTTCATTTTACAGGTTTTCTTCTCCACGAGTGATCCATTATTGACTGTTTATGTGAAAACGGTCGAATGATTCTCATTATTGGAATCAAATAAAAACCATGAAGTGATTAATGGATTGAAAAAATGCTTGGTCTGATATTAAGTGAATTATATGAGCAGCCTCACGGCTCCAAAGACAGATTTTAACTGTAATGGTGAATAGGAAATAAAATTGCCTCTGACAGCAGAGACAGCTGCTGAAGTCAGGTTTAATCTGGGGAAATTTTAACAATCACCCGCAGGAAACACTTCCCAAACACCATTCTGGATTAAAACTCTTTTCCCAGCAGACAGAGGGGATTCATTAGCCGGACCCCCAGCTGCCCTCAGATCTGTGGATTGTGGCTGCAGGGCAGCCCAAGTTACTGCTGCTCTCCTCCACGTGACACTTAATGACTGATGCTCCATCATGTGCACTGAAACTGAAAATTACATTGTTTCATCCTGAAGAGAGAGACGGGAGGAAAGTTTTGTTTTGCACCGTGTCCTGTTGTGAGTTTCTCACCACTGCAGGTCTGAGTGATAGGTGCAGTAATTAGGGGCTTTAATATGATTTTTTTTAATGTTGTGTGCCAGCAGCCTTGTAGGGATTGTGAATCCCTGTCACACTGACATGGTCCTGAGATGAATGGTATTTAAGGTCAGAGCTGCTGGACAATACCACCGAGCAACACAGTGGATTCAAGACGACAATATAAAAGACCACGCAATGCAAAAGTATTCCTCTGAAGTGTAGGTAAATTAGATCCATGCACAATATCACTGCTTATTGTCGCTTTTAGGATTGCTTGCTCTGCTTGTGGCCGCTTATTGTCTGGGTTCTCCTGTCTCTCAGGTAAACTAGTTTCTATACGCCTGCAATAAGACAGAGGGAATAAAACTCATTGCTCGTAAGGCTGACATGACGCTTACCTCCCAAAAGCAGCAGCGCAGCCTGAAGCACGAGGACATGCAACATGTTTCTTGGAGCCGGTGGGAAAACACGAATCCCCCAAAACTAAAAAAAAAAAATGGAAAAAAAAATGTATGGCTTAATTGGAGGACAAAAATCCTAGTTGCTGCATCGCGGGAGAAAAAATAAAAAGGTTATTTTTATAAAGGTAAAGATCTCATGTATCGTCCTGGCATTTGAGGCCAATGCTAAAAAATCATCACGCGTGTGCACTAGAGTCTCTTCAGAAGTGTCTCGTCAGCTGGGTCTCTGCAGGAGCATTGGGGATGTGGAGAGGAGGAAGTTGCGCGCAGCTTTGCATCAGACTGGGGATCATTACTGGAGCAGAGGGCGCTCGGGCAGCGGCTGGAAACACCACATCCTCTCAAAGTTTGATCCAAAAGCAATCAATTCCAAAATGCGCCCGGCCCTCTCCTCCACCTCAGCCGGCTCCTCAAGTTGGAGGCTGCTGGAGGAGAATGTGGCACAAAGGCACGCGGCTCCCACTGCGGCGATAACGGCAAAACAGACAAACAGAAGCAGACAACTTCAGCATATATCCACCCCCGGGGGGACCTGAAGCTTTGGTGAAGTTCCGACAGAGCGCAACTCCGGCACCGCACGGAGCTGTGCCCCCGGAGCCCAAGGTTCCTCCCCCACCTCCGACTAACACTTTGGCACCAGCATTAAATATCCGGCTCCAAAGTCCGATATCAGACCCTCATCTGCCTCGCGGCCATGCAGACAAGCTGCGGGCTACAGGTTCAGCGGAGCTTGCGCACAGCGAGTCCGTCCAATGCGCGTCGAGAGGCGGCGAAGGAGCGAGCCTGTAACAGCTCTGGCACACAGCTGTGGGGGGAGTGTGGCGCACAGGGAGCGCACCATACAGCGGAGGGAGCCGAGGACGAGCAGAAACATTTCACATCACTTTTATCCGAATCAATTCACATTAAACCGGAACCATTCTCCTTGAGTCATCAATCAGAAGAGGAAGGGAGCGTTTTTTAACCAAAGTCTAATCTCAACATCAAGATGTCTCTCTCTTTCTCTCTCTCTCTCTCACCCTCACCCTCCTGTGCATGAGAGGAATGACAGCAAAACTTGTTACCGGACATCACTTGATGTACTTGAACACACCACTTGGTGGGCACTGGCGACCCCGTGTGGCAAAAGAGCAGCATTAGAAAAGAGAAGCGTAGTGCAAACCAGGAGCAGCAACACATAACCGACACTACAGAGGTTCGGTTCCAAATGTGTGATTCACATTAGTAACATAAAGAGACTACAGCATGTCTGGACTCATGTCATGTCAGAAACACTTGGAAACTGTCCCTGGTGCGTCTGCAGGCTGCGTCCAGAGTCAGTCAGTCTAAATGCGCCGCACATCTTTATAATCAAGGTCATCTGGACGTGAGGACTCTCTCTGCGTGAATACATTCTTTCTTTTATATATATATATATGCATACAGTAGCCTCCTCATATATCACATCTGTCTGAAAAGTAACCTAGTCACTTACAATGTTGAGTTCATCTGTTCAGAATGAAATTATTACAGTTAAAATATTATATTCTGGAATACAGTAATCTGGAAATTAGTCTGTGGACCTCACATTAGTTGGCTTTGCTTTTTAATTCAGAGAGAATAGAATTACTATTAAGTAAAAATCTATTTTTTACAAAAGGCATATTAATTCTCGAGATTGTTAGTGGTCACAGTAAATTTGACCTCTGACCACCAACTTCATGAGTGTTAAAGTCGGGTCTCCGGTTTATTCTATTTTGTCGATGCATCAGTCTGTGGATGTCGTTGGACCTGAGGCTTAAAAAGCTCAGGAAAAGTCCCTGAGACATCTTTCATTGACACAGATAGCGTGTGGATGTAATTTCACTTGAGTTAGAGAACGTAAGTGTGAGTCTGAAATCTCTCTGACCGCTAAATCATAGCTCCATTTAGTGCCTTTGCCTTAATTTCAAGGCATCTTTTCTGATTCCATTTTCTCCTTAAGGAGCCAGGCTTTTACTACCGCCCACCCCCACCCCCTCAACGAGAGCAATTTGATCCTGGAAACAAATTCACTCTTGTTCAGCTGCAAAAAGCATTAGATTCAGTGGAGGGGGGTGGTGAGGGGGCAAAAGTGTAGAGCAGTCACTTCCGTGGGGTTTAATGGAAGCCTGGAACATCACTCACACGAAGGAAAAAGCTGGTCGCTGTCCAAAAGTCGCTCATTCTAGAATCCGACACTCAGTCAAATCCCCTGAAGCTCACGCTACACTGAGGTCCATTCAGCTGCTGGAAATCAGAGCGAGCCCCAGAGCCCGAGTGGCTTGGGTTTCACCGTCTGCGGCTGCGAGTCATTAATATGGCACGTACATATGGAAAGTCCATTTCCCAGGTGAAGACGTCAGCTGATGTAAAACACTCACACACCATCCATCTTCTGATGGGACAGGTTGGATTTGGAAATGTTTTTAAAAAAACAAGCAGAGCAAGCAATCCTAAAGGCGTCGTTTGAAGACGAGGCCAAACAATCGTGCGATTGTGTCTTGACAGGAGGTTTATAGATGTGCAGAGCTCTCCCAGGACAGAACTTTGATGTCTGCAGAAAGGTCTCGAGTCTTTGAAGTCCTTAAAAAAGATCTGGATGCTCCAATGATTTGAAAATAAGACTCAAATGCCAGACAGACACACATACTCACTCTGCATTAATACACTCACACACCTATGGCCACGCCTAGCCCTATCTGGAACGCACAGGAATGTATTTTCCTGTAAGGACGCAGAGTTTCTGCAAAGAACACTGACGCTGAAACCAACTGTGGCCGCGTAAGAGCCTTTGTGGGACATTCAGACGTAATGAATAGGACTTGTAAGTGGCAACCCACCAGAGGCCGCGTTTCTGAAGTTGCCCACTGTCACCCTGTGACCTTCAGTCACTCCCCTGGGACACATTCCATCCGGTCCTTTATATTATTCATAATGAATCGTCCCCTGTGTCTTCTTTCGGGTGGTATTCTTCATCCACGACCTTAACCAGCCTCAGTAGTGTGTCCTCCAGTCCAGTGGTAGACAGGAGGCCCCAAATTCATCACCACCTTTCATTCTCCTCCCCTGGCCTATCTGATCTATGATAGCATTAATAATAACCGCTGCAGAGTGCCCCGTCGCCCTCTGCGCCTTGCCCACTCGCGGCCGGCACAGATTACCACCAGCCATTCACTGCCCCATTAAAACTGTATTTACTTATCAGCCTCACTGGGGCCGTCACTCTGTTTTCGAGACTGATGCCCAGAGGGGAGGCAGGGAGCGACCTTCCTGTGGCCTTCGGTGCTGCAAGTCACCACATTCCCAGAGGATTCGTCCTCTATTTTGCTGCCAAAGCTCGACAGCAGCGTCAGTGCCTGCTGTCAACACTTTGACAACTTTGTAAATGGACTGAGAAATACAGGTTGAATCTTTTCTGTGGTTCTAACTCATATGTTTGGACGAGAGGAATGATTAGATATAGGGAGAAATAAATTAAAGGTTCAGTGTGTGGAAGAAGTGATGAAGCTAGTGGTGAAGTGACTCTACATTGTAAACAAAGACAGGACCTGTGGTGGCATTCAGTTCTCAACATGGTGTCTGCAGAGAGGACACTCCCATTTATAAAAAGGATTTAAATATAAAGGGCCCATTCGAGAGTAATGACAACATTTTTTACACTTCAGATGAAACACAATGGTGAAAAAACAACAACAGTGATTTCATATTAAATTAAATTGTATAAACCTCAACATACAGCGCTCTGCAGTGAAGCTGGGTTTGTGAATGGATGGGTGATTTGGGACACAGTCATTATTACCCCTGTCAGACAGGTGGTGTTTTCACCCCAGTCCATTTGTTGCTTGGCTGGTTACTTTGTTTGTTTGTTTTTGTGTAACATGTTGGAGCAGATCTAGGAATTATGTTTCACTTCTTGTGACTTCCTTCCCCATTAATACAACACAGGACAGTTCTTTACCAAATGAACCAGGACTGTAGTTTGCTGATAAGATGAGAGTTTCATTTCTCAAGTCTAAGAAAACTTCTTCACATCCAGAGGTGCTAAACGTTCACACCAGCCTCATAATTAAAGAGTGAACTCACACTCACCACGATGATGATGATGATGATGATGATGATGACGATGATGAAGTTCTCCCTCGTCAAACTCTGCTGTGGTTACGCGGCCTGGTGGTTTGCATGTTGCTCCAGTATGGCTCACCAGTGTCCTCCACCCTGCCTGGTTGCAGCTCCTCAGGTTCTCCTTCTTCAGTTTCAGATTCCGTCTGAACACCAGAGTCTGATCCAGAGTCAGATCCGCGCTCGTCGTTATTCATTTCTTCTCCCAGGAGCAGTGGCCCACTACTGCGTCGTGTTTCCATCCGCCATGACAGCTGCGCCGCCAGGGAGCAGGTGCATTAATCTACCTGTGGGGCTCCGAGGCCCAACCGTACAGAGCTCCCCCTGGTGGCTGACTGCAGTACGTGTTTTTGTTTTTGTGACCTGACACTTTCACGAAAGGACCCTGAGACCTGAGGGGAACGTTGCTGTCTGTATTTGCATGGAGTGTAAATAGAAAAATATTTACTTTCACGGTGACAAGGTGATCTCACTGATGTACCTCAAAGACAAACGTTACAATGCCGTTAATTCACAGAGTCCACAACATTAGCACTTGAGAGCATTATTCTGTTCATATATAGTTATGGTAATTTGGTTGAATGTCACTACATTTGAGTGACAGCAGAGCAATCGTGATAGCATACATGGGACAAGGTGAACTCCTCTCACTCTTCCTTACTCAGACAGTTATTTCTTATCAGCTCAAATGTGTCATGGTCTACTTTGGGTGTGCTTAACTTCCCCTGACCTTTAAAAGGCCTGATTATTTCCATCCACAATCTTCACTCGGCAATATGCCGCCAGCACAAAAGAATATTAGACCCAGACTTGCCAATCTGATAATTCTAGCTCTCAGTTTGGAACTGAAGGGAAACCAAACCACAATGCCCCGCCACCCTATTATCATTTCACTGCCTCCACCTTCACCTTCAGTATTCCATCACCTTTCGCCGCAGCATGCAGCTTCTTCACGAGCCGCGCCTGCGCTCTGTTTTATTACGTCTTAAAAGTACTTTAAGATGCGGCCATGGTAATTAACTCTCCTTTATGCATCACCCCCCTGAGACAAATTACACAGCTTTGTGTACCCCGGAATACTTTGTAGCAAAGTAAATCTCCTCAGTGAGACTCCAGAGCTTGAGCTCCCCTGGCAGCACCATTTGATAAAAAATAGAGGAAATCCAAAGGGGACCAACAGGTCTAAATGTTTAATAGATTCTTACTTTACTTGAGGTAATCTGGTAATCAGAGGATCAGAGGAGGTCACATCTATCACCCGCAGAGCCAATAAAAGTCTTATTGTGTCTTGCTTCCTTTCACCTCAGGAGGAAATGTGAACCAGATAAATGATGGCCTTGTTTCCAGGGAGCCTCAATCTATTGCCAACGATTTGTGGCCAACAAAGTAATTCCGATACCGTTCTTTGTATTGATAGATGAGGCCTAAATTTAATAAAGAGCCAATTTACTCGAACGGGCCACAGGAATGGAACTGCTGTTATCTCCCCGCTGTTTTCCTTTTTCACCACCCTCCTCCAATCCAGGTCAAAAACAGACGGCGGGGGGAAAAGACAAACAGCGCCAAGAGAGGTGTTTTTGATCAAGCTTGGTTCTAAGCACCCACCATTGCTCTTCAATAACCTGTAATCCGAGTGAGGTGCTGCATGATGTACAGTATAGAGAGAGGTCAAATGACTAGGGAATATTTCTGACTTTGTCAGGTCGTTCTTTGTTAATGGGGTTGAATTTTAAGCTCAACGGGGGACTGAAGCAAAAAAAAAAAAAACTATAACAAGCTCAGTGGTTTAAGTCATATTAAATTGTGCTTTTCCTCAGGGATATTACAAATAATAGGAGCCGAGAGGATTTTTCAAAATCACTTTCAAACCGCCCGTTTTGATGACCGCAGGCACTTTGCTAACAATGCACTGCTTTGTGGATGACTCTGAAGCTGCCATTGTGAGGTGTGCAAACGTCCTCTGAAATCTGCATTAATGCTGAGTCCTTGGATGTGAGTGTGTGTGGGGGGAGGCTATAGCTGAAATACCCTCTTTTTTTTTGCCACAGCCCAACACTGGATGTGTCGTGCCACCTGCTGTTACTGTTGTCTGACAAGGAAAAGCCTGCTCCTGTCACCACATGGTGCTAAAGGTACAAATTAACCCCAGAGTGGGAGCAGAGACTGTCTGCTTCACTGGGGAAGCCCCGCCAGGTGTGTGCACAAAGATTTAAGGACTCATCACCAGCGGATTTTTAAACAATAGAGTGGATTATTCATGAGTACACAGTTGGAAAATACACTTTGAACTGAGTGGATAATAGCAAGAGAGACTTAAGCAACATTAGTGGGATGCTGTGCAAGCTGCCTTCCGTTCAAGGAACAATGCTCTATTGACTGGATGTGAAAATATTGTTTGTCTTGAAAGTGGCAAAATTGAAATTAATCAAACCTTGTTTTCCACTCCAGGGGAGATGCTCGGGTCTCAGTGGCCCAAACACATGCAGGGTTATTTGTTTGTTTGTTTCCATTTACATTACAGCCTATTGTAGCCTCCGTGCATGTGGATGTGCGTCCATGCATGTGCTGCGTTGTAACAAATGTGTACTGATACTGATTACAGGCTGTGTGCCCTGTTTGCTTGTGCTGCTCTACTGCCACCTATAGACAGACAGTGAATCAGCTATTACCCAGCAAACTGCACTTTATCAACGAAACACACGAACAGCTGCAGTCACAGATTTCAAATGATAAAGTCATGCTAGATAAAGGATTTATTTATATATTTGTATTACATTTTACTCCACAAAATGTCTAGTTTTAATTAGTATTGGTTTATTGTGGGTACAGTTTTTTTCTCATCAAAATCAATGAATCATTCTCTGAAAAAACAAGGAAAAGGTTGAAAAAAAAATTCCCATCATTTCCCATTTCACAATGTAAGGAAAGGGAGTGGAACATAAATCCTGCATCTGGTCCCTGAGACAGATTTGCATAACAATACAGTGTGTTGTGAGGCTCATTTGAACCCCTGCACAAACAGAACAGAAATCAGTTGAGTATTGTTTGTGTAAACTGGTTAACAAACAAACAATAAGATGATGAAAATAATCACCATTTTAGAGGCGGTAAAAAGGATGCGTCAGTTTAAGTTACGTATCTTCTTCCGCAAACTATTTATTGCATTACTTTCCAACAGCATATGTCCTGACACATTAAAATGCACTGTAACCATCATGCATCTGGTCCCTGATACAGATTTGCATAACAATACAGTGTGTTGTGAGGCTCATTTGAACCCCTGCACAAACAGAACAGAAATCAGTTGAGTATTGTTTGTGTAAACTGGTTAACAAACAAACAATAAGATGATGAAAATAATCACCATTTTAGAGGCGGTAAAAAGGATGCGTCAGTTTAAGTTACGTATCTTCTTCCGCAAACTATTTATTGCATTACTTTCCAACAGCATATGTCCTGACACATTAAAATGCACTGTAACCATCATGAGCTGCATTTCAAAACCGGACACAGATGTGATGAAAATGACATCTTTTGTGAGGGGGGAGTTCTCGGCAGCTTTTGAAAGCAAGCCATCTGTCAGCCAACCCAGACACGGCAGGGGTTTGTTTGCTAAACAGGACAAAGGCGAGTGTTAGCAGCCAGATGCTGTCAGCATAATGGAGGAGTTGTCAAAAAAAGAAAAGAAATCTGAACGTTGCTGTTATATATGTTTGCTGAATGAAAAGGGCATAACGGTTAGTTGTGTAATTAAACACCTATCCCACTGATCAGAGCACTGCTGCAGGGCTTCCTGAAAAGCAAATTCATTTTTGTTCGCTGTGTACTTATCGTTTAAAATTGGGATATAATATTGAATTTAATATCTTTTTTTAGTTTTTTTAGATTTTCTTTTAGATGCAGTAGTTTAATAAATGTGATACAGTGGTAGATTGTTTGTTCTAATGTTTTAAATGTCTTAATGTTAAAGCTGACATAATGGCACGTTGATGTTCTGAGCCTTTGGATTAAGACAAAGTAATTTCTCACACACACACACATACACATACATCTAATCATAAGTGTTTGATCGTGATCGTAAAAAGACTCAAAGGAAAGCGGAACCTTGTCATCGTCGTGTTTTCCAGGGGAAGGAAAACACAGACGGACTGATGTAGGCGCAGCCGCAGCTTCCTGTTTACAAGGGAACCGTCAGACGTGAGTATGTGACAGTTTCGGTAACTTCATTCATTCAAGTTATTTAAATGACTGGTTTCTTCACAGAGCTCGACGATAGATGGATTAAACTGAGATAGGCATGCTAGTGTTGTCTCTGCTGTACAACGTTTAGCTGCTAGCTAACAACACAACTTCTTTCTTAAAGCGTGAACGCAGAGGACAAGCGCAGCCCCCGGAATAAAGTCGATTTACGAGCGAAGACACACTTTTATATTCTTATTATACACATGTATTTCTATTTGTAACGTGATAAGCGACACACAACGGTAATGTTAGCTGTGTAGCTCTCACTCTCTGTCAGCGGGACTGGAGCGTTAAGATAAGAGGCACTGCCTCAGCTTCTGTCCCTGAAGTGAAACCTAACACTCCCATGTGCTCCTGTGTGGACTCAGCCACCGATTCACAGACTGTGCTGTGAGGAGCGGAGGAGACATGCCTTTCCTGCACGGCTTCAGGAGGATCATCTACGAGTACCAGCCGCTGGTGGATGCTGTGATGCGTGCTGTTGGACTGGAGGAGGGAGATGATGGAGGTGGAGGTGCTGAGGAGGAGGAGGAGGAGGACAGGTAGAAACAAGAAGACATGAATGCTGTTTGAATGATTGGTTGTCTTCTATTTTATCTGGTGTTCTTAGAGTTTAAATTTCATTCCTGCTAGGGCAGAAGTTACTACTTCTAAATTGTGTATGGAGTGAGTTTGAACAAAGTATTACTGCTGTATAAATGTAACCCTGTCCAAAAACACCACTCAGAAATGTGATAATTATACCAGTGGCACATGCAGCATGTTTTCAATGACTCCCAGTTACTTAAAAGTAAAGTACTCATCATTTTTATTGGAATTAGAATTGTAGTACTAACTCAGAGTTTGACTTAAACAATATCTCTTTCTGCTCCCTGTACAGAGTCGTAAGTCCAGAGGATGAGTCTGCTAGGCGCAGTTCTCTTGTGGAGCTTCTGGAGCGAGAGTCTCGGTCAGAAGTGTTTGTAGAAGGCATCAGCTATGCTCTGTTTAAAATGGCAGAGCGGGGACTGGTGTACGCAGCTGAAATCCTGCTGCAACACGGGGCTTCTCTTAACTTTGAAGGTGTGTAATGTCTGAGATGCCTTATTTTAACTGTTTTTAATTTCTTCAAATTATGTGCAGTAAACATTTGAATCATATTCATATTTTTTCTATTATTTTTTTCTATTCAGACCCAGTTTCGTACTACAATCCTCTTCATGTGGCAGTTTTGCGGAACAGGCCAAGTATGGTGAGGCTGCTGGTCGAGCATGGAGCAGACATTGAGAAGAGGGACAGGGTGAGAGATGTCTCTGTGATGGCTTGTCTTTATTTGACACTACTTGATTGTATTTCTTTTCCCCTTTCATTTGATGTAAAAATTCTACACTGTGTGTTGTTGCTTGTTAGATCCATGAGAGCAGCCCATTGGATCTGGCCAGCGAGGAGTCAGAGAGACTCCCCTGCCTGCTCACTCTGCTCGACTTTGGCGCCAATGTGAATGCGAGAGATAAAAACGGTGAATTTGAATCTTCATTCGACAGCCCGACTGATAAAATCTGTTACAAATTAAAATGCAAAAAAGCACTGCATTTATTTGACATAGAAATGCTTATTTTCCTTTCAAGTTTTTATGTATTTGTTTTGTGTTTTCTTTTCTTTCTGTTTTGTGTTATAATAAGATATAAGTAAAATATCAAACCTCAATTACATGTTTGATGAAAAAAATCTATATATATAATCTGCCTCCAAAATTCCATATTGTTAGGGCTCTGTGTAATTCAGTAACAATCATTCATTAATTCATTGTAAAAACTGACTGTTTTGGTCTTGACTCCGAAGGAAAAACACCTCTGCTCCATGCCATGGCGAGCAGCGACGGACTTACAGTGAACAACACAGAGAGCATCGAGCTTCTTCTTCAGAGAGGTAGTGACAGTGAAACTCACTTCATCCTCACTCTGAGAAACTCTATCAAAGCGGGTCACAGTTATATCCCTACATCCTGAAACTTGTTACAGCCATGTCCATATTGCAGAGGGTTTATTAAGTGCTGGTATGAAATGAAGGGAGAGGGAACTTCATAACAGGGCTCAACTCTCAGTGTGTGATTGAACACAGCAGAGAACGGTTGCATGACTAATCTTAATGTAAGTGGACATAACCATAGTGATGCCCTCTAAAACGAGTCTGCCTGTTTGATGCTGAAGTGTTCCCACACAGAGGTCTTAAATGCTGGGGTCTTCACACTCGTGTTTGTCTGCAGTCTGATTTGCTCCGATCATTATTGTGGTGCTTTCTTCCCTCCAGGGGCTGATCCCAAGGCTGTCACTGCCCACGGTGAAGCAGTTGAATCCTTGTTGGTGTTCCTGATAAAGGAGGCTCTGGATGCCAGTGCCGAGGACGCTGCAGCGATTGGTAGATTCTGCCTGAAAACCACACAGCTTTTGCTGACTCATGGTCTGGACCCCAGCTGCTGCATGAATGAGGATGGCGATCCCTCCCTGACACAGACAAGCCTGGAGCACTTTGACAATTTCTTCCCCCTGGCTGTGCTCTTGATGCAGAGCGGAGCTGCCTTGCAGTGCACCTATCATGGCAACTCCTGTTGGTCAGCTGAGAGCCTCCTTTTTGGGCGGCTCCAGGAAGCCCTGCAGCAGTGCTCTGATCAAAGTCACGCGTCCGAGCTCCTGGAGCAAGCTGAGGTGTTGCTCGACCTAGCGAGGGTAAACGTCCCCTTTCTAAAGCTGCCTTTAAGCTCAGAGCTCCCTACGCCTAGTCAGGACCCTCACGCCCAGGCTCTGCTGGACCTGCAGAGGAGGTTGGTAGAGCATAACGCCAGCCCCCCTGCTTTGCGATTCCTCTGCAGGGCCTTCATACGGACCCGCCTGCAGCCCTGGCCATTGGAAGACCGAGTCAATGCCTTGCCATTACCAGACCGACTGAAAGACTTTCTCCTGCCTGAGCGCACAAATACGACCAAACCTGGCTGGGACTGCTTCAAGCCCCAGCTTTCATAGCAAACACTGGGGACGCAAGCTACAGACTGGTTTCTATTCAACCCAAAATCTGGGTAAAAAAAACCCTGGAATGAATTTCACCAGAATGATTCACACTTACATTCAAACAGTACAGACATTTTCTCATACCTGGCTCATTACCTGCTGTCGAAGGTGGATATCCAAGCCAGCATTCCATCTTTTGTCCGCTGTACTCTCTCCCACTGGTTTTCATCAAGTGAAGAGGTTGAAAATCCTCCTTAAGCACACATTAAAGAAAGTGAAATTAATTTCTGGATCAGCATCAGCTCATGCCCCACCACTCCAGAAATTGGTTGAGTAGTTTTTACATAATTGTGTATCACACACAAACAACAATGAAAACATACTCTCCTTGGCAGAGTAACATAATACCTGGGCTCAGGTCCCGAACAATATTAAGCTAAACCTTAGAAACCATTGAGGCCTTTTGTTGAATTCTCTCTGTGTGTTGTCTTTGCCAAATTTACAGTCAAAACGAGTGTATGTTTACCTAATAAACAAAATAATCTATGATCAAGTTGGCGTTTGAGTTGCTAATGCTGAACTGCCAAGTGAACAAAATGAGTATATGTGTTGCATGAGACGTGTCGAGGGAAGTTGCAGTTCATAACAAAATGCACTGGATGGCAGTGTTGCTCCTGCGGATGAGAAGTAGCTCAGCGAGCAGGGTCAAAGATTTAGTTATTCTCAGTGCAGCCTATTAAAGTTGTTCTAGTGCAGAAGAGTCCATCTATATTTTATCTCCTATGATGGTGATGTGTTGTGGAATTTGTGTGTCATCTCGCCCCTCATGAAGACGGACCAATAAAACTGCAGCGTGTTTCGCCACCTGTGGTCTGGTGTGTTTATCCACTCACTAAATGTTGACGTTATTTTCTGTTAGTCCACGTATGACTGTTTTTAATAGACAAGGTAGTTGTAGTTCGACGTAGACTAGGACTCTGGATGCTGACTGATTACACGTTAAAGGGGGGGAAATCAGTGCTGTGCATTTGCCTCGAGCCTCGACTTTGAGAGCAGGAGCCAAACATCAGCAGAGAGCTTGTGCTAAAATAAAGAAACAGGAATAAGATGCTACAACACTGCAGGAGTGCAAGTGGATGTTTTGACGTGGTTTTACTGAGACATAACGTAGCTGCAGTGGCTGCTGGGGTGGAAAGTTTTGCTAAGCGTTCTAAATTCTGATGGATTCAGAGCCCCGCTCCTCTTTTTCACAACCCCACCCCCCCCTCCCCCGTCTTTGGGAATAACCAAACGTTGCCCGGTAGAAGCATGTTATGATGGTACAGGAACATCATGGGGTACGTATGTGTTTGCATCCATGTGTGTGTGATGAGCAAACTAAATAGGACATTGTGTTACACAACTAACCCCTTCCTGACATTGCTGAAGCTGGAGTGGCTCCAAGGCTTGCAGGCGCTCCAGCTCCTCTTGGTTATCTAGGTCACAGCCTCTGAGGAGAAGAGCCTCGGCAGCAGCAGCAGCAGCCCTGCATGACACACGCTTCACTCTCCTGTCTGTCTGAATCTCCCTGCACAGGCTTGACAAAACCTCAACGCTGGCCTTGGTCGAATGGGGGAGCGAGGGAGGGAGAGGGTTGCAGGAGGCAGAACAGCAAAGGAGGAGAAGAAGAAGAAGAAGAGGAAGGAGGGAAAAAATGTTAAAGATACAGAGGGCATAATGTGGAGCGGTTGTGCGAGCACTAGTGGAGGACACATGGAAACGGCAACGTTGGATTATATGTACGCAATACATTAGATGAAGGAACATAATCCATCCAACCAACAATCACAATGCTGAGGGGGAGAGGGGGGAAACTGCCTTCTTCCATAAAGAGTCCAATCCCTGCTTGTAGAAGGTGATAGAAAAGAGATAGTGGGGGAGGGCTAAGCCAGTATACTCTCCATCCAGCATTTATTGGAAAACAGTGCGAGTGAAGCTTGGTACTGAAATTAGTTATTGATCTATTCTCTCCCTGAAGCCCATGGGTCTTTCCCACCACACCTGCTCATTCTCTCACAGCCTTTTCTTTCACCACAACCCAACGATCTTTCAACCCTCGGCTTCGAGCTTCAGTGTTGATTCCTGCTGGTGCTGTAGCTCTTTTACTGGCTTTAAATTAAGCATGAAACCTACTAATGCGACGTGAAGTGACGTTTCATGTGAGGAAAAGAAAGTCTGTGTGGACTTTGGAAAAAAACGGTTTCTAAAAAAACAGTTTGTTTACAGGCTGAAACAGACAATTGTTCCATTACTGTTTCAGTACATCATAGAATCAGATAATAACCTTTGCTGTGTTTCAAGTACATCTTTCCATTTTTAAACTTCTCTTTCTCCATCTTCTCGGTATCCACTAGTCCCTGACACCATTTCTCCTCATTATTCACACAGACTAAAGAATGTGAATGCTTCATGCTATACTTAACAAGAACATAGTGAAGTGTAGTACAAAGCACAACAGAGTAGATGTCGCAAAGGATAAACCCACGAAACATTCATTCAATTGATTCACTCACACAAAACAAATTTGAAATAAATAAAATAAAAAAGTTATTTATTTTACTTTTGCTCTTCCTGACTGTCTCAATCATTTTGTGTTCTTTAAGTTGTTTTTTTATTTGAACTATTCATTTTTAAAAATGAGCAGCTCCTTGTAAATATGTTCAAGGCGCTATTCAAATAAAGTTTATTCTATTAGGCTTTTGTGTGGACAAGACAAATATAAAAACCATGCCATCTACTGTGCTCCATGTTTACTGACGGGAGCCACGAGTCCACAACCCGAAGAACAACTCTAGTTTTATTTTGAAAAATGTAGCGAAAATATGACCCATGTGTTTCTTCCTGTTTGTTTGTTTACGTCGCTGCTTGTTGGCTGAGTTCCCTGCTCTGGCCCCAACCTTTTCATCAACCACCACGTCACCAACTGACAAGACATTGTGGTCTGTTCCGGGGCCTTTTCTTCTAGAGAGCGTGAGCACATCTCCTTGTCTTTCACTAGACATTGTCTAGACACAGGATAATTGCAGACATCACTGAACACTCAGCTGCTGCCTCCAACCCTCATGGGAGTCGAGGTGGACTTTGGAGGGAAATATGGCCAGCAGTCAGCGTGTGAATGGGGGTCACGCGGAGAACCGACGCCCCCTTTTTTTTATTTAGATTGAGAGTTTATGTGTTGGCCTGGACGGCTACAAACTGCACTGAATGTGTTGTGCTGGTGCCGCTGGTGTGAAGGCAAGCGTGGATTCATCTGTGTGTGGGAGAGGGAAGGAGCGAAAGGGAGCGTAGACGTTGAGACACACAGTGCTCATAACCGCAGATGTGGTGACTTCATCCAAAAGAAATGTACCCCGTCCTATTGCTGCGCCAGTGTTGATGGAGCTCACTGAAATGAATGGCTCTCATTGCTCAGGCAAAAAAAAATAAGATCTCACTGGGTGTCGACATATTCTGTTCTTTTCTATTCTATGTTGGCTTTTATACTTATATATCAGATTGTTGTTGTTTGGCTCAGGCTGTGTGGAGCTTGACAGGGTGTGTGTGTGGGGGGGGGGGGTTGGTTGGTCTCTGAGAGATGGTTGCAGGTCGCTGGGTTCACACAGGGCACAGGACTAATCTCAGTGGGGGTGGATTGGATGCAGGATAACTGAATCCTGTTGGGGCAGGACACCTTCTCATTCTGCTCCAGGTGCTGGATCCTCCTCCAGATTGACACACACCGACGGCTGTGTTCAACAATCTAAGGGACTTTCTATACTTTCGCGGGTACGTGTGTTAAGATCTAAATGTATGACTTAGTTTTGGCACATTTTCAATACTTTTTCCACTTGTCTATAATTATATAAGTCTCTTTTTTTTAGAGGTACGCTCCAAATTGCGTTGTACCACACAACTGCAGTTTAATGCGCGTCCGTGCTTTTCTAATCTCTAACACAAAAGGACTGAAAAAACTGCTCCAACAAGTCAAGTAACCTCACAGTTACACACAAGCATTAACACAAGTCTCCTTTTGTTCACCAAGGGGGAAATCATTTGAAAGTGTAGCGCACCAAAAAGTTACGCTTTCCTCCTCCAACTCCTATTTTAGAAGCACACAAAATCCACCCTCTACATTTCTACAACTGACGCCATTTCACAGAAATTCCAGACAACTGGCGCCTGAGCTCTGCCTCCAAGAAGGACATGATGAATAGGACACACCCTTGGTATGCTAGTGAATGGTAGAATATATGGCACACTGCAGTGTTACAGCCTAGATTCATTACAGCCTCTCGTCCTCACTCTTTTCAGTGGTGTTCGCTTGCCTGCTTCTTCTCCCCCTCGCGTTTCATGCTGCTCGCCTATTTTTAAAAAAGCCTGAATTTGAGTGAAATGCACTGAGGCACCAGTAAGGCGAGCTACAGCTCTTTCCAGCACTGGTTCCTGATCCACCTCTTTGTTGTGGTCTATGCATGCCTGCTCTAGTCACATGACTGCGTTTCTATGGCAACTCGGGTTTGAGTAATCATTTGCGTTACGACCTTTATTCCCTTGAGGAAAGGGGAGGGGGAGGTTAGACTGAGCCTGTAGAAAGAGGGAGCAGGAGGAAAGAGAAAAGACAGGCAGAAGGGGAGCGGCAGAGAGGCACAGGGAAGGAAAATAGGCAAAAACAACGGCTGCAGAGGGAACGTTTCTCCCTCGCTTGCCTTTAAACTTGCTATTTTATCTCTTTCTCTTCAAGCTGCACGCCACCCTCGGCTGCACCATTTTCAGCAGTTGGGAAAAAATTTTGTACAAAGCCTGACGTTCAGGTCTGAGGTTGTCTGCTTCAGTTTTTCACCATTATGTCTTTTAGTGCCGTGACTCACTGAGCGACTGGAGCAGGCGAGTGAGTTTGGTAGGAGAGGCAGCAGCAGGCATGTATGTTTCATAAGGGCCTGCACACACACACACACACACACACACACACACACCTCCCCTTCAATTTCTTCTCAGAGGAAAAGCAGCACTGTGCCACATGTGCAAGTCTCAGCAGAAACAGATTCTGTATGTTCCTGTTTCTTGCTCTCCCGGCTGTGTTGTCATGGTTACCGAGCTAGTCCACCAAGGCACGCAGCCTCCCTCTCTCTTTCTCCCTCTCTCCCTCCCTCTCTCTCTCTCTCTGTCTCTCTCTCTCCACCGTTGGGTGATTCAACCCATCAGTTGGGTTGTGTCATCTCCTAGATGGAGTTTCTAGCTCCCACATCTCCTAAAGGGAGTATTTTCAGTTTGGGCCTGTCTACCAATTGGATTCTAGTTTGTGAAAAAAATTGAATAACTGTGTGTGTGTACGTGCGTCTGTGTGTGGGTGGGGTAAATGGGTGGGTTTGTGGGTGTCTTTTATCAGGAGTGGGGGGATCCAGCATTGACAGGAGGTGGGCTCCACTGGGGGGCTGGTGATAGACACTATGGGGGTTGTGGGGTGGTGCTGATGGTGCTGGCTGCTTCCAGGTGCCTGTGACTGGGGCTGAATATGAATGAGGGGCCCCGGTTCTCCAGAGATGGCGGCTGGGGAGAGAGCTGCTAAAACCAGAGACCAGTGGAGCCTAGCTGGCTGAGAGGCCCCCACAAGCTGCTGACAGGAGCTGCAGCTAGCCATCACGTTAATTAGCGTTTTTACTCTAGCAGCGGCAAATAGGGGGAGTGGGTTAGAGAGGGATGTGGGGGTGGTATATGACTCATAGACACAGTATGGTTTATTCATGATGGAGGAAGGGGATGTGTGTGTGTGTGTGTGTGTGTGTGTGTGTGTGTGTGTGTGTGTCAGAGAGAGAGAGAGGGAGAGAGAGAAAGAGAGTGTGTATGTGTGTGAGAGAAAAAGAGAGACAGAGGAAACAGACATTTGATTTGCACACCGCTCTCTCTCTCTCTCTCTCCCTCTCTCTCTCTTTCTCTCTCACTTTCTCTGTGCATGTGTGTGTGTGTGTGTGTGTGTGTGTTACCTTAGTAGATCGCTGATTGGCACCAAGCCAAGATATTATTACGTCTTGAACATAATATCAGCCATTCATTGTTCTTTTTTTTACATTTCACCTCCCTGAATGATTTTACATCTGAAAGATTTTTTTTTGTTGTACATACATGTTTCTCTTTTCACAGCACATGCTAAGATCCAGATAATAGACCCGCAGAGCAGGAAGCCTTATATTCATTTCTGTTTCTGCTGTTACCGAGACATTATTGATCACAGGCTTTTGAGGCCTGTCTGCGAAGCATCAGACTGATGAAATGGGTTAAGGGTGCCTCTCTCATAGGTGACCTGACCTTGTCTCCTCTGCCTCAGCCCCTGACAGTGATCCTCACCCCCACGAGGGATGTGGGGATCAATAGATTGGTCTTATACCCACACCAATCACTGAGAACTCACCATCCAGGTCGGGATATAGAAAAATATACGGTATGGAACATTCCAGAAGAAACATCTCCTCCAGTGGGTTATCTCACTGGAGCACAGATACTGGGGATTGTGTGTTTCTGAGTGTGTATAAGAGGTTGTAAGGGGGGGTTACATTACAGCTATGCTATTGTCTAATTGTCTCCTCTTATCATTAGTGACAACCATGACCTCTGTTATTGGCATATCTGCATTCTGCCTGCACTGCAGAGCCTCCACCACACTACTCGCAGCATTTTCTCTCCCAAGAGCGGCAAGGCCCATGCCTCATAAATACAAACACAATCTCTCCTACACCTCCTGACTGCAGGACAGGACTCCACACATATCTGCCCGTGGAGCGCAGCCCATTTGCATACATATTAAAGTGACGCCTCAGAAAAAAGGAAGAGAGAGAAAGAGGGGGAAGAGGGAAGGGTATGGGTGGGGTGGGGGGGGGGGGTTGAGCGGGTATATGCAAACAAGGCTTTCATCTAATATGCAAGAACCGGCATTGCTCTGGCATAAATCTGCATCTGAGCTCAGGCAAAGAGAGCGGAGCCCATTTGACAGTAAATGGGCTAGGGATTGCTGTCAGATGCACAGGGGAGCACGGCGTTACCCCACAGAGAGCAGGGGCGATTGATCAGGATGGCATGTCACATATAGCAACAACTACAAGGAAACAATACTACATGCTCAGGAAAACCTTTGGTTGGAAATAAAGGAGAAATAAAACTAGCGAGAGACCGTCAAAGTAATTCCAGAAAATACGGAATGCTTAAAAGAAGTGTTCAACAATTTTGAAAAAAGGATTGTTTTCTTGTTGTGTTCATGCAGACTTAACAAACAAGATACAACTTGAAAATTGGGGAATTGTAGAGGCGCTGCTGAGCACAATATGCTTTCTATCAACAGAGCTAGTGTTGCTCTGTTGTTTACCTTGTTCATACTTAGGATAACCGGTTGCTAGCTCCATCGTCATATATTCCATCAAATTAATTCTCCACCAGCAAGAAAGTAATAAAGCAGAGATTCAAAATCTTTGCATGCTAGCTCGCCATATCAAACACTTTTCAGACACCAACTCCAGAAAATAATGCGTCCCAACATATTCAGGTGAGGGCTGGCAGCTCAGTATTGGATGCTGGGATAAGGTATATACAGTAGAGTATTCCACTGCAGAATCATTCCGATGTTATTTACACAATGGGGGGCCTGGCAGGAAAAGTTCTAGAAAATGTACAGAACAACCAACTTGAACATTTACATTCTGCATGTCTGAATATTTCTTGAAGACCCAATATGGGGCATTGATTTTGGCGCCTCTGTGGACAAAGGCAGTAGTGTTTCCACTGTCTCTGATCCAAAAAACTTGTTCTGGCTCGCATGGGTATTTATTTTTGGGAGTGTGAAAAAGTGTGCTGATGATAATGTACAACATTATCATCAGCACAAATACTGTAATGTGAATAAGTCAAAGACATACCTTAGAAGAATGACAGCAATTCAGGATCAGTAGAAGGTAATGTCCAAGATAGGTTGACCCTGTCTTTTTCTTCTTCCTGTGCCTGCTCCAGCCTCAGCCATGACTGCAAAATGAAAATTAAAAATCATGCTTAGTTTCAACCTGCAAGCGTCTACTGTGAAATCTTGCTGGTAGAAAAAGGCTATTCCGGCCTTACCTCTTCAAATAGTCAGTGGAGTTGATGTTGCTGATGGTCCAACTTAAACATGATTATCTCCTTGATTGTCTCCTTTGCTGTTAGACATAAAGAAACAGCAATTTTTAAATGAGACGGCTTTATAGCAGTTAACAATTCCTAGTTGTACAACTTAAGCGTAAGGTGCAGCTGAACTAGGATACAAAGCTTGTGTTTACTAAACATAGGTATGTTGGCATTGTAGCTATGAGCGTTTAGTATCCTGATGTTGAGTGTCAGCAAACAAGTCACTGCAAGCCTACAACATTTATTCTGCTGCTGACCTTGTGTTATTGCGAAACAAAACCGTTGCCACTTTGACAAGTAATCCTATTTTTTGAATGCAAACTATTATGTTTTGGCATCTAATCTAAGTGTTTGTACACATTCATCTGTCTGAAGATTTTAAACAACACCGCCCACAGATGCACCGTCTGAAAATTATCTTTCAAAAGATACAGATAGAGTTTGTATCTGAGGTAGCAGAGGACTGCAGAAGTTACCAATGTTGTGTTCAGGCATGCTCTGAACTCTGCTGTTCCTCCATATGTCCATATGCAAGTATAAGGCCTGTGTTGGCAAGGAAATCACGTGATCTCCGCAGCAGAGTTAGTATGTCACTTCCTGTGTCTCTCTTTGGCAGCTGGCCTCACCCCCCTCACCAGAAGATTTGTCGGTTGTGAACGCGTCTGTGCAGAGAGCCTCCCATTGTGCTGCGTACGGATAAAAAGCAAACTAACTCTTTAGCTAAAGTCTCAATTTTCCTCGCAGGTCAGGTCTGAAAATGTCTCAACAGAGGCCATAAGCCCTGTGTCATGTTTCTATCACTTCTGTTTGGAAATGGAACTGATAAATACTAATCCCAGTACCGTTTACCACTAAGGAAAAAGCCAGATGTTAATAGGTGTTAGCATTTGCCCCTGTTTCTGGACTTTATGCTAAGCTACGCTAACTGTCAGTTGGCTGCAGCCACACATAAATTGCTTGAGTCTAATCTAACTTTCAGCAGTACGCAAAAAAAGTTATTTACAAAGGTGTGAAAAAGTTCCCGTGGTCAGCGTATTCTACACGATCGCTGACGGGTTCTGTAGTTCTGCATCGTCCAAAACAGACGGAGCTTCAACACCTCTTTGCACAAGCAAAAGTAGAGCACATGATGGCAGTGCTCAAACAAAAAAGTGCACTGGTGGAACTTCACTCACTGACTCCAGAAGCTGGAGCGCCGCCCTGAGCTCTGGGTTTCCCCTAACTCTGCGAGTATTTCATGTTAGACACCCTTGAACTCCCTTTCCTGTTTTCCTGCCTGAGCATGTCGCATTAAAGCACGCCAGTCTGTCTGTACAGGTGATCTTACGCACAGGAAATGGAAACTCTGAATGTGCGTGTGCTGGGCTGCCTATAGGTGTGCTGTAAATGTGTGTGTGTGTGTGTTCGCAGCACTAATGCGTGCGTTGCTGGAATAGTGTGTAGGGGGAGAAGGGGTTGCGGGTGGGTCGCAGGGAGATGGGGGGGGGGGGATGAAACAGAGGNNGGGGGGGGGGGGGGGGGGGGGGGGGGGGGGGGGGGGGGGGTTGAAACAGGATATGTTGGGAATAACACAAAGCACAAAAAAGTGTCACATGATCTGAAACACAGGGTAGATTTATTTGGCTTCAGAAAGAATCTGTTGCATGTGGTTTGGAGGAGAGAATGTTTTCCTTCTCTGCTCGCAGTGTGCTCAGACACAACACATGGAAACATTTTCTGAGAGGCCATGGGTCTGCGAAGAAAAAAAAGAGAAAAAAAAAAAAAAAGAGAAAAAAAAGGAACGCTCCAGACATTTTATTTCTTCTCCCTCTTTTCATGGCTTTTTAGGACTCCCTTATTTTTTCAAGCCGATTGAATTTCATACTGTACATGTGCTTGCCACATGTGGAAATATCTCCCTAATGAATATCCATCCTGCACCCGGGGATTGTGACATTGTAATTAGAAGATATGTTAATGCTGTATTTTGGTAAGAATCGACTGTGAGGGCGGTTGAGCCGGCGCTGGGCTCCTCACTGATTCCATGCGAGTGTGGCGAGGATGTATCAATGAACATCCTATTTACAGCCTCTATTTCAGTGTGTAATAAATACACCTCCACTCACACGAGACAGTTGTATGTCTGCTCTATTGTCTGCCATAAATATGCTGGAAGGGTTGGTTAAATATTGATAACACCAATTTTCTGCCCCCCCCCCCCTTCTCTCCATCACCAGCACACACACACACACACACACAAACACACATACCAAACCCCTCCTTCTCCCTCTCTCTCCCTCTCTCTCTCTCTCTCTCTCCCTCCTTCTATCAGGCGGTTATTTCACCCTCACAGTAACCTTGCTTATGCATATTGCATATGTAAATAAAGCACCTCGCCTCTGAAGTAATTGTGTGCATCTTCTACGGAGCTGCACATCTCGGCTCTGCGTTTAAGAGGACACACTATGGAAAGACCAAATTTTCCGTGTTTGGCGCTGATTCTTTTCTGTTTGGGCTCCAACTCTCAAAGTAGATGAAGTGATAAGAAAGTCACTGCGAGTACAATCTTGCGTGTCTCTGCTTTAGCTTCTTGGTTAAGAAGGAGTCTGTTACAGTCTGTGTGGAAGATTACACTGAAAGAGATTCGGATGTGTAATTTTGGAGATGAATACTAATGTGACTGCACAGTTTAAATGTAAAAAGGGTTAGATGGGAGCAGCTGTGTTAATGAGGTTATTACATTCTGTTGCATGAAACAGAATTCATAACAAGAGGGATCATGTTGTATAAGTTTAAGTTGTAGTAAAATCATTCTTACAAAACTTTCAACTGATATGTTCCTTTGACGTTCAGTCATACCACAAAAAGTCTTTGCCACAGTTTATTTTCTTCATTCAACTAAAATGGCCGGCCACATTTTCACTGGAACTCAGGGCAGAACTAATTTCATCTACAAAAAGGTGCTTAGATACATTTTTTAAGTTCAGTCTGAGTCGACTTCACCAACAGATGAACTTTATATTTCACATCTCTCATAATATGGGGTTGTAATGACCAATAAAGTAGTAAAAGCCTGTGAAATGGAATTAAGATGTTAAGGGATACCATCAAGATTTTGTTGTTATATTCTTGGGTTGTTTGTGTGAATCAATTCATCACATTGTTCATCTTTCCATGTGAAAATCAGATTTTATAAATCACACTCTACTATACTACTATACCATAGACGCCCCCCCCCCCAGAGATGTATCAATATTTAATGTTAACCCTAACAACAGACATCCTTAGTATTCATTGTGATACTTGTCTATACTATCTTTGATAGCTTTGTGCATTGCACATCAAATACTTTTTTGTATAAATGTGATGTTTTTTCACAATCCACAATACTGTACATAGTAATTGGAATGCACTAAATGATTATATATTTAATATTTTTGTAATGACACAAACTGAAATTTCTACTTGTGAAGACACGTTACTATGACGATATTACATTGTATACTACACCAAACAGCAACACACTATATTCTATAAACTGTGGTATACATACGTATACATATTGTTTTCTCTGATACCTGACCACAGTGGTTGTAGAATAATAGCGCTGTTTAACATCATGAATATCAGGTTAAGGCTCAGAGCTGTTTCAGGTGATTCTGGAAGGGGCCACATTCAGCAGCTAAGGCCCTGCTTCACGGAGCAGTTTCTTAATGCTCTCTTACGTCCATGTTTCTACTGACAGAGCAGTTTATTAGGTACAGTACCCTGACAGTACTCTATTACTTCTGCATTGCCACCACACTGGCCCACACTGCACCATGAAACACGATGTCAACCTGCTCACTGCGGTTTCAACCAAATTCCTGAGAGGGCACACATGTCACACTCCAATTTAGACCATTACCGGAGCATGATAACCATAATAGTGGCTGTCCTCCTGATTCACCTATTTGGCAGGAAATCAAAGTCAGATCCAGGTGCCGGCTATGATGTCAGCCATCTGTGTGTGTACACACAAACAGATGTGGGGCATGAATGACAGATAATCTCTCTACAAAGAGCTTTTACGTCACACATCTGAGAGCACTGGCAATATTTCTATTAGCGGGGGGCAGCCCTCACGCTATCGTTGTCAGGATCAGACTTCACACTTTACTGGATGTGTGTGTACAGTATTTTTATACTAATGTATAGTGTAATGTTACCACACAGACATAGTACAGTGACGTGTAGTCCAGTCTATTCTAGTATAGTATATTCGCCTAAACATTACTCTGTGTATGGTAAATTGCTCCTCTATAATCTATGTCACAGGAGGGAGTTTGCTCATTGTGGGAACTGTTGGTTTCTCTATGCATTGAAGGTCTTGAACTTATTATGTTGTGATTTGGCCTTTATTAGTGGCCTGGACCGAACCTTTGATTATAATTCATTCTGCATTCGCCACGGATTATCTGTGTGAAGACCTTTGCCATCTTTAGATGAATGCTATGTAAATAATGCTATTATTATCATTACACTCGAGTGCACTGTACTTTGCTTTTCTATATTAGCCTATAACATGCTATATTAGGCAATAAATTGGTATACTATAAGTACGTGTAAGGTTCACATAGACACATGTGCATATAGCATAGATAAATATGACTGTATTCATACATTTGATAATATAACATGGCATTGAAGATCCCTCACCGCTCCTCCTCTCCACCGCGCTCCCGTCAGGTTCTTTGTGTGCCTCCTGATGAAGCTGCCTCCAGAAGCTGCGGCCCTGCTTCAGTCTTCACCAGCTGCAGAGCAGTGGAGGGAAGGGGAACATTTTAGCATTTACAAACCAGACTTGCCTCCCTCGTCAGCCCGTTTTACCCTGGCTTCTTCTTTGTTTATTATCATTAACCTACGTGAGAAGAAGTGAATGGAGTCCTGGAGAGCAGCCCTGCAATGCAGCTCATTGCCCTCGTGAAGCGTTTGAGAGAGGAGCTGATTAAACCGTGTGGTCATTCTGCAGGGTGTTGTGTTCGGGTTGTTGGGAGCGAAGCTGACAGCTGTTTCTATTTTTTGTTTCCACCTCATATGCATCAACCAAAACATCTGTACATAACAGAGGCACCTCTGTGCACAATACAACGCAGCAGGACAGTCGTATTTAGACTACATCAGTTTTAGTTAGGTGCTCCTAATAGGCTGAAGCGTTTTCATTTCTCCTCATCATTCAGGGCTCCGGGAAAGTGCTGGAAGTAGTTCTTCACTCGTAGCTCTGCAGATACGTTTTATCTTCTATTCCTCCATGTTTGATTATATCCATATCCCCTCTGCTCTGTTCTTTACTGTTATAAGGCTGTTCTATGACCCTGTCCTATTCTATTACTCTCTGAGTCAAATCTATTCTATTATTTTACACTAATGTATTCTATTCTATTACTCCTTGTTCTGTTCTATTCCTGTTATTTTCCAGTCTATTACTAATTTCTGTGCTATTCCATTACTCTATGACGCAACTCTATGCTATTCTATTACTTACTGTTCTGCTCAAATTGATCACTGTTGGATTTTCTCTGCTCTGATCTACACTATCATTCTTGTGTTCTGTTACATTTGATTGGTTTGTTTTGTTATATTAAATTATTCCACTCTTACATTTGACTCTTTCTCAGTCTATTCTAACATGTTACTCTATGCTTTCCTGATAATCTTTGGTCTGTTCTTTTCTTTTATTCTTTGTTCTATTCTCATCTATTGTCATGTTCTACTCTATTGCTTTGTCCTGTTCTATTCTATTACGCACTGTTCCACTCTATTCTATGACACAGTTCTATTCTGGTGGGTTTTTAATCGATCTGTTCTATGCTATTACCCTTTGTTCTATTCTATGCTATTACTGTATATCACCCACTTCTATTTTATTGTTTTGTAATGGTAAATGGCCTTTATTTGTCTTGGTGACGACTGAAAGCACTGAACTGTCTACTAATGTTAAACAGTTCAGTTTTACATTTACCCATACACACACACACACACACACACACAGTGACTCTATGTGCAGCACTTCCTCTATGAGAAGGGACAATTGGGGGTTCAGTATCTTGCCCAAGGACAAGCATGCAGAAAGGGGAAGACTGGGATTGAACCCCCACTCTATATTATTCTGTTCTATTACTCGCTGTCATTTCGGATTCTATTACTCTCTGTTCTATTTTACCCTATGATTCTGTTCTAGTGTGCTCTATGAGTCTATTCTATTCCTTTCGGGTTCTATTCTATTACTCAGGACAATTCTACTCTATTACTCTCGGTTCTATTTTACCCCATTAATCTGTTCTAGTCTGCTCTGTGGCTATCCTCTATTCTATTACTCTCTGCTCTGATGTATTCCATTACTCTAATATTGTGGTCCATTAAACGATTCTCTTGCTTATTCTACTTCAATTCTACTTCTACTTCTTCTTCTTCTAATATGTCACCATACAATCTCTGCTGTTCTGCTGCTCCCTGGTCTCGTCTATGGTCCTATTCTACTCCAGTACTATTTTTTTCTACTCTATTACCCTCTTCTGTTCTAAGCTATTACTCTCTGTTGTACTACATTCTACCAACCAGTTCTGCATAATTGTATTTTATTGCTCTGTTCTAATTTACTTCTCTCTTTTCCAATCAATTCTATTAGACTCTGTTGTATTCTATACGGTTGTGCTATTCCATTCTATTCTATTACTGTATGTTCTATTCCATTCCATTCTATTACTCTCTGTTCTATGTCATTATTTTATTGTCTATTCAATTCTATTACCCTCTGTTCTATTCTGTCTATGTCTCTAGTCGACCACTCTCGATCCTCTATTCTACTACTCTCTGTTCTATTCCATTCTAATGCTCTGTGTTCTATTCTATTATATTCTATCACCCTGTTCTACGTTACTTCGTTAGTCTGTGCTGTATTATTTCCTATCCCATCTGATTTCTCTGTTTTGCTAAATTCTTGATCTGTGTTCTACTCTACTCTATTACTTCCTCTCTGCTCTATTCTCTTCTCTTCTCACGCTGTTCTACTTTAGTTAGTTAGACTGGGTATTATGTTCTATAGCAGCTATACCCTAGTCTATTACTCTTTGTTGAACTCTATTCCATCACTCTGTTCTGTTTGCTTCGATTCTGTTAGTCAGTTCAGTTCTGGCTTTAAATCTACTACTACCCTAAATTGTTTATTCTGCTATTTTGCTTCCTTTTTGGTAATAACGGCTATAAAAATCAAATCTGCTCTGTTCAGTTCCTATTTTTTCTTTGGCCTTTTCTCTCACCCCCCCCCCCCCCAAAACCTCCCCCCCCCCCCCCCCCCCCCCTTTCCATCTTAAACTGTCTGTCTCTTTCTGTTGTTATTTTACTTTCTGTTCAGTTCTGTGATGCTAGTCTGTCTGTGCCCCTCTAGTCTACTGTTTTACTGTGGCTCTGTCGGTACTGCCTATTGTACTCCTCTCTATTCTGCTTTTCTTGCTTCCTCCACTTTGTCCCATTCTAGTCTACTTGTGCACGGACAGTGAAGCCTAATGATATTTGTCCGCACTGAGATTTGAAGAGCCCAGAACATATTTAGTGAAATGCAGCATGCCCGCTCCTGCGTGCATCCTGAATGAGGCTCGTAGTGATATTTGCGTATAACAGAAGCACCGCCTCCCTCCCATTGGACAATGTCTACGTGAGGGCGTGGCAAGGAAAGATGAGAGTTGCAAGTCCATGCCCTTACTGGGAAGACATGGAGCGCTATGGACACAGTCTACACGAATCGAGTAGGAATCTCCACTAAACACATGAATATTTCTCCAGCGAGGAAACCCACGATTTGAGAGATTTCGAGGAGAGATCGGCCCGGTTGAGGATGGAGTGTGCATTTGACGCACAGAATCTGATCTCCATTTCACTGAGGAAAATCCAAAGCTCCAGGACGCAGAGAGGAGGCATCAAGCTCCACAAGAACTTGCTGGTAACGTACGTTCTGAGAAACGCCAGGCAGTTTTACATGAGCAAAAACTTGTCGCAGACGCAGAGGACGCATCACTATGAGGACGTGGCCGCAGTCCGTGACAGGCAAGAATACCTCGAATTGACCGGGAGCTTTACGGAGTTGTCCGATGACTTCTACTGCAACTTTACTGGGGTTGAGTCGGACACTTGGCACTGCGGAGCGCACCAGCCCGGCGGCCAGCCTGCAGAGGTGGCGCACCAAGACGCATCGGCGTGCGCAATGGTTCCACCGAATGACTCTGAGCTCATGGTTTCTGAAGCCTGTTGGAGTTGCGCGGACAAATCATCCTGGGACTTACCTGTCCCCAACACGCAGGCCAACCAGAAGACTGTGCTGGACCTGGACACGCATGTGGTGACTACTGTCACGAATGGATACTTCCACTCAGACTGTTGCGCGCAGCCAAAACAGCCGCAGGGCGCGCACTGCTACGCCAAGAAGCGAAAGATGGACACAAGTTATCACATTGTTGATCCAGAGTTTTATTTACCAGACTTTGGGCCGGTGCCGTGTAAGAGGATGAGGACTGACGATGACTCTTATTCAGACTCGGACAGCACGAACATCTCCAACCTGATCTCAGTGCTGGGCTCAGGTGGACTCTCTGACTTTGTGAGTTGGCAGCAGACGGACCTTGAGCAAATATTCGCCGCGCAAACAATCTGTATAAAACACACACTGTTGACAGGCAGCGGCTGGACCAGAGCTATCGAGGCGTTTTGATTTGTATGACTGATTTTTCTTTGTATCGCTTTATTTTATTGCTTTCAAATAAACCATGACACGACTGCAACCCCCCTTCTCTCTGTCTTATGTTATTGTGGAGAAAATGTTGACGCACAGAGCTGTCCCTATTATTGTGATTTACTTTTACGCATTAACGCTCCAGGTGTCCATTCATCTGATTTCAGATTTAATGCACCTTTCCTTTGAACTGGTGTGTGTGTGTGTGTGTGTGTGTGTGTGTGTGCTGGCTAGTTGCAGGGGCTGGAGGAGTCTGTCTTTGGTTTGTACGTTTCCTGAAGGAATGAGTTTGCCGCTGTTTCTCTGGAAAGATGTTTGACGAGCGCCACCATGTGGCCGATAGGGAGCCGTGCAGGCTCATGCACCAAAAACAAACCAATACAGATCATCATCATCAGTCTGCAAATGTATTATTTTATGATTGAATTTTTTAAAAATGAACGTCATTTAAAAACCCTGCCGATGTATTAGCTTTAAATTAAAACACGTGATGAATTATTACAAGCCTATAATATTATTTCCATTGGCTTTATAGCAGACAGGCCACACGAGAGCCTGATGTAGTGACCTTGCTCTTTTATTTTGCAATGGAATATACTTACAATATATAAAGTCAGTGAGATAATCTATGACATAACCCAAACGAATGACTAGCAGTCTATTATCTGCTTATATCATCAGGGAGATGAGTGCTCTCTTTAGGGGAGTGGGTCAAGGCTGTCACAGAGCAGGGACAGGCTGTTGTCCCCAGTTTAAAGCAGCAGTTGCACATGGACCAGACTCCACAGACAAACGCGTGTGTTGGAGAGGAGCTGTCAGTGGGTCAGGGGAGGGGAGTGTGGGGGGGGGTGCAGTCCCTCTTAGCTGAGAATAGACGGCGACTGAGTTTGTCCTTGAGACATGTCTGCCCGAGGCTTCACCGTCCACACACCCCGGGACAGTCCGAGACCTTAGCGCGTCTGTCCGCCAGCATGTGGGCCGTGCTAGTCCGAGCCGGGGTGAGTGTGATGTTACTGGTTGAATTGTTGGGCTTGTGTTTAGCTCCACGGTGGTAGCACCAGGCCGAGCGAGGGGGTGGGGCGCTGCTACGGGGACAACAACAATGTGACGATGTGCAGGTTCGAGTCGCCTAATGTCCGTTAGCTGGGGGCCGGCTGCTTTATCTGGCGCCATGTGTGCAGAAGCAGGGTTTTATTTCGAGTGTTGTCCCCGCATCTCTCTGGGTGTCATTTGCCCTGATGTTAGCCTAGCCGTTAGCACACAACGCTAGTTCAATGCGCATGCTGCACAGAGGACACGGGGGGGACAGTGCTACAGCGTCAGCATGGTCGGCTGCACAGCTCCACTCCAGCTGGGCTTGTTTTTGTAACGGAGACTGTAACATTAACACTAAAATGCTGAATAGTAACGGTGCAGTCCACGGTTTAAATACGTTTTATTTTGAAACGTCCGCCGGAAGTTTGTTGTACATCTGGGAACTTGATTAAAAAAATGTCCACTCATGTGAACCATTTGGAAATGAATTTGATTTCCACTGTTTCTCAGTTTATAAGTGTGACACCCCTCATGGTACTTTATAAAAATAATATTCATCCATTCAGTGCGATAATGTTGGTGAGCAGCAGCGATCGTGACAGCGCAGGTATATTTCTGGGTCGAGTTTGTTGTTGTCAGAGGTTCCAAAGGTTCAGCTGTGTTGACCTGCTATTTTTATGAAGGCCCAGTCACACAGCAGTGTGTTCAACTGCGTCACATTTCATCTCATCAACTCATCTTAGTGCTTAATAATGAGCAAATAAACTGACTCCAGTCCTCACATGAAGCCATTTGCAACTCGACGCCTCAGTCGTGTACACTCGACATTTAACGACTTGTTGACGCTTGGATTTGTGAGGCAGCATCCATCTATAGAGTCCCATTAATCTTCTGGCTCAGCTAGAGCAGTCATCGCTAAGATTAAATGTCAGTTATTACACTTTTATATCAATGCAGGGAGCCAGGGTTTGCCAGGGACTCCATCACTCTATTTGAGTAGTGAAAGTTTTTTATTTGTGTAATATTTTTTTTATGTAATCTGTAAGGGCAGCTGAGGTGAGGTTGTATTTTATTGCAAACATGTTTGAAATAAAGATTTAAATATCTCTAAAGTAAATTCCACCAAAACATTTCATGAAACCCTGCGATATTCAGTCTTTCATTAAAAAGCTTTTTGTGTGCCAGCTCCGGCCTGGTGTGGTGAAGCCATGTCGGCTGCTCAGATCGGTGACGCAGGTCCCAGAAAGGTCCCTGGTGCACCAGGAGAATTTGCCCAAGCTGCCCGTGCCGCCCTTGAAGCAGACATGCGAGCACTACCTGGCTTCTCTGGAGCCCATTGTCAGCAAGGAGGAGCTGGAGCACACTAAGGAGCTGGTGGCAGAGTTTCTAAAGGGCGGTGTTGGAGAAAGGCTGCAGAAAGGCCTGGAGAGACGGGCACGCAAGACGGAAAACTGGGTAGATTTGGACTTATTGAGCTTTGCTCATGCTCCTGTTACAGTGGCAGACATTATATAGTCTGCTTTCTTACTGCTGCTGTGTTTATGTAGCTCTCAGAATGGTGGATGCAGACGGCCTATCTGGACTGCCGGATGCCGGTGGCGGTCTACACCAGCCCTGGGGTTGTCCTGCCACGCATGCACTTCCAAGATCGCCAAGGGCAGATGAGGTGAGAAAGCGGCATCCGTATCTAGGACCAGCCACCACAGTGGCTAAGGTCTTAGTAAACAAACCACACCAAAAAAGAGCCAGGACTTTGAATGCATGCCATCGATTTGCGGTGCTCCCAGAATGTTGGTCATAACAGTGAAATCTAATAATAAGCACCGCCCAATAAGTTGTTTCCCCGAGGGAAGCACAGTATGAACAAGCTAGTGTGAGGCTGGATATTCAAGCTGACCTTTGCACAGGCTTCCCTCCACACACTGGCTATTTAAAGTTCTGTGGCTGCTCACACCGTGGCTCAGCTGTTTTTGACTTCTGTGACCTGTAGGATACGACCAATACGTCGGCCCCATAGAGAAATACTGCAGTGAAGCCAAGGGCTGAATTTGAAGTACGCAGGTCACTCTCAGCTAGTGACACAGTTTGAATGTCTTTGTTAAAACAAACAGGAGACGGTGGCTGACAGTGACACCTATTTCTCCTGCAGGTTTGCTGCCAAACTGATCGCAGGAGTTCTGGACTTTAAAAAAATGATTGACACGTGAGTTTGTCTGAAACTGAAACAAACTGTCGTTGATGTCTATGAAAACTACGAATGGGTGATTTGAGGTGCTGTGTCACAGTGACACGCTGCCTGTGGAGTACCTGAGCGGGAAGCCACTGTGCATGGATCAGTACTACCAGATCCTGTCCTCCTGTCGTGTCCCCGGCACAAAGAGAGACACTGTTGTAAACCACGCCATCGGGAAAACACCCCCCACTCACATCACTGTGGTCCACAACTTCCAGGTACTCTGGCTGGGAGATGGTCTGCTTCCTCTTTTGTATTTAGCATTTTATCACTTAAACTGTGGCTGCGTGACCCTGACATTGCCATCGTCCCCTTTAGTTCTTTGTGCTGGACGTTTACAACAGCGATGGCACGACGCTGACAGTGGACCAGATCTACATGCAGCTGGAGAAGATCTGGAACTCGTCTTTGCAAACGAACAAAGAGCCGATTGGCATCCTCACGTCACAGCACCGCAACACGTGGGGGAAAGCCTACAACAACCTGATCAAGGGTGAGAAGGGGAGGGACAGAGCTTCAGGGGGTTGTTAGTTCATCCTGGGGCAATTTTAGATTGACTACCCCTAACCCTGCTGGTACTGCATCATTTTGACGCAGCAGTGCTCACCATTGCACCACCGTGCTGCCCTGGTGTGAGCTAGATAATCCTTTGAAAGCACATATGACTTTAGTCTTGAAAGCTGTGCTTTCGTTCTTCTGCAGATAAGACGAATAAGGAGTCAGTGCGTGCCATCCAGAAAAGTATCTTCACCGTTTGCTTGGACGCCCCGATGCCGCGCGTGTCAGACGAGCTGTATCAGAGCCGCGTGGCGGCGCAGATGCTACATGGAGGAGGAGCTCGGTGGAACAGCGGCAACCGCTGGTTTGATAAGACACTGCAGGTCAGACAGAGACTCCAATATAAAACCATAAACCGGACTATGGTGGGGGGGTTGGGACTTTAAAGGGACTTGTATCATCCACAGTTCATAGTTGGTGAAGACGGTACATGTGGACTGGTGTACGAACACGCTCCCGCTGAGGGCCCGCCCATCGTGTTTCTCGTGGACCACGTTGTTAAATACATGTGAGTTTCATTCAGCTTTTAGGTAAAGGGTTTGTCCCTTTACAAATCAACTCACGGTTTGACGTCCTCCAACAGGCAGAAGACAGAAATTGTCCGCTCCCCCATGGTTCCCCTGCAGATGCCTCAGAAGCTGCGTTTTAACATCACACCTGAAGTCAAGAGAGACATTGAGAAAGCCAAGCAGAACATGAACATGTACGTTAGGTGCCAGCTTGATAGTAACAGATCAGCTCAAAGTTCAGGACTTTGTGTAACTTACCTATATTTCTCTTGTCTTGCTAGAATGGTGCACGACTTAGACGTGAAGGTGCTTATGTTCTCTCATTTTGGAAAAAATGTGCCAAAGCATCATAAGCTGAGTCCAGATGCCTTTGTGCAAATGGCTCTTCAGCTCGCCTACTTCAGGTAAGACATTTTCACAGTTGCAGACAATCGTGACATGAAATGCATTGCATTCAATCTCCTGTTGTTTCTGAATTCCAGGATGTATAATATCTGCTGCTCCACGTATGAGAGTGCATCTCTACGAATGTTCAAATTTGGCCGAACGGATGCGATCCGCTCAACCACGGTCGAGTCCTTTAAATTTGTCCAGGCTATGCAGGACCCAGCTAAACAGGTGCTGCTGAACCAGAAGACTTTTCTCAATCACTCCCCAGTTCAAACCATGCACGCTCTGTCCAGTAAATACCAGTAAATGACCAGTAAATACCATGCCAACAGAACACGGAGAGGCTGGAGCTGCTGCAGAAGGCCGTTCAGACGCACAAGGACAACGCGTACAAAGTGAGTGTTTTTTTTTTTTCATGAAATCATCGGATTCATTTAAGTTCCACCAATTCAACTTTTCCGTTTTTTCAGGCGATTCATGGACAAGCCACCGACAGACACCTCCTCGGGTTGAAGGTCCAGAGTATTGAAGACCTGACCTCCATGCCTGAGATATTCATGGACACGTCCTTTGCTGTGGCTCAGCATTTCAACCTCTCCACCAGCCAGGTACATCTGCATCTAACAACAGCAACTGAGCAAATGATTATCCGCCGGCGTATTTGTTTATCGAGGTATTCCTCATCTCTCCCTCCTGCGTGTCCAGGTTGGCTCCAAGACAGACTGTGTGATGTGCTTTGGTCCAGTGGTGCCAGATGGCTACGGAGTGTGTTACAATCCCATGGATGAGCACATCAACATCGCCATCACGGCCTTCAACAGCTGTGAGGAGACAAACGCTGCCAGGTTTGCCCAGGCTGTAGAGGAGGCTCTTTTGGACATGAGGGCACTCCTGGAAGACACGGCGAAAACCCAGCAGTGAGCCCGCACGGGGTAGTGCCGTGGCCGTTTGTGACCCATTGCGGCAGACAGGAGCTGGAACTGAGTCGCCCCCACTGGCACCAACTCACAGTGTGCTGAGTGTGTTGGAGCTGAGGGGGAAATCTGTTAACAAAGGATTGTGGGAAGAGAGTGGGAATGTGTGACGGTTAATGCACTGTCTTTGAATGGAGAGTTAAATCTCTATGATAGGAATTCTATATTTTAATATATTGTGTTATTTACATTTAAAATTTAAATGGGCACAATTTGCTTATTGTTATAGTATCCTTTTTCCCCTTTGTTTATACCTAACAAGTTTCCAGAATGACACTTTTCCTGCCTGCCTGTTTTTCCTTTTTCATTTATTAATTTGAAATATGAACAGAAATATGAAAATCAAGTGAAAGGATCTTGGTCTCTTAACATTTACATTTCAGTGCCAATTTAAAGACAAAGATAGCTGAAACACAAAAATCAAAAGTTCCTCCAGATATTGGTCATAAGTTAAATTAATATTCAGGCTTTATAAAGGAATATTCCGCTCTAAAGCTTCCTTTAGAATGCAGGTAGTCCCCATGGAACTCAATCTCCGCCATATTTCCAGTGGAATGCCACAGAAACAGCTGTTGACCTTTAAACACGGTGGTCTTCAAGATGTCCATGTCCCGGATCTGAACAAAAACAAGAAGAAAACACAAAACATCCCTGTTGTCAGAACACTTGCAAAGTGGAGCAGCCTGAAACAACACAAGTTTAAAGAGCTAGCCTGCACCATGATGTATGTAGACTGCGAGTTGGTGGCGTTGAATGCTAATGCTATGTGCAGTGCTTGGACTCTGATCTTCACTGAGGGAGGGGCGTTGATGAGCACTCGACAGGTGTGGTTGGTGCTGGATGTCGTCGGGTTCTCAAAGTCACCGCTGGGGGAGAACAGCTGAATGTCACAGTCTGTGGGGCAGAGACCACGTGTACTTAACCTTTGGCAAATACCAAGGTGTCAACAAAACACATAATGAAATACTGCCATGAGTATTTAACATTAGAGATCTACACATAAATATTTCTGGACACAGCAACAGATCCAGTTTTAGGGTGTTTGTGGAGTTTGTGGCAGTATAAGCTTCTCAGTAGTTTCAGCTTCACTGTACATGTTCTCGTTGTTACTTCTACTTCTTTAGTTTTCATCCCTTTTGTTGCAGGCTTCCACATTGGGTGCACTTATACTCACAGTTGCATCCGTTCAAACAACCAGTGAAACCTCCTCTTTCATTAAACATCCTGTTTTTGGACATTCTTTACTTTCTTCAGCCCAGCTCTGCACACGGTGACCAAACACCCCGACTCACCCTGATGGTGGCTCCTCTTCAGGTTTTTCTGTGACGTGTAGCTGAACACGATTCCGCTTCCGGGGCTGAGGATATTTTGACGAACCAGCAGGACGTTGGTTCTCGTGGTCAGCTCGCTACCTGCAATCTGTGCACACTTCCTCACAAATGCCAATCTGTCGAAAAACGCGACTGACTCCTCTGCGGGAACACGGAGAAGAAATATTCATTGTTAGTGTGGTGAGATAGTCATAGCGCAGGAAGGGGCATCCTTTGCATTCATAAAACAACATACTGTTTCTGCAGCTCAGGGAGCTAGATTCCACCCTAATGTGAATAACCTCATCCAGGGGTCGACCTATGGACACGGTGCAGCGGCTGGTTACGTTCTTCAAATCCACTGTGCCCGATTCCTCCACGAAAAGCTGTCCACATGGACCTGGAAAAGCGCGCACATTATTAACCCTGCATCTGCAGCTAGTTTGCACTTCAAATGGGTCGGGAGTCAAGGAGCTCATGCCTCTCGGGGTTGGGGTGGCTGCTGTGGTGGTCTGTGGTAGACCTATGGCCTCCGTTGGATTTGTGGGCGACAGCAGAGGGCCCTCTGTGAGGTCGACCATCGGGACAGCCTGCGTTGCAGCGGCGGTGGGCGGCACAGCTCCGCAGCTGCCCATGTTGCAGCCCTGGATGGTGATGGGTTTGGGCATGTGCATGCAAAGCAGAGGGCTGAGGGGCTCGGGCTTGGAAGGACCCAGGCAGGACACAGCTCGAGACTGGATCCCATATCCACAGGGGACGGAACACTGGGCAGGAACGCAACACAGGAATTTAGCTTGGGAAATAGTGTCAGCATCATATCACATAATACACACCTAGTAATAAGTGTGTAATGCCTTACTTTATCTAAGATGGCACCCACTGACTCCTCCTGATGTTGTGTGCAGACACAACAGCTATATGTTCTATGACCAGCAGCTCAAAACTAAGTGATTTAATCTAGAGTGATATGAAAGACAATATGTCTCCCTATTAGAAGCAGAAAAATTATTAATTAAATAATTGTCTCAGCGATCATCAGATTCCTTGTGATCTCATTTAATCTCCACATCTCGAGACCATTCTCTGTACCTGGCTCCACGGCTTCACCTCCCACCTCAGGGTGCAGATTTGCACCAGGCAGGGCACCATGGTGGCTGGTTTGACTACCTCATGGCAGTTTTCCTCTGGCACCACACTCTCCCTGCCGTCCACAAACTGGACACAGGACACAGTCCTCTGAGCTACACCCAAACCGCAGGTCACAGAGCAGGGGGACGTTGTGAACACCTTCCACCTGGACAAGTCAAAGTGGCAGTGAGACAATTTGTCTGAAGAGGTGGACGCGTGTATGTGTGAGTGAAATGTACCTCGCTGGGCAGCTGTGAGTGTTGCATGAAACCACTGCTGTGGGTTTGAGAGAGTCACTACACGCTGAATCTTCCACAACCACCTCCTCCTCCTCCTCCTCCTCCTCCTCCCCTCCTTCCACAGCACAGTACTGCACCCTGTTGGCCACCCCTCCTCCGCATGTCACACTGCAGACTCCTTGCTTAGAGCGCCACCTGGTGGTGGAAAAAATATTTCACTGCTGGCATTTGGTGAATCCCTGTTCATGTTTTTCCTTCCTGTAAATTCACATATAGAATTTATACGATAAGTAAATAGGAGACTCTGTTTTCTCACACGGCAGGGCAGGGAGAGGAGCTGCAGCTCTCAGACTGGGGGGAAGGTTTGGAGGAGGCATCACAGTGGAAGTCCGGCACGCCCAGTCTGCTCTGGTGGTCCAGACAGGAAAACCACACCTGCAGGGTTCCTACATGAGCACGAGGCTTTGAATGGCCTTATCTGATGAGGAAGTGCCATCTTGATATGAAGCTGATTATCCATTATTTTCTCTTACCGTTGCCACAGGTCTTTGAGCACTGGCTGACTGAAGGGCTCCAAACATACACAGGAGCCTGTCTGGAGCGGGGCAGCAGACCGGACTTCAGCACGGGCTGGGCCTGGAAATGTAAAGCCACGTAGAAAGATGATTCATTTAAACATAGTTTTTGAATTATTTTTTTTTTACCTTTACCTCTACCGCAGTCTCCCACCCGACAGGACAAACGTCCACCACACATAGCACAGAATCAGGAGGTTTGATCTGCTTTGAACAGAAGCTGTGATCCACTTCAACGTCCTGTCCGGCCTCTGGGCGGACGCATGACACGGCCAGTTTGGCTTCTCCAGGGCCGCACACTGCTGAACATTGCCCCGGTTCTGACACACGCCATCTGCCGCCACATGTGAGGACTCATTGTTCAAACTGCATCATACCCAAACTCCTACATATTCTGTGGTCATGGAGTCAAGTTACTTGACCAAATTCACTGCAGTGTTCATACCTGGCCGGACAGTGCTGTAGGTTACATCTTTCCACAGCAGGTGGCGCTGTGTCAGAGGGACACTCAGAATCTGGAACAGTCACCAATTCAGCTCCTTGTTTCTGAACACATGTCACAGGGCGCACCCTCTCTCCTCCACCACAGGAGGCACTGCAGGGCCCAAATTTCCCTGTGTCCCATCTGTGGAACAGGACATTTTCTGTGACCCTATTTGCTCTGAGCTGTAATTGTATGTCCAGCCAAATGAAAACAAACAGAGAGGACATGAGCGAACCTGGGGGGACAGGGTGAGAGCTGGCAGGTTGTTTGGAGTGGTACAGGCGATGTGGGCTTCTCACAGCGGTGTTCCTCCAAATACTTGTTGCTATCTTCATCTGCGCAGACATACACGTGTGTCTGCACACCTGTTTGAAAACAACATGTGCAGAACAAATGTAATCATACAAAGGTAACAAGTTGACATGACTATTTACATTTGAATGGTTTAAATTTGATTCTATTTGTTGTGTGTGTGATTGTTATTTTGGGTTTTTCATTTTGATAAACGGTGACTTACCAGATCCACAGGAGACAGAGCAGGGGGTTGTAAAGACAACCCATTTGCCTTTAGGCGTGATGCCTGTTGAGTAACTGTTGGTGGTGGGAAGATAGAACTGGTAACTAATGTTTGGATTTGTCCTCTCGCCATATTCTTTTCCATATTTGCGATAAACCTGAAAAGAGAAGTATCAGTGTGTTTCTAAGTGAAAGCAACAACCTTGACTTTAAAATGTATTCTGATCAGGTGTGTCCCTGACCTGTACGGTTATCTCCTGCTGCAGCGGACCAGGCAGCAGCAGCTCCTCGGTCACAGGCAAAAACTCAGGGGTCAGGTAAAGACGGTAGTCTAGGTGGTTGTCATCCACTGGAGAGGGGTGGCTCGTATTCAGCGCAATGCTGCCGGATCCGGAAACAACGTACCGACCCTTAATCAATACAGCTGAGGACACAAGCGTCAAAGAACAACTGCAAGTCTTAGTTTGTCCTGTGACACCGTTTGTAGAAACATCAGCATTTTGTAAAGTGATGACGCTCACCCATGTGGGTGAAGAGCGGTGCCCTGTTTACAATATGAACCTGTGTGGCATTCACGGGCACAGAGAGGAAGGTGGTGTACTCTGAAACAGACGACAGCAGCACAGATGTTAGAGCTACGGCTGTGATTATATGATTAGTATTCTGTCAAGAAAACGTTTGAAAATAGTGCAGCAAATAAGCTAATTTGACAGAGCAGGAACCAACAGCTTGCAACCTAGAGAAACACATCCTCTGTAGGAGCAACAGCGCCCTCTGCAGCTCATCCTGGGGGCTGCATGTCCGAGTGAGAAAGTGCTTTTCACCAGACCTCTGACTGTGTGGTCTAAGACACAGCTGTGCGTGTGCCATCAAAATCATTCTGAAACTGCAGTTTTAAAGTTAATACGTTTCACATTATGGCTTTCAGTGATTCAAATGAATGAATCAGGTCATTTCCTGTCACTGAATGTTACCTCTGGCCTGACCAGCGGTGTAGGAGTCCAAGGTCAAAGCGCAGGATGATCCATTCCCACCGCACTTCCCACATACATCCCACACTTTCCCAGAATGCAGCACACCGTCACATCCAAACAGCTGATCGGAAACAAAGAGTGAATGTAAAAAAAGAGGTTCGGTTTGAAAGAGTGAGCCTGCATCTGCTCTCCAGCATGCTTTGCTGAGTCATTGTTACCTGGCATCTCCCTCTCAGACAAGCAGCCGTGGAGCCGAAGGGAGGCGGACTGTCTGACTCACAGCGAGTCCCATCCACGAACTGAGAGCCACGGCTCACCATGAAGTTCTCTCCTTCCGACTGGCACATGAATCTGCACTGCTCGTCCCCTGGTTTTCAATTTACAGGGAAAGAAATGAAGCAGATGTAATTACTTTCACTGAAGTCACAGAAATAAAAGGTTTTCTGCGGGCCCACCTCGTGCAAAGCCTACAGCTGGCATCCATGTGTAGAAAGAGGCGGTGTTTGGGAGCAGGTAGAGCGGCTGGAGGTCTGTCATCGAACACTGCTCGGCCATGAAATCTAGCTGGGTGCCCTTACAAGGCTTCAGCAACAGTGGTGGTGAGAGAAATCAGGCATTTAAAAAAAAAAACTTTCCAGCATTTTAATCAGTGTTTGATGTCAGGCTTGACAAGAGCCGCTGCAGGGGCTTTCAGAATATATTTCTTTCTTATCTGAAATGGCTTGAAAGCACAGCTCTATTCTTCACCTCTTTGCCTCCTCAATTATCTGAGTCATCCCATCACTGCTTCTGTTTCTGGAGAGGCACAGGCTACTAACTACCAACAACCGATCATTAAAACTGGGGACGATTCTTGGAAGAACGATGCACTCAGCAAACAGATGTGACCTATTGTATGGAGACCCACTGTAAACACAACCAGTCAGAACTCACCTGCTGGTGACAAAGTTCAGCCTCGATATCCAGACCCGGACAGTCACTCCCTCCAAAAGCAGGTCTGGAAAAAAAAAAACACAATGAGTTTTCATTTTCTAGGAATATTAAAGAATGGTGGCCCTGTGTGTGGCTGATAGTCGCACCACACTTGTCACCTGGGGTTGTTGCATTGCCGCGTACGGTGAGTGACTCCCCCACCACACGTCCGTGAACAGCGGGAGAACTCGGACCAGCTGGACCAGGAGCCGTGGACCACCACAGAGGAGCTGAGCTCATCTGGGGACACACAGCGGCCCCTCAGACACCACTGCAGCAGAGGATTGCGCCTCATAAAAATGTCATACTTCTGGTAGACGTTGATACTGAAACTGATCAGTGATCACAGGGCAGTACCTGGTTTGGGCCACACTCGGTCCCGTCCAGCAGGGGGACCAGGAGACGCTTGCAGGAGCTGTCATCGTCAGGGTTGATGTGACACGACAGAACACGACAAGCTGGCTGATGGGAGATACAATGTTAGACCTGCAGAAATGTGGCCATAACGTGTGTTTTTACGTGTGCAGCGACACCTGGTGGTGTCGTGCAGTTACTACAGAGGACTCACCAGGTCAGGGTTGGTGAAGGAGCAGGCTCTGGCAGTGCTGCCAAAGGCGATTCTGCACTGGTCATCAACTCCATAGTACAGACCAGGCTTCCAGTCTTGTAGGGGGCCTCCCATGACAGGCAGGTCTGTCACACATGTAGCTTTCCCTTCACTGGGCGACACCAAATCACCAAATCTCATTCAGTTGGAGGTTAAGTGTAAAACAAAACCTTTGAGAGTGGTTTATGGCACAAGCAGGCCATCGATCTTCACTGTCTCAATCCAACTGAATTGCTGGGCTAATTTGGTTTATAACATGTTTGTAATAAGTCTGTTGGACTATATTTTACTATGATCAAACATATTCTGATCTAAATAAACCCATTTTTAGCTATTTTAACCTAATCTAACCTAAAATGTTCTGATCTGATGTAACCTAATATAGATTTTATTCTATATTTTAATCAAACCTATTCTAAATGTAATTTATTGTATATCAACTTTATTTTAGCAATGCGTCATTGGATAACACAACATCCCGCTAAAACCCTATCAAACATTCTTGAAATGTGAAAACGTCCAGCAGCCCAAGGGGAACATGCACAGCTGCAGTGAACAGGTTGACGCACCTGAAGAACGAGAGCAGCTGCTGTCTGCTGCACGGAGACCAGGTCAGATCCACGCTGTTGTAGCCTCCGTCAGAGGCCATCATGAAGCCACTCCTGCTGCAGGTGTTCCCCACTCCATCGTGGTTGATACCCAAACTGGGAGCAGTGACATGCAGAGCTTCACATACTTAGTTTAATAAGATATAATACACATTTTTTTTAGTCTGTTTTTTTCTGTCTGTCATACCTGTGGCCAATTTCGTGAGCGATGGTTATGCCCAGGTCGAAGCCCGTGTCTTCTGCAATCACACAGCTCCACTCCCTGGAGCAAACCCCGCCCAGCTGCGCTACTCCTCTGACCAGGTTGTTCCCATCAGGCAGCACCAGGTCATACCTGTTTGTGACACAAGATCCGCAGTAAGACATAAATAATGAAGCTTCGCCTTGTAACGCAGCCAGCCAGTCAGCGCCAACATGCCTGGTGATGTATAACAACAGGTCAGCATGGAGAGGGTCCGTGTCGTTGGAGGGGTTTATCCTCCTGCTCCAGTCACACACGCTTCGCAGAGAGGACGTGATGTTGGTAGACATTTGGATCTCTGGCTAGAAGAAGGTGGACAGTTACAAGAGAGGAAGGTATTCCAAAAAAACAAGTTATTGGACTTTTGGATCACGACACACTCTGCTCACTTGTGAACTTGACACTAACGTGAACTCGAGATGTAACCTACCTCCGGCTCCGACAGGATGATCATGCGCACCAGGTGCACGCGCATGTTGGCGCCCAGGGTCATGTCTCGCAGCAGCTCTGACGCCTGGGTGGATATTGCTCCATAAGTCAATTTAATATATTTCAGGATGTTCACAGTGTTATGGGACTATAGTGTTGCAGCACACTCTCTGGAGCTGGATATGGAAACACTTCAACCAACAGAAATCTGAAGCGATTTTTCACTTGTCTTCATAATTTACTGACACCACCTTCAGTCTGCCTTACAATAGTGTGAAGGTCTGTTGTTTTTAATCAATATAACAGAGGCTACTGAGAAAGCACCCTGCCCTTTGCTCGCACTTACAATATTGAGATTGGTGAGGGCGTATCTCTCTGTGTCCTGCTTGTGGACCTGCTGGACATCAGGCCCCACCACCACCAGCAGCTCCAGGTGGGTGACATCAGGCATCGCGGCTGAACGCCGCAGCCGCAGGCCCTCTGACAACAAGAGGAGGACACGGTAGAAACACAAAGCAGAACATTTCTCAGGTACATTGTTTTAATAAAGCAAATGATAGCCGCACTCATTCGTGATTGTGATTTCTCTTGTGCGTCTTCAGGAATACATACCAGAGGCATCGGGAGAAGAATCATAAGAATGAAATGTGTCTCCTGGACTGTAGGAGTGATGAAACGGCTTCTAAAGGGAACAAACAGTTTTAGCTACTGCATCATGGAGTTACACAAAATCTGCCAGTGCGTTTCGATCCCACATCACTGAATGAAAACACAACAACAAGTTGTTTTAGGTTATCATGTCAAACACAGCCATGGCTCTCTCTGTCTCTCTCTCTCTCTCTCCTGGCCATGAGCCTCCACAGGATGATAAACAGATTAAAGTGGGAGAGTTCAATGTACTTTGCAGAAGTCCCAGGCAGTGGACTCACTAACCGCTGTGCTCCTGTTTCCACCTACCTCGTCCAATGGAGATCTCATTAGAGCGCTGAGGCCAGGCCGCAGTAACAGCAGACAGAGCAGGGTCGTAAAATACATGTTTCCCTCTCTTCCTGTGTGTCTACCTGCTCTGCTGCAGGACAGCAAGTGATCCAGTTCCTCCACCAGGACATGTGTTTCTGTAAACACGGGGGACAAAGTTGATGAGTGACACATGTATTTACTTTTCTGTTTTTTTTTCTAAGGGACCGAGAGGGCATCTCTCATTGGCTGGCTTCTCTTTTTGGTTTCTTTTTTTAACGCTATGACTAATTTGTGTCAGTACAGTCTTTCTTCACCGAGGAACACGCGAGAGCGAGAGGGAGTCGGTGGTGGCAGCTGCACGCTTTCATCAAAACCCACCTTTCTGGATTGTACCCATCATCTTTTCGTGTAGGCTTCTCACAGCTGCAGTCACTGCTGGAGGAATCCTTATCATGACATACACGTCGGTACATGCTGTTGCTCCATGCGGCCATTAGAGGGCAGACACAATCCTGAAAAAAACTGGGGGAGGGAGCAGATGCTCACACTTTTCTCTATAAAATCTGTGTATATACAGTATTTATACATAGAAATACATATACATATCATATTCTCTAAAGCTGAATGTCTAATTTGGAAGTTAGGAGATTCAGTAGAAACAGCCATATAATAATCTTATAATACTTCTCCAACTGGGTCAGATAACAGACATTTCCCTCATTTCAACTATAAGCAGTAATTATATATGTATAGAATATGAATTGATAAAAGGCATTTTTCCATATTTCCATATATGCTGATGATACAAATAGCATCAATCTCGGGCCCACAGATTGTGTCCTATTTCTAACCCAGCGTGGGTTTGCTCTATTGATTCATCTCTACTGCTTAGCGGGCAACCTTTTACTCCTGCTATGATAATCACACAGATGTCCAGCAACAACAAGAATGTTTTCACTCATTGGATAAACTGTAAAGTGTCTCACCATACTGCAGTCAGTGTTTAACAACAGGCCCCCGCCCCTGCCTTCCTCTCCTGAGGGGGGTAGAGTTTATCTCCATAAAGCCAGGATTCAGGCCCATCTGCCATTAGTCTGCCACATCTCTGCCCGCTGTCTGTCTGAATTAATAGCCGAGTGTCACAGGCATTACAACAGCATCGCCACGCCGCTAAAACCTCAATGCCCTGCTGGATTTACAGAGCAAAACAGGCTGTGATAAGTGTCACTGGATGCTCTTGCCCATGTCTGTTGGAAAGCTGGTGGGGGATTGTATATTTATGATGTCCTAAATTATATATACAGAGTCATATGGGATAGTCAAGTGGGCACAACAGATGACGCCTCAGGGAAAATGCTGCTTGCTTGCAGTTTCTGCAGAAGGAAGGAGTTGTTTGTGGAAGGAACAGAGTTAGACGCAGAAAAGGCACAATCACTGCTCTTCTGTTAGGGATACAGTTTTGTCATTCTGTTGCGTCTTATTTCATAGTTGTTATCTATAATTAAAATCCCCCTTAACCATTTACTTGTTATTTCCTTCTGGAAAAAACATTTGGTGAGGAGGATTTTTGTTCTGTAAAGCCCAGTCTCTCCGCATGAGAGTTGTTGGGGCCTGTGCATGAAACGACTGTCATCCATTTGCTCGTCATTCCCTCCATCTGTCAGTGTAAAATATTCATGTCTACAAAAACTATAAATTCTTCCCCTGCTTCTTTATGTCAACCCATCACCTAAAGATGACCATCATAGTTCATTGTTATCAAGAATGTTAAACTCTAGAGCTGGAACTTGATAATGAAATAACTGGATCCTTTACCTTCGAAGAAGAATGTTTATTTTTATTCTTATCATGAAGAATTATCAATTGTTATTAGAACCAGACGGCCGTGGTTAAATCCAGCGCACCTTTCATGTCTGACTCACTGAAGCTGTGTTTCTGTTCAAAGTTCGGTGCGTGACTATTTATAAAACTGCCAGAATGATGGATCAGCTGTTGAATCAAAGTTACAGCCATGCATAAAATTATCGCCACCAGTGGCCTCCTATCATCCACTTCTCAAATATACGGCTGCTCCTCTCAATCATTGTGCTCTTTGTTTATGAGCAGCCCTCCCTTCAGCCTATAACGTAAGAAAATCTGAAGGACATTACCTCCCGCTGATGAAGACAAATACAGTGATCATCAGTTACAGAGACTGTGATGGATCACAATACTGAAGGTGGTGAAAGTCAGAGGCAAGATTATACAAATATTTTCCAGGTAGTGGTTTTCCTGTCAGTCGTTTGTGCACATGCCAGCAGATCCCAGTGACGTGAGGACGCCGCAGGGGCTTGTAATTGTGCTCCTGTGCTTACAGTGATCAGGTTTTATTGTAAACGGACAAATATCTGAGAGTAACTAAACACAATCGTTTTCAGGGGAGTTGTTTCTGTTCTGTGGTATTAAATGATGAAGGAAAAGTAGAAATGGCTGTGGGTGATTCATACTCTGCATCACCCTGCAATCCCACACATTGGAATGGAAGTTGGGAGTTGGTGTATTTCAGTCAAGATAGCTTGAGTATAGTGGGATATACTTAAGTAAATGTACTAAATGCACTTTACTAAACCAAGGTACAGGTCATCACTGAGACCCAGCCGTAAGCATATAGTAGACCACTGCATTAAGGAACAGCTTTACTCGTGTACTTTTTTTAACCCATAAAATATTTGATTACTGATAAAAACACTATGACACAAAACTTAAAGTGTATTTCCCCTGTGACTTCTTTGAGCGATGCAGCTGGAAACAAAAAGGAAAATAGATCATGTCCTAAGGTAATGATCATTCAAAAACACAAACCCCTTAGCTCTAGAACCACGTACTTGATTTGAATCCTAGTTGGGCTTGGGTCTTTCTGTGTTTGCACGTTCCCCCCATGGCTTTTGTGAAGGCAGTCTTCCTACCACAGTCAGAGACAGATCAGCCTGATGGTACGCTGGGGACCTGTCCAGGGATCGGCTCCAGCTCCTACTGTAGAAGGATAAGTGGCATAGATAATGGAGGGATACATGTAAATGATATCAGTGAACAGGCTTAATTGATGACCTTTCCCATTCAAACCACCTCCAATCTTAATATAATCAGAGCTGATGTACTTAAAAACCACGTGGGACTAAGTGTGTTGTTATCAACTGCACTCTGCAGATACAGAGAGTAACCCTAGTCGGCCCCCGCCCCCAACCCCCCTGTCTCTAGACAGCTCAAGAAGAGAGGAAAAGCATGTTTCTAAAAGGAATTAAACTTCATCTGCTCTCACAGCTACAGCATAAAAAGATGAGAAACCCTGCATTGATTTATTCTCTTTTCCTTTGGCCTCTTTCTCTTGTGCCTTGCTCCCGCTGCTCCTATGAGACTACTGTAACTGCAGATGACTGCAATGAGGGACTGCAGGGAAGGGTACTGAAGGCTATACTGGTCAAGTCAGACAGCCAATTTAGATACAAGCCTGTCGTGGATGAGCAGAAAGCTTCTATACTGGGCTTTACGATGATGGTGCGGCAGTTGTTAATGGACGTAACCTGTACGTGAACAGCTGCTGATGGGACTTTTAACAAGCTGTGCATGGAAACGTCTGAGTGTAAAGTTTACACTGGAGTACGACACACAGAGAAAACATGCACAAGCCAACATAAATTGAGACTTGTGGGAAAAATGGCTCATCTTTGCATCTGACTTGTAGCCTTAATAACCAATCAATATCCGTGAAGACTGCAGCACATGAATCTTACGCTTCATTTAAATTTCTGTCCTTCTCCTTTAGCAAATATGGTAACCATTTTCTTCATTCCCACACCGCATGGTTTCTCAGCTGGCCTTATGCTCTCCAAATCAGTAATTACAGGAGGCTATGTTTGGATAGACTTAACCTGATTTTTGCTGGCGCGCTCTCAGCTTGACATCCCACTCTCGGGCTTCTGGGTTTATTTTCTTGTCTCAGACTGAGAGGTGGACTTTTTTTTTGTTCTATTTTATAGAGAAGCATCACAGCAACACTTAGGAATAGCTTGGAATGACTTAGAAGGTCACTCTTTAATCTTAATCATAAACATCAGTCCATAACAGCTGTAATGTCCACTATGCTTCTTAATGAAGCTATGAAAAGAAAATAGGCCTTGGGAATGGATTTGAAAAGATATCAATATTTACTACAGCATGGGGTTGCATTGTGGGAATGTACTGCAATGAATAAAAGCAAGCTACCCTGATAAAATAAAAGTGAAATGATAAATTGCTAGAAACTCCCTGAAAGGTTCAGTGTGTAGAATTTAGTGACATCTAGAGGTGAAGTCTAATATTGCAGCTGAATATCTCCTGTGGTGAAAGTCAGCTGTCATTAAAAACTCAGAAGGTCTTAGTTAGTTGTCCAGTTTGGACAGTGAGCACCCCCTCCATGAGAAAATTAACTTTTTTAATGTAATGGGCCGATTGTAGGGAAAGAAAACAACAATTCATACAATTAAAATGAAACAAACCTTTTACCTTGATCATACGTACTGGACCTTTAATGCCTATTACCTATTATTTATAAATGATTAGTAAGTGTTGTTATCATTTTTTAATTATGGATAAAACCCAATATTGATCTCATTGATCAGCTTTATCATCATATTGAGGCAACTAATTGTCACTTTTTGTACAGATCTGGATGAGGAACCTAATCCAAGATGTTTTTTCTTTTTATTATGAATGGTTCTGGCCGAAAATGGCACGTTTCAGGGACTTTATGAGTGTATACAGAGCAGATCTGAATAAAAAATGACTGATAGATGACTACAGTGTTTTCATGAAGGGTCTGCTGGGCTATAGAAGAAGCGTGGACCCTATCCACTGCCATTCTAGGGCCATTCTAGTGCCACCCCTATTAAAACAGGCAGGGACGCCACTGGCCACCCGGCTTAAAGACATAGCCCAAGTAGAAGAGTACAGCCTTAAGACTGGTAGTTACATAAAATACAAAAAGGTCAAGCACCTCCAGTGAGAACAGAATCCAACACTCAGCCAAGCGGTGTTAACTCATAATGAGGCACGCGCCTCAGAGTCGATCCTGAAAATGTGAGCGGACTGCTCGGCGGATGCGACATGACACGTGTGAGCGCCTTGAGAGCACAAAGACTTAGTGTGCGAGCGGCGCGACGTCAGTGTCTCTGCGGCGCTGGGCGAGGGTTGGTCGGGACCGGCAGCAGCGGCGGCAGCAACGTCACCGGCTGACGGCGGCATCAGAAGCTCCGCAGACGGGCTGACAAGGGAACAGCGAGCCGCTCACTCCGGAACTCGGCGGAGGACGACAAACAGCGGGCAGCGGCTCTGGGAGGGACTGTCCGCCGCTGGAGCTCAGGTAATTAAAAAAAAAAAGCTTCCCACGGTTTCATTTGTTCGTTTGCTTTGAATTCATTCATTTGTAAGTGTTTCATTCTCTTTTTTTATTTCTTGTATCAGTCAACCAGAAGAGCCACGCTGCTACTTCAGAGACTAGCAAAGCGGTAGCCGCGGCACTGTAGCCATAAACTGTGTTGCTATGGTGCTGCCAGGCAACATCCCACACTGAGCCCAGCTCTGTCCTGTTTACCAGATATCAGAACCAAAACGCACTTTCCTGTGTGTCTCTTGCCCCGGCCATTGTTCCACTGTGTTATAATAATATTATTATTTTTTATTATTGATATTATTGTTATGGATATTGGGTTGTTTTCTCTCAGCCACCTGTTTCCAGAAGACTCCACTAGACTTAATGCTTCAGTTCCTCTTGCTCAGACATTCATTTGCGATCATTTACATCCGTGCTGCTGACTAGCCCCTGCCTGCCGGCTGCCCTCAGCAGCTCTGGCGGACCGTAGGAAAGGTCGGTGTCTGCTGTTGAGTGTTTTTCCAGTCAAGTGCTCATGCATCTGCAGATCTAGGTGACATCACGATCCATCTCCTCTAAACACAGGCTGTGTCATTTATATGTCACAGTGTCTGTCATCTCCCTCATCTGCGCTCTCTTGCCTGTTGATGTCACAGAGTCGAAGCAGCACCCAGGACAACAAGGCGTGATAGAACCCCAGGATGATCCTCACCAGTGTGCCGTCACAAAATAGAACATCACAGGCCGGTGGCGTGAAGAACAGATGTTCCCAGTGAAGGTGCCCAGTACGTCCACATGGTTTTTATTGTACCACTCACACAGCTGCTGTGGTGAGGCATCAGTGCATGCCAATGCCAGGGCCTGTGATACAAAGAAATCCCATTATCTCTCATCTCCTGTCTGCTGTGACAAAGAGAAAGGGGGGGGGGGGGGGGGGCGAGGAGAGGGGGGGGGGGGGGGGGGGGGGGGGTGCTCAACATACCATGCTGTCGTGAGGCCAGCAAGGAGGCAGCGCTATGAGTCAGAATAGGAGCAGAAAAGAAAACTGTCACTCTTCAAATCCACCCATGAGCTCAGCAGACATCACACACATACCACACATACACACAGACTTATTTTAAGAGCAAGACCAGATCCCCTCCTTTTCTTTGGCTGCTCAGCTGGCATCTCCAACTCTAGAGCTATATGGAGACCTGGCTCCTCCCTGCCTTCCTTAAATTATTACTGAATCTTTTACTTTTTTCGTAGATGGTTATGTCTGCAACGCTGGAGGGAGTGCAAAGTGCAGCGGGGGGTGCATCCAAGGCGAGCTCTGTTCATTGTATTTTAGTTTACACACCTCCTTATCTCGGCTGTCAAGAGGGAGGATTCTTCTCTACAGTCACTTACCAAGAGCAATAGAGATAGTGGTGGGAAAGGAGGGGTGGGAGGAGTGAGAAGAACAGAGAATGACTGTGAGGGAGAGAGCGTGCTTAGCCCAGCCACTGAGTGACTCTTGTATCTAGGATGAAGGTACCAAGGCGTCTGACCGCCACTCATCGCCCACGGAGCGCTGTGATGAGGTGGACATATAGGCGCTCAGTGGCACTCGTATAGGCTCAGCGACGTGTGGGCCTCTCTTCACGCAGGGCCCCCCGCGGTTTGACTCATCTGTCTGGAGTGTCAGGGCTGATCACTGAGCAGATCGAGGGCCGCAGGACGATAGACTCGTTAAGCTTGAATGGGATTTTCTTTTTCTTTGCAAAGCAAAAGTGGCTCTCTCGTACTTCACGGGTGTCACTGCAGCTAAACCGGCGCACATTTGTTGTATGCTTTTGGCAGAGGAGCAGACCAAGGAGGAGGTAGTAACAGGTGCTTCGTGCCAACGTGGATTTGGAGGTGGGGAGGAGCGCTGAAGATCATGGGTAAATCAAACAGCAAGCTCAAGCCAGAGGTGGTGGAAGAGTTGACACGGAAAACCTACTGTGAGTACCTTCCAGCGCCTTTTTTGGCTTCTTTTTGTTTTCTACATAAATGTTGTTTATTTTCAGTCAGAAGAATTTCATGACACTTTGGCCACTCTCCAACTCCTAACGTTTATTTAAATGTTCCAGTTCTCAATCATATTTTCCGCCCACTGTGTTCTCCACAGGCTTCCTAAAAAGCCCTGTGTGTTGGGAGGTATCAGGACGATGCTTCATCACTCTCTCATTATCGATACAGCAGAGCTACAATCAAACCTCAGCTTGATTTCAATTTACATTTAAAGGGTGTGTTGCAAATTGCAATTGGTTGAGGTCTGGCAAAATTTGTAATCAGCAACTTTTAATCACGCTAAAGGGTTTTATGAATATGGAGATGGGTGTTCATATCGGCTGTGTGGAGCTGGGGTGGAGGAGACTCCAAGATGAGGTTGAATATCTAGTCCATGGACGCTCTATATCTGTAAATATTTTATAAATGCATACAAAGACAGATTGATAAAATATACTACATCAATTCATGAATTATCTTACATACCATAACTACGAGTGGAATTTCTGCATATACACTAACATAAATGGTTGCCTAAACCAGAAGCCTGTCCCCCAACATTCCAAGTCCTCTGATTCTAGTTGCTGCAGATTGGCAGCATTAGCTCACCATGCTGCAGCTCATTTATTTATTGATGATCTCCTGCTGAGCAAATCGTGTTTCTTATTTTCCCAGCACAGCTTCCATCAAATTTGAGTAGAGATCACATTTATAATCACCACAATCATGTCTCCTTGGAAGACATCGGATTCATCACTGGCATATTTCTGGAGCACTGCGTGATTATTATTATTATTTTTTCTTTTCTTTTGATGAGTACAGTGAGCAGGTGTGGGTGGGAGTCCACATCCATTGACGGCTTAATGACAGTGTTATTTGTGTGGCGAGTCTCTCCGCAGCAGAACCTTGGACGGCTGTTGTGGCAGGAAATTACTGTGCAGGAAGATTGGGCTTCGTGCTGGGCTGGGCTGGGCTGTTTGCTGCTGTCTTTTACTCACTCCCTCTCTTTCTCTGTCTTTCTCCCTTACCCTTTCACCCTATCTCCCTCTGCACTATCCCCTAATTGCCCTCTTTGAGCAGGGAATGGAATAGTATAATTAGGATCTTATCTGGTTAGCGTTGCTGAGAGGGTCGCAGAGCTTTCTCTCCCAGCGTGATCGTTTCCCCTCTGTTCTGTTGTTTGCTTGACTTGAGACTCTATCGTTTCTGCCTTCATCCTGTTGCCTCCTTCTCATGATCCCCCAGGAGGAGCTTTGTCTGCCAATTTAGTCAGCGCTTTCTTTGGTTCGTGACAGATTGGGGACTCGGTAAACTTCTCTGTGCCTTTTTCTGTTTTCATGGTAGAAGTAGTTGGGTGTTTGCTCCGACTGTAAATAATGACAAGCCACCAGCAAGGCCAGGTCATTATTAGAGTCATGGCCAAATTCATGCAAATCCATGCAAAGGCTTCAGCTGCCCAGTATTTTTTCCTCTTCAGAATGAAAACTGTGGAAAACAATGGCAGCCTCACCTTTACTTTAGAGAGCACTTCTCAACCCAGAAAACGTGCCTAAACATCCACCCTGCCCCCACAGGAAAAGACCAGCAGCCCTATTAAAATGTCTGCAGGCTGTAGGTTAAGCTCGTGTGATAACACAATGATTTTGTGAGTTGTCAAAACCACGAAGAGGCTCCCAGTAAAAGAATAAAAGCTGGATATGTTCAAGGAGACCCTGCAGGGCAGTGTGGGTCGTGCAGTTGGCTGACTGCATTTATTGCCCATTGCCTCTGACTGAGTTATGTAATACATTTTTCAAATCAAATCATAGCCATGGTAAATTGCCACAATTTCTGACTACACTGACTTTTGAGGCCAATTTAATGGTGGCTCGGCTACAAACTGTGAGACTGACCCTCATATGTATTGCCCTGGAAAGGATCGCATGATGGGTTTCTTGAAATGCCTAGCAGAACAAATTGAGATAAAAAGTATGAGCCAGCGAAAGCTAACTCACCTGTGGTCTTTATCAGTTTTCTCTGTATAATTCTGCTCCATTACTCTCATTATGGGACTCTGTAACTCTAAAATGTTCACCAAGATCCCTTTTACCCAGTGTGAGAGTGCTGGCCACTTCTAGACTCTGTCCTTTATGGATACAGATGTAAGTCTGGTGTAAACACAGTTCTGGATTTATTGATCCACTAACACAAAAAGTCTGGAAACACTGCTAGGGCCAGGGCAGAAATTAAATATTTGGAAATCATGATAGAAACACCATCACATGTTGATTGGATTCATTAACTGCAGTTAAACTGCATTTTAAAACGATACAACAGACGAGGTGCACAGGAGACTGACAACTCAAGCCACGTCATGATTACATGAGCAGTATTCAGGCATGTTAGTAACGCAAGGATTAAAACTGAAACAGAGCCATAACACTCCTGTTTACGGTCATTGTTCAAAATAGTCATATAGAGCCTGAAACACATTGTTTAGTTTTTTATTTTCTAGTAGCCATGGCAATGAGCTGCTCAGGGTTAAACATTAGAGTAGGGGAAATCATCAATTAACTAACTGGCTATTGGCTGTATTTATAGGCCTCTTGCTTTGCCTCAGGCTCAGCACAAGTTGTAGTCGTTTAGCATATGTCTTTAGACGCAGAGCAGCATGAATTCTGAAAGTCTATCGCAAAGGACTGCCTGATTAAACTAAAGCTATTGATTTCCAGCCTTTATTTTCATCCATAACCTCAGGGGCAAGGAGTCTGAACCCTGCTTTGGTGTTTTGAGAGAAAATAAAGAGATAAGTGGAAGCCAAGAAGGACTGGTTGATTACATATTGGCTGACAGAGGTGCTGGTGTGGGCATGATAACATGTTCTCGTTCTTAGGTCTGCTGCTGACCTTCATTCCTTTAGCCTTGCTTGTCTCTTTGCGGCTCCCTGGGGTTTACTCCCACTCAACACTGCTGACCATGAGAAATGATTGTTCATCTCGTAGTAGGCTAGAACTGTTGAATTCCACACTCTTGGCTTAATGTTAAGGTATGCTGACACTGATCAAGTCAAAAGATATGTGTAAGAAGGGAGCGGGCCAAGATGACGAATGACACTACTACTTGGCTCCTGTGTTGCATCTAACAACAAGCTTCTTTTTTTCAAGGAACCATTTTCTTTAAACTAATGTGACTCTTTATTTATTTTACAGTTACGGAGAAAGAGGTGCAACAGTGGTAAGTTATTTTTTATGTTTGAATGCAGTGCTGACTTTGCATTATGTTTTATGTTTTATGTGTAATATATACAGAATGGCTGCTATTTTTAATACATGGTGAGCATTTAAGATATTTTTTTTGCATGAATTCAATTGACACATTTTGTCTGTCTAATCTTAATGCAATGTCAGGTCCTGAATTTAACCTATTCATGGTAACAGCCCAGTATTTTTCTGGTGGAGCTCACAGGAATCAGGGGGTGGTTCCTCATTCTGTTCGCATAAGCCATTCTAATATACTTTGCACAGGATTGATTTTTTGAGTCTGTGATGTCTTTACAGTTGGTTTGATTTGTAGCCATCTCCTGCTCACTACCCTGAAGACTGTAGTGTTCTGAAAATAGAATGACTTTGAAGCCTTACAGAGACTGAGTGACTTTCGTCACTGATAACACCGATACAAACATTTCCATGATGCATTCCTCAACAACCTTTTTAGTCTGCTCAGTCTGCAAAAAGGGGCTTCTGATAAGAGTAGAATGACAGCCACAGAGGGTTATTTCAATTTCAGGCTCTTAATGACGACACGGCCTCAGAGACTCCACGAGGATGGCGATTAGTAATCCTTCCTGTCGGATTCTGTACCTATTAGTCAGCATGACCTGCACCTGCATCATCTTGTTGAGCTGTAGCCTTTGTCTGCCCCCGGCCTGCTCTCACAGCATTCTAACATGTTCTTACATATATCAAAGGAAACAAACACACGAAGGAGACACCTTGGGCAGTGTGATCATTACTGTTAAGGTGTGTTTTTTTTCTGAAGGCACAATTTGATAGCCGCTGGCAAACAGATAAGAGCCCATTCATCTTCATTACAGAGATGACTCAAGCAGGAGGGCTCACTGCATTTGCTTGCTGCTGCTGGGCTGTTGTTTCTTTGGAAATGAAAAACAGAAAGGAATAGTGTATGTCACAAGAGGGAGCACTGTAATAAAGTGATCACTCTTCCGTGTTCACACTTGAGTTCTACTCTCGGTTTTGAATTTCATGCCCTAATTCTGCATGCATGAAAAGAGCTCCTGCCTCCAGAGCCGGTCGATGTTTTACAGGGGGGAAGGAGCCACAGCGCATTCACAGCCACACAGCAGCAGCAACATTAGATATCACTGGGCATTGGCAGGTCCAGAGCCTCCGAGCTGGCCTGTCTCTAGGGCTGCTTGAGTGCATTGGGGCGGAATCCCCCACCCCCCACCCACCCCCCTCGCGTTCGTCCCTCTTAACCTTCCTCCACACCACCCCCTCCCGGCTGTGCAGCCAGTTAGCTCACCATCACTCTCACTGTTGTTCACAGGAAAAGTTTGCATGAGTCCTCACTTGAAGATCAGCAGCAATCAACACGGCTGAGTGTGAGGGATGAGAGGGAATTTTACCAGGGGAAATGCCAGATGGCGTGTATTTAGAGCACAGGCACAGACACAGAAGAATGAGCAGGGTTAGATAAATGCCAATGTTGTGCATTAAATCCGCTCCCTATTTTTAATTCTCCTCTGAGGGAACATCATTAGTATGCTGGAGGCTCACCTGAAATCAATAACAAAATGCCATAGCACCGTGATGTTCCTGCCAGCCAGGCAGGAGCAGGAGAAACATCCTGCATCAGTCTTTAGCGAGCCACCGCGCTAGATGCCAAGGAGCAGGAGCCGGTGCCAGCAATAAATACGTTATCTTTATGCTGACTCTCCGGTAGCGCCTGATGCACAATGTCACGTCTTCTATGTCCCCGCAAGTACAGCGCGTGGTTGCATTATTACACCGCTTCAAGTACAGTCTGACAGTGTATGTGTCGTAGCGCCAAGTGTCACCAACTCACAACAAGACTTCACACACGATGTGTTCTCAGCAAGCGAAGTAGGATCTGATCCTGACAGTTGAACAGCTGACACTACACAAACATGCACTGTACCAGCGTATGTGTGGCGTGTGCATAGAACTGGCAACATGCAAAATATTCTAATTGTTTCAAATTTGAAAGGCAGAACTAAAAATGTGTCAACTCAAATTTCTGTCATTTTCCAGAGTTCCTGTCTCAAAACAGCTCAATTAACCGAGCTCTAATCTGCATGGCTCTGGAATGTGCTGGAGTATGAGATAAAACAGACACAGGAACTGACATGGAAACAGCACATAGAAAAGAGCCTTAACCTCTTTGCTGTGAGCCGACAGTGCTAACCACAGAGCAGCGCACATACAAAAACAAATTATACATTAGAAAATTGGAAGTAAACAGTGGATGGAGGACTAGTTGTATTCACTGCCAAGACAAAATAAACAGTGGTCTTGTGAAGGCATACACACTGTATAGTATATCTTACCTGTGAGTATAAATATTCTGCACCTACGCTTGCAGCACGCAGAGAAGCTAGCATCATTCAGTCTTTCTATTAGTTTCCAGATATTCCACAGTCACAGATTAAAAACTGATTTCAGGTGAAATGGGTTGGCTTTGGATTACGATATGCATTGTGTCCCGCACTCTGAATACCAATTAGGTGGCACTCTGCATTATATGGAGCCAGGCTTCCATTTTCCTGCACAACTCTAGATAATTTAAATGTGAGAATTACAAGCTTCTGCTCTCTTCTCTGCTTCTCTACTTCCTGAACCCTTTCCCAGCTGCTCCTCAAAGCTCCTCTCCCCATCTCTCTCTGACTTGACGAAGCTGGCTTCATTATCTCCCAGGCAGATTAAAAATAAAGCATTTAAGAGGAAGTGAGGAGCCAGAACGTCAGTGGAAAAGATCCTTTCCGACCTTCATTCTTCATCAGAACACACTCTCACTCGCTGGCCTTAATTACATCCTTGCTTCATTTTGAGCAGCGTTAAATGAATCAAAGACGAACACGCAGTGTTCCCCTGTGAGAACTTGCGTCATTTTTGCTGTTCATCACGAGCAATAGCTTTTTGCAATGCTTTTATAACCACCGCTATTTCCTCCTTCTCCTACTCTTTATCAGGCCTTTATTTTCGTAAAGGCTACCTCTCTCTCCCTTGCTCCCTGACGTGTGACAGCGTCGTCGGTCTCTGAGGCTGCAGTGTTCCTTTATGAGGCCATGCAAGGAAGCTACCTACCTTTGAGTGACTGAGCTTGAAATTGCTCATGAAATGCTTCTATATTTAGGCTAATAGAGATGTTAAGTCGCTCTCTAGATATGTCATTTCCAGGGGCAAGAGGAAGCTCCCAGACTTATCTATCAGCCACACATAATATCAAAGGAGGACTAGAGAGTAATTTGATTAGAGCTAACCACTCTGGGCTTGCTATTGGATTAAGGCGATTGTCTTGTCTGTGAACAAGACAAATAGCTCTGCACTTTACTTTTTTGATCTTTCAGAGTCAGCGATGCCGGCTGTGTGACCGGGGACGTGGCCTCAGGCTATCATCATTATATACACTTTAATATGTGTTCCTATTACACTATGAATCATATTTAACTCTTTAAATGATCTCGTTCTTTGCTTTACGTTTCAGGTACAAAGGCTTCATCAAAGATTGTCCCAGTGGGCAGCTGGACGCTTTGGGCTTTCAGAAGATATACAAGCAGTTCTTCCCATTTGGAGACCCCACAAAGTTTGCCTCCTTTGTCTTCAATGTTTTTGATGAAAACAAGGTTGGTGTTCAGATTTATATGCTCTGTTACCTGTCTTGCTTCTGACTGCCTGTTTTGTTAAAGGCATCAGGCGCTCGAGGGGAGAGCGCGGGGGCTTTATTCAGGTCAGGTCAGTTTGTGAGAAGAGCAGTTGCTTCTCTCTGGCCAGCCAGGGGGTTGCACAGAATAGAAAAGGGCTGCAGGCTGTGGAAATCCTTTTCATTTAGCTGGAAGCTACAGATACAGAAGATGCAGGGGGCTACAAATCTACATCCAAAGCTTTTTTAAATGAATGCTGTTTGATGCCAAAATTCAAATCGCATACAACACTATGCACATAAATTGAATCTTCTGCATACACTGCATACAAATTATTTAACGTATTTGAACAATTGAACAATCTTTGTATTTAATTTAAATTTAGTACAAAAACAATTCGCACAATTCCACAGTCAATGTGTGGTCAATATTGCAACAGTCAAAATGATGCTGTTCGTTAAGATCTAAAGAGAACTATGGTTGAAGCATCAATAGTAAAGACAACATATCTGAACCCTTTGTGTCATAAATAATTTTGAGTGTAAGGGGCTGTGGTGTTGACAAAACACTATGTCTAGATATGTCATGGGGTTTTGTACGTGTTGTCTTGCATAAAAATCTGTTATTAGACTGCCTCACGCTTCTTACTAGAATATTAATTGTTGCAACAAAGTTTGGCGACGTGAGTCGGAACAGTTTAGGCACAGATGGTTCACAGATGGTGTCACAAGTTAGTTGTGGAGCTGTTTATCGGCAAGCCATCTCTGACACTGCCGTTTAAGCCTGAAATGAAGTCTAACGATGTGTATTAACAGACTGCTGGTGTCTCCTGTTGCTGTTGTTTTTCACTCATTTTAACTTGTCGTGCATTTGCTGGCAGCTTGGCTAGTTTAAGTTGTGGTACAATTACCACTGATACGCTGCAGAAAAAAAGCTCTATTAATTTTACAATATATTAGATAATTATACCTTGTAACCTAGTAGTTTATCTTTCTAGATTATGGGGCATAGTGGGTTCCTAGGGACATACTCGATGATGCCATTTATTTTATCAATTAGGGTGAGAGTGGAGCCAACACAACCTTAGCTGAGTGAGTGTGTAGTTTTCTAACTGAAGAAAAGCGTTGTACTAGTTACGTGGCATTACCGTCCAAGGATTTGAGACAAGGCTGATAAAGTAAACTGTAATAAGCCGGATCTTTCTGAAGTAATCCACTTTATTGCAGCTGTACGAGATTATTCGCTTTGTGTTGAGGATGACACAGTGAGGATGAACTGCTCCTGGGATCTTGGTGAGCCCCGGGAGGTTTATTGACTTCGGTTAAGAGGCTTTGTGTCGGGGAACATCAGAAAAAAACCCCTGCGTCTGATGTTTATCTGTGACCTTCATTAACGACCTGTTCCCCACAGCTAAGAGACTGCATTGATCTTAACAGTTTTTATGACTTATGCAATCAGCAATGCATGACTTGAGCACTGTCTGGCCGCTCAGATGTCTGATGGAGATAAAGTTTGTGGCCCCTCGGGCTCTGGAGAGAGCTTGTGTTTTCCCACCGACTGACAAGGCTGCACACGGAGGTTACAGGTAGGCAGCTGTTGTAGCAGAATGAGATTCAACATAATCCTCCAGCAGCATGTGAGAATTTCATCTGACCAAAGACCTGCAGGCTCCTCTACCAGCCCATTTGTATGCATTGTTAGTGGCCCACAAGCTGTTGTTTCCACCAAGAATATGAATTGCAATTATTTCATGCAGCGTGCCACAGTTTGTTTTAGTGAGGTTCTTGCATTCGCTGAAACTCACTAAAGGTCATAAAGTGACAATTTGGTCTGAATCATCGCCGTTTGAGCCAATCATGAGTTTTTCGCTTTATATTCAATGACCGTCGATTTTTCTGTCCGCTGCACAAACTGTGGCCTCACAGAAGGCCACAGTTTTGGGAGGTTAATTGGATTTTTTGAGCCTGTGTGGTGCGATCCACTACATGGAACTCTAACAAAGCTTAGAAGAACCAAGTGTCACTGAGGTTTTTTTTTCTACCTGGTCAGACAGATTTATCTGCCCGAAAGGAGTGAAACATCTTTATCTTCAAATATGCACTGGCTGTATGCTTGTGGACTGTAACTGTTAAGACTCTAAGCCAGTAGCATCCATCTTACTAATGACCTGCGGTGACATATTTCTGCCTCGAGAGAGAGAGAGAGAGAGAGAGAGCCAGGTGCAGGGCAGAAAATAGCAGCTGACTTGGAGCAAACGTCTGGCCCCATTTTCAGCAGAACGCAGGAAGGACATGAAGAGACAAGAGCAAAGAGTTCACGAAAGCACAGATGACTGCAAGGGGGATGTAAAATACTCACCTTTTCTCTGGCCCATGTCCTCTTTGTCTTCCTCTCCTCCTGTGGTCACTCTGTAGGATGGACGCATCGAGTTCTCTGAGTTCATCCAGGCTTTGTCCGTGACCTCTCGGGGAACCCTGGATGAGAAGTTGAGATGTAAGATGGTGCACCCTCCTCCACTTTTTCTTGACATTTAAATTGAAAGATTTGAAATAGGAGTGTTGGGATCTGAGAGAGGAGCAACTGAAACATTATTAGCAAGATACAGCTGGCTTCTGCAAGAAGCGTTTTTTTATTAAATTTCACATTTTGCAGGAACCATAACTTTTTAAACTTTAACTTCTTTAATGATATTTAGATCCAGCCACCATGAAAGTCTGCAGTCTGTCTCCACTCGCTGTTTTCAAAGGCATGGCAGACTATGTGCTTTGTAATCCATCAAAATATATATTTTGCTCTAATCTTTTGTTTAACATTTTGAGGTGACGGCAGCTTTTTAGATCTCAACAGGAGCTCAGCTACCTGACACCGCGTGAGTCTTGTTTTTGCCGCAGTAAAAATAAACCATATATTCAAACATCTTTCTCTACACAGGGGCTTTCAAGTTATACGACCTGGATAACGACGGCTACATTACCCGTGATGAGATGTTGAACATTGTGGATGCCATATATAAGATGGTGGTGAGTGTCACAAAAGATTGAAACTTGTGTTTTGTCGTTGATTGTATGAAGTGAAATGATTGGAATGTGTCGTGATGTTGACGTGATCTCAGGGCAACACCGTGGAGCTGCCAGAGGATGAAAACACACCAGAGAAACGAGTGGACCGTATTTTTGCAATGATGGACAAGGTGGGAAATGTAATCTTAAACTTACAAGTCCTTACTGTACTTGAGTGCTAGCGGTTAACAAGGAAGGACCTCACAGATCAGGAAATGTGCATGGATGAATTATGCATATTACTGGCCTCTCTGTAAGTGGTGGCCCCTTAATAACCCCTGATTTAGAACAGGCCTGGAGTTGCTCTAGCTCTTGTACCATTTGATGTTACTTTCTGCAGCTTAGCATCAAACTTGACCTGACATTTATACAGTTGCAGCTATGATTATTAGTTCTCCATCAAGGCAAAGTCCCCCCTCCTGCCCTCCCTCGGGGCCTTGACATGTACACTGTTAAGTTTAGAGCCGTTAGCCGCAGCTATCACAGCGTCACTAACGCTGCCCGCAGTCTATAAACACCACATATACTGATAGCCCTCTGTGCTATGCCCGCTACCTCGGCCCCCAACACTCCCTCATCTGTGGTGAAAGATGAGACGCGGCCTGCACTGGGTGTTTGTCAACCCGCTTCTGCCAGCGTCAGTCCAATGGTGTAGAAACGCAGCACAGCAGCACTTACTGATTTGTATTGGCACGGTGGCCACCATCCAAGTGCAATGAACCAAAGATCAGTCCAACAGCAGGGTAGGAGAGTGGCGCGGCTTTGGGGTGAGAGACTCTTTTGCCCCCTTCTGGTGGCTCTGTGCTAAAGCAGTAACACTGGGTCTCATGTTCTCGCCTCAGAATGCAGACGGGAAGCTGACGCTGCAGGAGTTTCAGGAGGGCTCCAAGGCCGACCCCTCCATTGTCCAGGCGTTGTCGCTCTATGACGGACTTGTGTAGGGATGTGAGGTGAGTGGGGTATCAATGAGCTGCTACGTGCGTTCCTCTCTGCACGGGTGACCGTCGAATCCCAGGTCACACCTCGACCGTGAGATAAAACTGTAATTTCTTTTTTCATCGGAGCAGAAAATAAGACAGGAAATGTAGTTTTTGGGCCGTAAGCAAAATGAAAAAGCTGCGCCCAGTTTGTTCTGATGAATTATTCAAATGGCCCACTTGTTTGCTGGCAATCAAATAGTCTTGCAGCGCTGAGTGAAGAGCGAGACAGCCCTCTCCACTCGCTGCCTATTGTAATGCATCAGCCGCTGCCAATTGTTGCTGACATCCTGCTCAGCGTTTTGTCAGCAGTGAAGGAGCTTGTGAAGACATATTTTAGTCCCACGGTGGCCTTGCTCACTGCTTATCTTGCCTGCATGAACTCTCCCAGGTGTTACGACGCCGCTTTATGTCTTCTTTTCAAACGCAAATGTCTCTTTTAACCCCCTCAGATGGATCCATCTCTGCCTCCTCCTGCTCGGTACCACACACGCCACATCACACCTGTGACAGGAGGACGCCACATCAAACTCCTTCACCCAGACGTGGACTGCAAACCTTTGTTGCACGGCCATATGGCATCTGTGTCAAGTAGCTGTTTGTCTACATTTCCACCAAGAACTGCAATGAAAGAAAATCCTCTGATGTGACGGCCGGTTTCAAAAAAATATCAGCAAAGCCCTCATTTACGCTCGCGTGTGGTGGACCTTGTGCGAGCGTGTCTGCGAGCCACAGTGTTGCGGTTTTCCCCACGGACAGTCCAAGGAACTGACTTTGCCCGGAGAGGGCAGCGTGTGTCAAGTGGATGCACGAGAAGTGCTCACAGGAACGTGCTGCTGCTATTTCAACGCGTGGAGACTCCAAACCCGTGGAAATCTTGAAAAATGTATTCCACTAGCTTATAGTTCCGAAGCAGTATAGTGTACATAATGTAATGTAAATATAACTGTAATTTATTTTCTGCTTTGCTGCATTTATGGGAATCTATTCCTCATAAATATGGAATGAAGTTTTATTTTTTAATCAAACGTGTTGAATTGTACTGCACTGTATTTTTTATTACTATTGTGGGATTGTTTCCTTTTTGGTTTCTCACATTCGGACGTTTCCTTTTCCTGGGAGAACAGTGTTTTTATTTGTAGAAGAGTGTTGGGAGCAGTGGGGGCTTTTCTATGGATGATTTTACTATGTTTGCCAGTCTGTGCGTCCCATTGTGCTTTCACCGCGCCCCCCCCCCGTTAGCACCAGTGTCTAGCGTCCGCTGCGTTGCACAAGCCACCGCATCTTGAACGACTCGACCGAGCAACACAAGTGGATTCTCGCAGCTTCCGTCTGAATTGAGGCTCATTATGTGCTTTGTGAGCGTCGCGGCAGCCCTCAGCAAACACAAAGCCCCGGTCATTGAGAGGCACAAACAGACATCAACTCTGGCTGTAAAGCTTTTTTTGCGAGCTCTGTGGTCGTAGTCGTCCTCTTTGTATTTGTCCTGTGTGAGGCCGGAGCATGTGACGATGATGATGATGATGATGATGATGCCTTTTCTTTTTCCATTCCTGGAGGATCTCTGAGCATTACGACGTTTTATCAGCTTCACTGATTTTATGCCTTATGCAAATGATAATTTACGAAACGATAAATGTCATTTATCTGTTGATTAGCAGTATAAGAGCACAGAATAAAATGCATTTAAGTGGCTGACTTTCCTTTTGTTTACTTGTAGCCGAGGGAAGTGTATTTAAGTTTATATTTTCTGTCCTTGGACAATTTAAGAAGCTTCTTTGTGGAATGGCTGCTACTTATCCACAATTGCCCTCATCCTCTTGCATGAGAATCAGCAACACTTTCAGTCCAACGTCCCACTGAGCGACTACAAGAGAGAATGTCATGTTGCTTTGAAAGTGGATGGTACATGCCTGCTCGCCCAGTGGTATGAGCCTGCACTGTGCACTTGCATAATGAACAAGGAACTGTATAAAACTGTGATGTCTTGCTGTTGATGGTGTGGGGGTGGGGGGTGGATTAATGAGGCTCAGTGTGTGGAAGCTGCTGGCTCTGTGCATTTGCTCACATGGGCCTGCTCAGACCTGCTCTGCCTTCTCTCCTCATCAGCGACAGATGGAAGGAGGAGGACGGAAGGGCCCAGAGCTCTGACCGGGGACGACTGCCCTTCGGGATACATCTCCTGATTAGCTTCGTAATTTATACGGATTTCAAATGTAGCATCTGAAACTAAGAGCTGCACAAAAGACGGAGGATCAAAGTTTGATCCCACACATCCACTGTACTTTGGAAGAACACACTGAATTATTTAGATTCAGACGATCTGGGGCTGGCTCCCTCCCTCCCTCCCTCATCTCCTTACACAAGTTGGTCGTGGAGGAACTTCAAGTGCGTGAGAATGATGTTTGATCAATAACTACACACTTATATCCGGATCAGCAACAGAGTATAAAGGGACAGTGACATTTCTGGGTGGGACGTCAGGTCACCATAGCATCCATTCATATGCCAAGGGGATATCTCGACGTGTAAAATTAGATTGGAGTCAGCTGAATATAAACGATGGCTATTTATAAGAGCCGGGCTGTGACTGAGACAATGTTATCGCCGTGTCCGGAGTCCACACCGCTCCCTGCTAATGTGGGTGAAGCTGCTAAAAGACGCGTCTCCAGGGGCCCAACTGGATTTTTAAAAAAATGGGATTGAATGAGGGGGGGAATGTTGGACGGGGTTAAAGCCTGGAAGTCACAGTGGGGTCGAGTTACACGCACACACTCTCTCAAAAAAAAAAAAAAAAAAAAAAAAAAAATCAGGTTTGGTCCCGGGAACCTTTTAATACCCATCTCCGCCCCCGTTTGAAGCGTCAGAGCACCAGCTCTCCAGGGGCTTCCAGACACGGAGCCAGTCCGCACGCTCCTCCAAACTTTACGCACGGGTGTTCTCCTGTGGAAGGATTTTACTCTGGATTTCGATGCGCTTCAGCCGAGGTGTCTTCTTCTTCTTCTAGAGATCTTTTCTGCCGACTGGAACAATCCCAGAGGTTTATTTTCCCCATTTTGAAGTCTTTAAAAAAACTTTAAAAAAAACTTTCTCATACTTAAAAAAGGCGCACTCCAGCGGACAGATGCAGTGAATCCACATAGAGGTTAAAACATGAGCGGTGTGTTCACGTGTCTGGTCCTGGCGCTGTGTATCAGCGCGCACACGCTCCTGGCAGTGCCCCGGGTTGAGGAAGATGATGGATCCGGTGACAGCGCCTCGACTCTGGCCTTTGTGTTCGATGTTACCGGCTCCATGTACGACGATCTGAAACAGGTGATCGAGGGCGCCTCGCGGATCCTGGAGAAGACCCTGAGCCGGAGGACGAGACCCATCAAGAACTTCGTACTGGTCCCCTTCCATGACCCAGGTACTGACTCCTCCAACTCCGTGACAGTGTTCGACCTCCTGAATTGGTGTGCGTAATTCTGATCCGCTGAAACATTTAACTGCGCCAAAGCCAAAGTTTGCACCGACTTTCTCAGAGCCACGCAAAGCAGCAGACTGCAGCCCCAGCCCGACAGCATTGTGGCGTTAAGTGCCCTCGTGTGATTTGAGTTTTCTCTCATTTACAAAATTTTACTGGCAAAGATCACACAAACAGCAAAGTGCAAACACATTTTCCGAACCTGCAGCACATGGTGCAGCTCACACAGCTGCTTCATTAAAGCTGCACTGGTCTGGGACAGCACCCAGTCCAGCTGGTACAACACATCCAAGCGGGACCATGAGAGTCCACAGAGCCGGAGCGGGACAGGTGAGGGTCTTCGCTCACCCCCTGCATCTCTGCAGCTGTATGGGAAAGCTGCAACTTGAAAATAAGAGTGCTCTATGGGGGGAGGGTGTGGGAGCACTGATGAGAAGCATATGCTGTCTGCTTGGGTGTAATTACCCCAATCACCCTCCCTCACTCGCTCACCCCCTCCTCACCCCACCCTGCTCCTCCTTCTCCTCCATCCGAGCCTCCCGGAAAAACCCTCACAGTCCCCTGTTTTAGCCGGCCAGGGGGGGTGGGTCGGGGTGAGGCCGTGGTTGGTCTGCACTAACACCACACATTCTGTCTTGTGTTTAATGTGCCCTGCCCCTGGGGACCTTGTAAACTTCCAAGACTGCAAAGAGGCCACGGTGGCTGACAAAGAGGCGTGACAGTGCTGTCAGTGTTTTACAAGGGGGGGGGGGACTTGAAAGCTTGGGCTGTTAAGAATTAGATTGAGAATGAGGCAGAGATGTCATCAGCTGACGCATGTCTCCAGGAGCCCTGTATCATTAGTCTGGCAAAGATACTTCAAAAAGTCGGTTGGAGTAAGGAGCAGGGCCACAGAGATGAGGAGGGGCCCTCGCTGAAATAACTCAGGTTCAGTGCAACAACAATACGGTCTCTGTGTGTTGCCTAATGTTTATTGTTCCTTCGTTTGGTCCCAGAAGGCGTCCAACTAAGTGTCCCTTATCCATCATGCTGGGGTCGGCTGCTGCTGCTGCCGGGGACCCGAGGAGGTCACGGCAGCTGCAAGAATTAATTGTTCCATCATCTTTCAAACTCTGAGCAGATTTCAGCGATTCGTGCAAAACAAAAGCGTAACAATTTAATTGAGTCAGTGAACCGGTCTAACCTCTCTATTGTTGTGTGCGAGGGATTTTCATGTCTTGCACAAAAGCTGCAGAATGTCACTCTGGTTCTGATCTATAAGTTCAGGCTGATTCTGAGGCTCTAGACGCGTTTTCCTCTGATCACAGTGGCCCAGCGAGAACTAAATCTCCTGTTGGGAGAAAGTGTCAGTTTGGGATTGAACTATTCTGCCTTTGTAAACCTGCAGAGATCGGCCCAGTGTCCATCACCACGGACCCTAAGAAGTTCCAGCAAGATCTACAAGAGCTGTTTGTCCAGGTGAGAACCAGCATCCATGGGAGGATTCTTCCTCAAGAGAGGAACCGCCACCTCCACCAAGGAGGTTTGGTTTTCATCAACATGTTTCTTAGTTAGCGAGCACCGTTGCATCAAATCTACTCCAACAATTTCCATGACAGTCTGTGGAGGGCTGGGGCGTGACGCGGGGAAGAACCCATCAAACGCTGGGGCAGATCATGATCAGGGGGCGAGAGATGGGATCCTTTTCAACATTCACTTGATTTCCCATTGATTCCTGGATCTTGAAGGAAAAAGAAAAAATCCATATCTGCAATTTGGTGTAGATCCAAAAAAAAAATCTGGATCTAGTAAATTCAAATGTGGTTTAGTGTTGGCAGAGGAATGCACTCTACTCAGGGCCATTCTGGTTACATATGAATTCAGATTATTTCCATGTGGACTGCTGTTGCGTGAAACTACGGTGTGTAATTTTTTACTGAGCAGCAGCCACTGTAGCCACAAGGGATGATTAAGTGATAATGGTAGACACCATTATGCAGTGTAACATTAGAGCAGATTCATAAAGTCAGCCAACTGCCTCAGGAATGGGTTATAATGCTGAGTTGATGCTGAGGTTTTTATGTATTAGTTTAACTTTAAAAAAGGTGTGCTGTTTTAGTACCCCTAAGAAAATGACAGTGACTGTAATGAGAATTATTTTTGAAATATTTCCAGTGCAAACATTTTCTTGAACTGTGTCATGACTATGCTGTCAATCATGTTCTAAAATGTTAAAATAACTCTGGAGTCAGTTAAAAACAACGAAGTGTAAGACGAGATATCCAGAGCTTATTTCTTCAGTCTGTGTTTGATCGTGTGTGATTCTGTCTCTAAGGGCGGGGGCGACTGTCCTGAGATGAGCATCGGAGCCATAAAGAAAGCCTTGGAGGTGTCTCTGCCTGGATCATTCATTTATGTCTTCACTGATGCCAGAGCCAAAGACTACCGATTGAAAAGAGATGTTCTGCAGCTGGTGCAGCTCCGTCAGTCACAGGTACATTCCCAGATCAGTGCGACGGCCTTTTAATGGCAAACACCAGTGTGACGGAGCTTCAGCTTCAGTTATATATTTACGTTATGTTTAAAATGTTACAATAAGCATTTCATTCCTCTCTAATCTGATGCTGGCAGGGCGACGGTTAGACCAAAGGCCTGCCAGAGTTTAGAGTATCTTTCCTTTATCACATGCTGCAGTTAAAGAAATACAGTGACATGCTGTGAAAGATCTACATTCCAATGAAGTTCCCCCAACGGTCAGCTGAGCAGGGGAAAGTCTCTTCAAACGTACCTCAGCCGCAGCCCCTCACGTTAAGCATGACAATGAGCATTAGCGTCACTTTGGACCGAAACTGAAAGTGAGCCGGTGGAAAGCAAACACGGCACAGTGGTAATCCTCTTAACTCTCCTGCCCCCTCCATTCCCAGGTGGTGTTTGTGTTGACCGGGGACTGCGGGGACCGTTCCCAGCCCGGCTACAGGGCTTACGAGGAGATCGCGGCCACCTCCTCGGGACAAATCTTCCACCTGGACAAGCAGCAGGTTAACGAGGTGAGAGGACAAGAGGCGCACAGCGGAGCGCCAACGATGAGAAAGTTGCAGCAGAACTCAGTGGTGTGGGTGTGTGTGAATATGAAAAGGGTTCAATCGCCTAATAAAGCAGAGCAGCAGGAGCTGGAGAGAGAAAACCAACCCGCTGATGTCATAACAGTGCATTCATTTAGTCTAATCAAATAATTCCAATGCCGATATTAAACTTCCCGGTCATATGATACGGGTGGGCGACTCTTTTATAACGGAAGCAGTGTGTAACAGGAGCCGTGACTGAGAAGCCAAAGACAGCGGGGGCTCACTTCCTAGGCAGACGCAAAAAGAAGCCAGAGTTTCCTCTGGAAGAGACACTGCTATCCTGCATGTCAACACAGGACAGGCAGGCCGGGCAGCACCGGCACTGTTGGCCCACTGAACCTCTGAACCCTGTGTGAGTGTGTCGAGGGCGGCGTGTCTGTTCTGTGTCAAGTCGTGCTTGCATGCAGCTAAACAGATGACGGCTGTGTGTGTGTGGCAGCTCCGTTCATTATCACTCCATAATCCTGCGAGCTGTTTAGGGAGCGCTTGAACGTCATTTTGATTTTGCTGTAGAAAAGGGAATAAGAAACTCACTCGAGCCGGCGCACCTCGACCCCAGATGGCTTTGTGCTAAAGTGGCCTGGAGTATCTGGACGAGGCCGCGGTGTACGGTTACATGTAAACATGTGCATACTCGGGAACAAAAAAATCCACATTGAATTACTGTCAGTCATTTTCAGACCTGTGTGAGTATAGCTCTTGGGTGGCGTGCTTTTACCAAATTAATGCAAAGCCTTTAATCCTTAAAAACCTCAGAAGCACTACAGATCTTACCAAAAATATTCCGCCTTAATAGCAGTTTAATAAAGTGGGGCCAAATCAAATATACAAAGTCTTTCTGTAGTCTCCAGGGGGAGAGCGGAGAGAAAACAGACTGCTTATTTTACTCTCTAATCCCAGGATATGATCTGTCATGGCTTCCCTCCTTCCAACACAGCTGCCCAGTGGTGTTTGGCTCCAAGGCCTCAGACAACAGTTCATTGTGACCTTGACGTATCGCGCTCTTTACACTCGTTTGGCTGGTTCCGATTAACCAGAGGAGAAACCACATTAACTTGCTGTCACTCTCTGGTGTAGGATCTGTGCTCTTCATGCCGTCGATGTCATCCTGAGTCGCAGCCTGAGGCGCTAATAGGAAATTACTGACGGGAACGTGCCGTTGAAGCAGTGTGGCCATGTAAAGGCAGCGTTGCATCGTGAGCGCTCGGCCGGCCGTTCTGTGCGCTCAGCTCGAATGCCTTGCAGAGTCGTTTATGACATCGTCCTCATGGTTTCCTCATTATCCGCATGCAGTCGTGAGCTGAGGGGCTGGTAAAGCTCGTCGCACGTAAAATGAAACACAGGCAGCGTTTTAACTTCAGCGGTCTTCCTGAGTGTATTAAACAAAAGGCACCACTCGAAGCATGGCCACCTATTTCAAATCCGGGCCGTGTGACGGGCCGAGCTGCGACAGGTGTGTCCAAACTCTCACCGAGAAGCAGCAGGCGTCCAGCTGTGACTGATTCGCTCTAACAACCCTGATTTGTAGTCGCTCATCTTCCTGCGAATGCCAGCGGATGTGGTGTTAAAAACCCGGGAGGGACCGAGGTGACCTCTACCCACCGGGAGGTCTGGAGTCAAGCTGTTCTGCTTAACCACAGACCATCTATTTGTTCTGCCGGAGACGTACCTGGGCCAGCGAGGGAAAATACAGCATCACGACAGCTCCACTCTCTCACTGGCCCATCTGTCATGTCTGCTTCTATAAATAGCAAAGGGGGCTCTTGCCTATAGTCGCCCCGTAAGCCCGCTGAGCTAAGACTCGCCAGATGATGTTTCACAGGACTTAAGATCCTCTGCATTCCCTGTGGTTTAGGAAAGGAGTGGCTGCAGAACTCAGCGTGCTCCTGCAGACCCACCGTAGCCCGGACAGCTCATCGACCCCACCTCTGCGCTGCACTCCCTTTCATCCGAGGTCTAAGGGCAGAGCGATGCCCGGCGCTGTCCGCGCTCTCTCTCGCTTAAGTAGACAGTGTCCTGGGGCAGATGTAGGTCACTCCTGAGCAGTTTCCTGCTCTGCTGGTGAGGGCTGCACATGTGGCAGACATTACAGCTGTTTCCAGTTGTAAAAAAAAAAAAAAAAACAGGGCGAGGGGAACCAGCTGCTCCCAGCGCCCGGCAGAGCTGATAGACAAAAAGCCGAGGCCTAATAATTAAGTTATCAAAGGCTTACCTCCTTTCGGTTTTTCGTAAACGTCTTAAAAAGTGTTGCCGTTGGCTCCCTCTCCGAGCGCCCACTTAAGAAATGTTTCATTGCAGACGCAGCTCTGCTGTAATGCCTCTGCACACAAGGTCAAAACAAATACTAGACAGCAGTTGCTTGTTAAGCATTTGGAAGAGGGAAGACATTTGGTCCGTTGTGGCCACTGAAATGATACTATGAAATGCCAATAGCTTTTGCTGCTTCTGTTTTCATTTTGGAGGAAACAAAAGGAAAACTGTGTTCTCAGTCAGAAGTATGACGGTAATACCCAGAGGGTGAAGCACCTGTCAAGACAGAAAGCCTCTAGCATCTGATATTTCTCTGGATAACCACCAAGGAACACTATGCTTTGGTTTGGTTTTACCATTATATATAATCTAGCTGTCCAACGGTATTTGATATTTCAGACTCAGAGAACGTTTTACCCTGAATGGTGAAGGGACTCATTTAAGATGAAAGCCCCCTGCATCCCAAATGTGTTGCTATCTGACCTCATCTGGCTTCTGAATCACAACCCATTCAGCAGAAAAGTGGGGAAACAGCCACGTCTGTCCAGAAGTGATCCTAAAATTAGCCCGGCTGAAGCTGTGCAATATGAACTTTAAAGTGTATTTCCAAAACAAAGGCACATCTTCCCACATTCACATTGCTTTTTATTTTGAGGAACAAGCCTCATGATTCATGAAAGCTGTGCTGCGGGAGGGAGATGGCTGCTTGACAGACTTCCACTGCAAGACACATTCTTCTGGGAATACATGCTCGAGAGTGCAGAAAACTGTATGTTATCAGTTTGACAGTTGAGCTGTTTCACTTTTCCTTTGTTTAGGCAGAATCCCTCAGAGGGATACTTCTGCGATGAAAGAATAGGCCGAAGACAAAAAGCAGCCTGCTGTTCGGGCAGGGACGGGGGTGACGGGGGTTCAGGCGAAGGCCTCAGCTGCATCCTTCCTGTGCTCGTTCCGTCTTTCACAGTTCAGAGAGGATCCCTGAATGTTAAAATTTGAAAGATTCCAGTCTCGCCAACAAATGTGTTTTCTACCATTAGATTTTTCTCTATCAGGGGTGTGATGGTGTGATTTTTCCCTTCTCCTGCCAGGTTTTGAAGTGGGTTGAGGAAACAATTCAGGCCTTGAAGGTCCACCTGCTGTCCTCCAACCATGAAAGTGCCCAAGAGAACAAGTGGGATGTGCCCTTTGACCCCAGCCTGAGGGAGGTCACTGTGTCACTCAGTGGACCAGCGCCACAAATTGAGCTCAGCGATCCATTTGGTAGATGCCATTTTTAAAATATTTCCTTCTTCCTTTAAATTCCCGTAAAACAAGTGACAAATGTGTTTCACACTGAAATCGTCCTGTTCCAGGTCGTGTAGTCGGGGTGGAGCAGGGCCTTAAAGAGATGTTGAACATTCCCAACTCGGCACGTATTGTCAACCTGAAGTTTCCCAGACCTGGAGCCTGGAAATTGAAGGTACTGCTTTGGTGAATGATTCATTGAACTTTTACCTTGACTGTTTTATGAGTGCTGATATTAATGTAATACTATTGCTCTATTTCTGAAGGCGAGCTGCAGCGGGCGTCACACTCTGAGGGTCACAGGAGTCAGCAATCTCGACTTCCGGGCTGGCTTTTCCAGTATACCAGTTTCAGAGTTTAACCACACCAGGGAAAGACCAGTAAAAGGTGTGTAACATATTTATTTTAGAGTCTTGAGGCCGTCTTCACTGGGAATTCTCACAGCAGATGACTCCATGGTGCTCTGCCTTCTTCTGTCCAGGACTTCCAGCTCACGTCTTACTGAAATGTACTGGCCTGAAGCCTCCGGGTGAGCTCAGCCAGGTGGAGCTAGTGTCAGGCTCAGGACGCTCCTTGCGCACACTCCCCGTACCGCTACCCTCCGACCTCGGCCAACAAGGACTGTGGAGTCTCCCGGAGTTCCGCACTCCCTCCCAGAGCTTCTTCATCAAGGTGACAGGAAAAGACGAGGAGGGCTACCGCTTCCAGAGGCTGTCCAGTGTCTCCTACACCAACATCGTTCCAGGCAAGATGGATCCCTCCCACACATCCTACCAAAGCCGCTCCACGGCGTCTCTCACACCTCATCAATCGCTCCAATGACCTTTCACCTTTGCTTCCTCTCTCGCGTAGATCCCCCGGCTGTGAGCATGCCTGATGTGGTGAAAGGGTTCTACATGCAGCCCGCTGTGATCGCATGCTCCGTACAGAGCGACGTCCCCTACAGGCTTAGATTCAGCAGAAGTGGGACTACGCTGGGAGAGGAGAAGTTCTTCCAGTGAGTTGTTCACTCTTCTTCAGATTCCCCCAGATGCTGCAGCTTCATGAGCCCATTACCTGCAGTAAAACCCCTAATTAGGTCACTCATGAGCACGTCTGTGGAGCATTAGCGCTGCCCGACTCGAGCTTTATTGGCTTCATCCGTCAGGAAACAGGTATACAGAGTGAGTTTAGTGAACATTACGCGTTTGATTGTGTCATCCTCAAAATTAACAAAGTGCTTATTCTTTCTTGGTGCTGACACTCTGCTTTGAATTACCTTCATGCAATTAAGCTGACATGCAGTGAAAACTATTCCCAGGGTGTGTGTGTGTGAATGCCTGAGACGCTAATTGAATGTGATGTAAAATGGGCTCTTGTTGCGATTGCCACACTCCCGCCAACGAACCGAGCATGCCTGTGTGTCAGGAACTCTGCCATAGCATCATGGGAGATTGCCCACGCCTCAGCCGGGGACGAGGGCCTGTACGAGTGCATTGCGCAAAGCAGCGCGGGACAGGGACGTGCCTTAACCCAGCTGACGGTTCGAGGTAAAACACTCGTACACACACAGTGTTTTGCACAGACGTATCACCGTTGCAGCAAAGCTTTGAAATCACTTCCAACCATATTTCTTAAGTCTTGATTTATAGCGTGATACAAAGCTGGCCAGGACAAACATTTGGATGCAAAGTAAACTTTATCCGTACTGTTTGTATCGCAGCCGATAACTCCAGTTTGATGTTTCGGCCATGTTTCAAACAGAGCCTCCTCCGGTCCTGAAACCGGCAGTCAACGTCACTTCTGTGGTCGGGGGTGTCGCCGTGCTGTCCTGCCAGGTGGAGGGATCCATGCGCCACAACTTGACCTGGCAGCACGCGGGCCGTACCATCCGAGCCCGTGCGGGAAGAGTGAAGCTGCTGCCGGATTCGTCCCTGCAGGTCAATGGGGTGCGGGCTCAGGATGCTGGGGAGTACCACTGTGTGGCCACCAACGCGCACGGAGACAGCAGAATAACTGTGTGGCTCCTCGTCCCAGGTACGGTAGGACGATACCCCGCAGGCCATCTGCTCAAACGCTTAATGCACTGAGGGCCTCACGGCTCCTCTGAGGTGCCTGTCATCTGTTTTCCATTATTGGCTCAACCTCCTCAGATGGAGCCACTTCCTCATCAGAAAATGTTTCCCATCAGAAGCAAGTGATGCATGTTGAAATGAGTGGCTTCATTTCAAAAACAATCGAATACATGTGAAATTTGTTCACATGGGCCTGCGAGCCATAGCGTTAGACATGGAGTGCTTGGTGACTGCATTGAAGCGCACGTCATCGGGACTTTAAGGCTTGATGTGGAAGTCGTAAATGACATCATGCAGCACTGACGAGAACCTGAGTCACTGTCAACATTTTCGCCTCTGTTTGACTCCACTTGTAGAGGCTCCTTCTGTGGTGGTTCACCCACAGAGCCAGGCTTTCTCCCAGGGGGACGAGATCCGCCTCGTCTGCTCGGCGTCCGGCTCCCCCCCTCCCAAGCTCTTCTGGAGCCATGGAAACATGTTCCTCACTAATCGGCCGAGGTAAGGGAACTCTCAGGCGACTCAACACCTCCGGCACAGCGGAGTCAGAGAGTCATTATATTCAACTTCAATAACAACAAATTCCACATCTTGTTTGCATCACTCTGTGACTTTACATCTACTGACCCGGCGTCTTTTGTATTCCCCGAAACCACAAGTGTTATATGTCGGAATATATAAACGCTGATGTATTCAAACAACGTCTCACATGATAGCCCAGCATAGCAGAAGATTGAAACAAATGGGACTTCTCACATTTGTATAATGCAGGCTGAATCTAAACCAGTATGGAGTTCTGACCATTAGAGGGGCCCTCCCAGAGGATGCTGGGAATTACACTTGTCTGGCAACCAATGAGGTTGGAACGGCTTCTCAATCGGTGTCACTTACTTTTGCAGGTAAGTCAACCGGTCGCATGCTTTCATTTGAAATGTTTCGCAATCTCATGTATTTTGATTTTTATTCATAATATTATTAGTGTTTGAGTGAGTCTGAGCTGTTGACTAGTCCTTAGCCACATTTGTCCTGAATTAATCCCTGAGTAGTATCCAGTGCGAGTCGAGCTCTGGCTTTGAATAGAGCACAAGCGAGTTGTGGCCACACGCTGCCTTGTCTCACACAATAGGGTATTTCTCTCCTCGCTCTGGGAGTGCTGACAGTTGTAAGCCTGAAGTTTCAGTCACGGCTGTCTGTTGGTGGTTGACAGAAACTTCAACGCTGATGGACTGCGGCAGCCTCTTCCTGGGGCATGCTGGTATTATACACAGTTTTGTCTCGCAACATTAATCATCCAAGACAGCGAGGGCCTTGTAAAATAGATAATTCCATTCTCTCAGCTCTGCCGTCTGCCTTTTACAAAAGCATCTCTGTCGACACCAAACATGCACGTAATGTAAGTCCTCTAATTTAAAGTAACGCTGCAGCAAAAACGTTTTTTTTTTTTTTTTTAATCCAGAGGTGCCGAGGATAACAGTGACACAGCAGACTGTGCTTGTGTCTGTCGGCGGCGATGCGACTCTCGAGTGTCAAGCCACTGGTGTTCCCCCTCCTGTTTTCCAGTGGTTCAAAGGTTAGTTGAGGTCAAAGAGCGTGTCCACAGCAACTGTGGGAATGTCCATGTAAAGGACCGACGAGCTTGTTCTGTTTTCCTTTCCAGGTGAGCTGGAGGTGGGCTCAGCTCCTTTTGTTGAGCAGGACATCCACCGTGGCACCCTGCGCATCCGAGGGGTGCAGGAGGTTGACGCTGGCCAGTACAGCTGTGTGGCCAGTAGCCCCGCTGGAAGCTCTGCTGGCACCGTCACTCTGGAGGTTGGAGGTTAGGCCACGTGTCAATGTTCCTCACAAAGCTTATTTTTTTCTCAAATATATGCAAAGGAAAATCCATCTTCTGCCATCTTTCCCCTCCACAGCGGCGCCGTTGTTCTCCGAGGCACCGGTGGACGTGGCAGCTAGTGTAGGAGACAATATCACCCTGCCCTGCGTTGCCCGTGGATTCCCGCAGCCGACCGTGACCTGGCACAGGCAGGATGGCAGACGGATTGTTACGAGGACGGACGGCCACAGCAGAACACTGCAGCTGGAGAACGGCCATCTTTTAATCCAGAGTGAGTTGTCCATTCAAATGTGCCACAGCTGAGATGTGAAGTCAATATAGCCTAATGGCTGCATGGCACTGACATAGCTGGACCTCTGTGAGGGCTTAAATATGGAGGAGGGGCAAGAAATCAGAATCATTCTTATTTTCTACCTGCCAGTGTTTTAGAAAATGTCTCTGCTTGTTGTTTTCTACTGTAAAGCTTAATGTCTTGTCATCACCTCTTTAAACATCTGACTATCAAACACACAACCTGACTTTACATCCTCCAACATGTGATCTCTGGGGAATTTACAGAGTGGGACATTTGTGTCAGCAGACCGGCAGCTGAGCCCAGCCCATTAATCCCCCTTTTTTTCTATTTTTAACTCTTAATTATAGCCAAGTCAAACCAATAATACCACTTATTGTTGAGCAGAGGCCTTAACTGCCATTAGCATGGATTTTTGGGGGGATTAAGTGTTTTCTTTGTCAGTGAGTGAAGACTTGCTGCGTGCGTTCACACAGTGACAGTGATGTTGAAGTATGGGCTGTGTCACTGTGTTCGACTGCAGGTGTCTGGCTGGATGACGAGGGGCTCTACATCTGTGAGGCCAAGAACCAGTTTGGAACCAGCCGAACTGAGGCCAGAGTCACTGTCACTGGACTGGGTACGCTCTGTTCTATTCTGCAGACAGTGGCATTAACTCCACATCCACCTTTACATACTTGCTCTTGGTTACGACTTACATGTGTCTTTGCACTTGCATTTTGTGCAGAGCCCCCCGTCTTGGCTCACGGTGCACCGATCATTACCACTGGTGTTGGACAGTCCCTGAGTATTCCTTGCATGCTGCTGGATGGAATCCCTCTTCCAGAAAGACATTGGTCCCGAAATGGAAAACCCGTAAGACTAATATTTTACTGAGCTGTGCAGCACACAGAGAGAAGCTTTGTCTCCCTGTGTGACAGAGAGTCTTTTTACCTCTCTGCACAGGTCCAGCTTAATGGGAGGATGTTCCTGAGGAGCGATGGCAGTCTATACATCGAAAGGGCTTCCCCAGAGGATACTGGGAAGTATGTTTGCACTGCGGTGAATGTAGCAGGCTCCATGAACATCACAGTCACCCTGGAGGTCCACGGTAAGACAATGTGTACAGGGAAAAGACAAGATATTTTTGAAACACTAGAAAATTTACCCTGATTTAAGGAACAGGGTATATGTGCTGATTAAGGTACAAAAGATATAAGTGATCTTGAGACATGCTGCTGTTACTCCCCTCTGCACTTACTGCTTCAGAACTACTGAGGCACATGCTCATATTTCAGCAGGCAAATACATTTTTTTGCCTGGTCTAAATATGCGGCTAATTGTGGGTAAAAGCTTAGACACTTTGTGGAAATTCAAAACCGTATGTGGTTCCCGTCCATCTTTCCGCTGAAGCACTCTATGGCTGCTCCCAGGCGTCATCGCAGCTTGGGGTTTGACAACGTTTGACGAATGTGAGCACAGGCAGCCGCGCACAGCTGTCGCAACACAGCACGCACACAATAACGAGAAGACGCATGCGCGATAGCGCCGATGCCGCCAATGCGCCTTCAGTCGTCACGCTGACACAAAAGTGGTGTCTCTTCTCATCTAACGTCGAAATAGGCCCGTATGAAACAAGTGCAAACACTGTCAAAGCACAACAGTCGAATATTAATGACAAAAACATGCCCTAAAAAGAAAGTGAAAACATTGTTTGACTAGATCTGGGATGGATTTAATGAGTCATTCCTTTGCCCATGGCCCATCTTTTTTCCCCACTTTTATGGAAAATGTTTTTATCTAATCTTGCTGACAACACAGTGACAGCATAACCTCCTCCAGGTAAAGGACGTGATTGAATCTAAAAACGTTCCCTGACTACAGTTTCTCTGTGTAAGAGACACTGGCAGGTCTGGACCACGGCTATGGACGGTCAGGCCAACTATGTGCTGACTCAGATTGGAAAACAACACTATGTCAAAGACTCAGCCACCTGCTGTCATCATCGTGAGAGGGTTCATTTACTGCATGCTTTGATGAAAGGGCCATTTTGTTCCTCGGCACGTAATGACAGACGGGCCAGATTATAGTTCATCATCAGGTTTGTAATGAAGAAATGCCTTGGGCGCAGATAGCGCTGGCCGGCTGTGGCCAGTGCTAATGTTGTGAGCCTGTGTCTTCATGACCAGTCAGACAGCAGCTGTGCTTTGTGATCTGCTTCTTCCACAGTGCCCCCCGAGATCAACGCCGGGCCGTACCACTACATAGCCAACGAAGGCGCGGACATCACGCTGTCGTGCGAGGCCAGTGGCGTTCCCAAGCCAAATGTTGTCTGGTCCAAGGTAGGATGTTACACTTGCAGTGCAAATCATCATTTAGATGATTTCAATTGGCTGAAGCCCAGACAGCCATGCTTGACTAAATGGCTCATTCTGATTCCCACAGCATTAGAGAAGAACCTGTTCATCCTGACATGAATCATTCTTACGAGTTTGTAAATAACTGCTGAGATAGAAACCATGTTAATAAATGTAACGGCCAAACAAAAGCCTGTACTGGTGAGGGGGACTTACATTTTTTATAGTGATGATATTAAGTAATAATTGTATTGTATTGGTGGGAAATCAACAAGCTCATCGTTCACTCTGTAAAGCATCTGGCTCCAAAAGACACCCAGAGATGGCAGATGGAAAATCTGGCTTCATGTTTGTGTAGAGGGAGGAAATGGAGACATGCCATCCATCTATCTCGCACCAAGACCCTCTGTTTGTGTTGACAAATGACCAAATGAGGCTGCGCAACTGCATCAAGATGATAACGTTAAATATGTGGAAAGAAGAAAGTGTCTGATGAAAATCAACTCTGATGTATTTTAATTGGAATTGGATTTCAAGGCTCCAGAATCTATCTTTGAATTCCACTTAAAACTAAAATGTGTTAGTAGTACATAACACTTTGAATACATAAGTGTTGCCTACTGGCGTATTCGTCAACAGGTTTTCCCTCTTGGCCTTATGTTTATCAGATTTGTCAGAACACAACAATAACCGCAATCAGGACTTGATCAAACTGAAGAAGAAAGGGTGTCACCATGGCAACATCACTACATTGTTGCTTGACTGTGGGAAATCACACAATGTTTTATTGTACCTTAGAAATCTATTTAAAACCCTGTGCAGACAAGAAGCTCAGGAAAAGGCAAACTGGTGACCAGATAACCAGTAATGATCATGCCAGCCAATGGTCATATATCAGAGACTGAATAGTGAAGTTAGGCTGTGCCATCATTATCAGCAGTGATTTGATCTTTTTCCATCAAGAAATAAACAGCTACTATTTTACTTTATGCTGCTGTTTTTAGATTCCTTTCTCCCCAAACATTTCCATTGTGACGTTCAAGAGTCAAGTCAATTTTTGTTCTTGTCGGTAAAAAGAACTTTTAAAAGCTATTCCATGTTCACAGCCACTGCGTGTGCTGCAGACATCGTCCTCATGTGCATGTAAACAGCGATGCAGAGCGATGCTCACTTATTACATGAGACATCAAAAGGTCAGGCTGTAAAGTGGAAACTCAGTGCGCCGGTATCGTATGCACGGTTTTTATCTGTGGTATAATGCTGCTGCTCCTTCCTCTCCAGGGGAGGCAGCCTGTGCTCAGGGACCACTCCTCACTTCGGTATGATCCTGACGGATACCTCCGCATCCCCCACCCCACCGCCGACGATGCAGGCATCTACATCTGCACCGCCACCAGTCCCGTGGGCTATGCCAGCCGTGAGGTCCAGCTCAGCGTCAACAGTAAGGACGGATGAGTGGGCTTGATGTAACAGTGCCTGACCTTTGTCTATTAATGTTCCCAAGCATAAAATATCCTGTTTGGGGAACAAAGCAGTTTGCTGAAGGGGCCTTTGTTGTTGTCTTACAACTTCTTGCCCTCTTCCCTAGCCATGCCCAAGATCATGGGTGTGAGCGACCATGGCAACTCAGTGACGATGACAGCAGAGGTGGGAGCCGAGGTTGTTCTTCCGTGCGAGGCCCAGGGGAGTCCGTCCCCGCTCGTCACATGGAGCAGAAACGGGCATCCCATCCCCCCCGTCACAGCTGGGTAAGAGGAAGTCTGACGTCACTGTGGCGCCGAGGCCGTAAAAATGAGTGGAACATCACGTAGCAGCAGACTGTCTCCATGCGTCCCCGTCTGACTTTAGCTCACATCTGACTGCCGACTGCGAGAGCTGCCGCTCACGCTGGAGTTTATTTCGCTGATGCCTCGTGAAGGGCAGTTAGGCAGAGGCAGATACAGTCTGTCGCAGAGCGGTGTGCAGCCTGAACCGAGCAGGAACATCTGGTCCCTCATGGTTCACTGACTCCCTGCTTTCATGTGTGGTCACCGTGGGTGCAGACAAGCTGACTGAGTCCAGACACAGAGGATGGATGACAGACACCAGACTGAATGGTTCTGGGTAGATAGACGAAAGACAGGAGGAGGAGGAGGAGGAGGAGGAGGAGGGGGGGGGGGGAGCTGAGGTGACCCTGATATAAGCATTACTTGAGTGGGGCCAGCAAAAAGGATAAGGTTGGAGGGGGGGGGTGTTGCCAGGAAGAAGGGAGGAAAACGAACTGACAGAGGAAGAGATACAAGCCCCGTCTGCCTGATGTTTGGATTCCCTGGGGGGGCTCCAGTAGTAAAACAACATGCTGACTCTTTACTGGTCCTGTCTGATGAGAATAACACATCTCTGTGAACAACCCCCACATCAGCCCCGAGCTTTGCATATGCAGGACAGGCGGATGCAGGCCGGCTGAGTAAAGAGAGCTTCGTTCTCTCCAGCTACACTCAGAGGGGCGTGGGTCAGAGGAAGTGACCGGGGGGGGGGGGGGGGGGGGGGGTGTTTGGGAAAAAA